>OX451740.1:346054069-346433908 GCA_948472305.1 Vicia faba
TTTCGAAGTTTCGGCCCAAATGAAATAATATTCAGCATTCAGGATTTTCAGCGTGTCACGCACTCTGAGCAAACAAACGAAGGCCTTTTGAATACCGTTTGAACTCAATACCTTCTGTGAAAATGTAGCCAACTCAATTTGTGAAATTTTGGCACCGGAACCAGCTCGATACGATGAAAATCGACCAAGTTATGATTTTTTGAACATGACGCAAATAAACTTCTGTCACAAATTTCTGCACGAAAATACTTGATAAATCCACATTTTTGAAGACCTTCTGATCGAAATTGGCTTCCAGCCGTGAGAGATGAAAACGTAGATAATGTCAAGACGGAATTTTGGCCACCGGAACGGGTTCAAAACGAGCCACGATCTTCAAGTTATGAATTTTTTAGCGCGTAAAAACTGCACTTTCAGCACACTTTTTCACTATATTTCTTCAAGAAAACTCACACATTCGGATACCTTCTTTAAAGAATTGACTCTTGAGCCGAACCTGAATTTGAGAATATGTTATCAGAGATATCTTGGCGAAAGAATACCTGAATATGACGCGCCAGGTTGGACTTGTGAATTTTTCTTGAAATGTTTTTTGAGAAATATGGGAGGGCAAATTTTGGGGTACAACAGTTGCCCCTGTTCAATCTTCTTAAACCTGAGGATGCTGATTGGCTGACGTGCCTTTCGTAATCCGAGGGTGGAAGATGATTGAACACTAGAGTGCCCAGAAATTTGCGCTCACATAGTAGCAGTGCGATGATGGAATGGGCTTATAGATGCCATTTAGAGGTTGCTGGATAGGATGATGGGCTTATAGATGCCATTTAGAGGTTGATGAATGGGATGATGGGCTTATAGATGCCATCTGGATGTTGATCGCGTAAGAGATTCCTTAGAGAGAACCTGCATACCTGCAAAAGAAAAATGAGTACCTGATACGTTGCAGGAGTTGGTTTTCAGATGCTTGGTATAGATGTGTCCTGACTGGTTACAGGAGCTGAGTCTGGAGCTTCACAAGATGATGAATGAACCAGGGATGGTTACTACCTTAGCATGAACGGTAAGAGAACCTTGGGCGACTTTAACTTCAACAACGCTCGTTGAGAAAATCTTAGTGGGAATTACCGTCTTCGCAGTATCGGGAAGAGAACCATAGACAATTATAATCTGAAAGGAATTATCACCTCACTCACCGTCGGAGAGGGAAACATCTGAAAAGGACTTACCACCTCACTCACCGTCGGAGAGGGAACCATAGGAGACTATCACCTCACTCACCGTCGGAGAGGGAAACATCTGAAAAGGACTTACCACCTCACTCACCGTCGGAGAGGGAACCATAGGAGATTATCACCTCACTCACCGTCGGAGAGGGAAACATCTGAAAAGGACTTACCACCTCACTCACCGTTGGAGAGGGAACCATAGGAGACTATCACCTCACTCACCGTCGGAGAGGGAAACATCTGAAAAGGACTTACCACCTCACTCACCGTCGGAGAGGGAACCATAGGAGACTATCACCTCACTCACCGTTGGAGAGGGAAACATCTGAAAAGGACTTACCACCTCACTCACCGCCGGAGAGGGAACCATAGGAGACTATCACCTCACTCACCGTCGGAGAGGGAAACATCTGAAAAGGACTTACCACCTCACTCACCGCCGGAGAGGGAACCATAGGAGACTATCACCTCACTCACCGTTGGAGAGGGAAACATCTGAAAAGGACTTACCACCTCACTCACCGTCGGAGAGGGAACCATAGGACAATATAATCTCAAAGAAAAATCTAAAATGGAAATCTCATGCACCGTCGGAGAGAGAACCAATAGGAAAATATAATCTCAAAGAAAAACCTAAAAGGGAAATCTCATGCACCGTCGGAGAGAGAACCAATAGGACATTATAATCTCGAAGAAAAACCTAAAATGGAAATCTCATGCACCGTCGGAGAGGGGACCAATAGGACAATATAATCTCAAAGAAAAACCTAAAATGGAAATCTCATGCACCGTCGGAGAGAGAACCAATAGGAAAATATAATCTCAAAGAAAAACCTAAAAGGGAAATCTCATGCACCGTCGGAGAGAGAACCAATAGGACATTATAATCTCGAAGAAAAACCTAAAATGGAAATCTCATGCACCGTCGGAGAGAGAACCAATAGGAAAATATAATCTCAAAGAAAAACCTAAAATGGAAATCTCATGCACCGTCGGAGAGAGAACCAATAGGAAAATATAATCTCAAAGAAAAACCCAAAATGGAAATCTCATGCACCGTCGGAGAGAGAACCAATAGGAAAATATAATCTCAAAGAAAAACCTAAAATGGAAATCTCATGCACCGTCGGAGAGAGAACCATTATAGTCTGATAACTTCTACTGAGCCTTCATCAGAAAAATCTATTGGGAGTCGATTTAACTGGACTAGAGAAGGCCTGGGACTGGATAAGAAATCTTTGGGGGCGATTAACTGAACCGGTCTAGGTCTTGAAATATGATTGAGAATTTCAACTGCATCTTTCCTGAAAGGTAAAGGTCAGTCATGTGCAATGCATGATATGGATCAAGCAATGATGTTCTCAATATAAATGCGATTTGTATGATATAATGCGTCTGTGCATGCTATAATGATGTATGTGATGTTTTCGTCTAGGAAAGTAAATCCTTGACGGGTGCCGGGAAGTCATATCCTGGGCTGATGTTGAAGAATAGCTTTTGCTTCCGCTGGGGATGATAATTGCAAGAATACCGGTAGGAGAAGATGACTCCGTTGAGGAATAAACTTGGCAAATGGAAGATTCTGCGGGGAGAAAAAGATACTCTAGCGACCATGCTGGGAAGCAATACTCTGTGGGAAGAGGGATGCCTTGCTGAGTGTTGATAATAATTTGCTGGGGATATGCTTGTCGTTGGAAGTGTTGATAGACTTCGCTGGGGTAAGAAGACTTCGTCGAGGACGCTCTTTCCATAGCTTTTGGCTGAGGATAACCCAGTTATATCCTGTCAAGGAAATAACTCTTTGAATAAGGCCGGACGACGCGTTTGTGCTCTGCGAGGGATAAGCTTCCAGAATTTACTGGGGATAAGCTTACTGCTTGGGGGTATGAATTCCAACTTTCCTGGGGAAGCTGGATTGGACTCTCTTGGGGAAGTTTTGATATGCTGGGGAAGCGATTCCTTTGGATGCTTGATAGAACGCCGGGGAATAATCTTTAGGTCGAAACTGCCGGGGATGCTTGTTAAGAATGCCTATATGCTGCTGGGGGATGTTGAGATCTGCTGGAGGATACCCAACTTCCTTAAGTTTGATAATAGCTTTGCTTGAGGAGAGTGTACGGACTTGCTAGCTCACTCTCTGGGGAGTTGAGATATCTGGTTATCTTCTTCAGCTGAACCTGCCTTGATACTCTGATGGACAGCACAATTAGATCGCTTAGACCACTTATTATTGCCCCTGTTTCTATGGGAGAAGGCATCTGTGGGGTGCTGATAGTGGTTGATGGACAAACCTTCTTCTGGTAGGCAGGTGATAAGATGACAGGACATAGTCGTACGCTTTGATCCCTAACTTTTGCCTGGACCGCCCTTTCGGGTTTTCAGTCCACCGGGATACCCATTTTTGCCCAAGCCGCCTTTTCAGGTTTTCGACTTGCCGGGTGTACAGATTTTTTTTCATTTCATCCCTTCATTTTGCCCGAACCCTTTTGGTTCGCCGGGAAGCCCTAATTTTTGCCTAGGTACGTCAACCTAGCGGGTCTTTGATTTTGCGTAGTATCTTTTCGACTATGTCCATGTTCTCAGAATGTAGGGAGTTGCCCCTGTCAGAAGTGTTTTGTCATGCCACCAGAAAGTGTTTGATCAGGCGAGATTCGTTGTTGGATTGCCCCAAGTGACTCAGGCGGAGATTTGCCCCCAGGCTATTTGGCCTTTGAGAGATTCTCCGAATCTTGATTGGACTGCCCCAGATAATGGACCATGGTCATGTCTGCCCCTTGATTGGAGGTACTTTTGTTCATTAGGTATTCATCGTGCGAATTTCCCTGCTGTTCAAACAAAAAGTCATATGCAAACAAAGTTATGTTAAAAATGCAAAGCCTATGTCTGTCTTAAAGATTTTGAAAATGCATTCTTTTTTTCACAAAACAAATGAATGTTTGTAAAACGTGATGTCAACTCCGTCTTTTACCGTGAGCCTTAAGGAGTCAGGATACCTTTCGTAACAGTATGCTTTCGAACTAACCCATGCTTCAGCTAGGACTTTTAAGGGTTATATCGTGGCCTGGTTCACGGTTTAAGAAACAAAGGATAAAGGCTCAAATTGTTTGTACCCACCCGCTCTTCGTGATGTTCTCCAAACCTAAACTCAGTTGATCATGCGTTAGACCTTGTTCGAGTCTTTGCTCTGATATTCCAATGATGGTTCAGATATTGATGATTTATTCTGAACAGGCAGTCATTTTTTGTTTTTGTTGAGGGTTTGTAGGACCTCTTTCTTCTTTGATTTTGTTATCCCTATTTTTTGCCTGAGCTGTTTCCTTTTTGGAATTACGGTCGGCGGGATGCCCCAGTTTCGTAAGTCCCCTTCGGAGGTTTTGACTTAATGGGCTTTTTGATTTATGATTTTTTTTTTGATAATGACTGCCTGTCCTTTTGATTGTTCTGAACCATCACTGTCTTTCTTTTTTCGTAAGGATCTCTTTGATGCCATTCGTTATGCACTTGGGTCAACTGAGAGACTACCCTGCCCCAGGTTATAATTAAGGGTTTTAAATTTTGAAAAGAAAAACTCCTACTTCTTTGGCTCAGAGGGGTTGACGAGGGATTATCATCCTTATAACTTCAGTGTTTAGGAATTGAAACAATGCCTGTACCTCATCAGCGGGGTCTGTTCAAAAGCATACTGTAGATTATGGTATCGTTTTCGTCATCCTCCCTCAAGAGGCTTAGAATTTTAGATCAAGAGTTGACATCAGAAAAAATATGAAAATAATTTGCATTTAGTGAATACGAATATATTGTTTCAAAATAGACATAATCGATGCATTAATGTGATAACAATGTTTAACATGAATAAATGTCTGAACAAAAGAAAATTGCAACTTGAACATTCGAATGAACAAAAATTTCCTAATCTCAGGGTTTGTCACTTCAAATGGTGCCTCATGTAGGAATGGTAGAAGCACTCAGCCTGGCCATCTTGGGTGAATTCCACAGCTCCTTCCTCAATTAGGTCCTGGATTTTATTCTTCAAAGTCCAACAATCCTCTGTAGCATGCCCCGGGCTGTCAGAATGATAAGCGCAGTGAGCGTTGGGGTTATACCTTGAAGGTGCCCTGTTGGGATTCTTAGGAGGATCCTTTAGAGTTACCAAGTTCAACCTCAGCAGTTGTTGTAAGGCTTGAGGCAGCGACACATTGAGCTTGGTGAATTGTCTTTTGGGCTTGTCTGACTGAAGCTGGTGAGGTTGATACTGAATTGGTGATACTGGAGCCATATGAGGAGCTTTCTCCTTGCCTCTTTGTCTCAAAGACGGTCGAACGATGGCTGGCTTTTTACCCTTAGATGTTTGCCCCAGTTGGTTACCCTGAAGCAGTTGGTTGACGAGAAACCGGAGCTCATCTTGTCTTTGAGCTAAACCTTGAATGGCATTCCTCTGCCCCAGCATTTGGGCTTTCATTGCATCCATCTCAGCTTGCAGGTGTTTCAGCCTCTCATCCTCAGCACTGTTCTTGACCAAAGTCTCCATGAGAAGTGTCCTTAGCTCCTCCTGCCCCTTGGATAGATTCAGGAGGATATCCCTGAACCGAGTCTCTTGAGCAAGAAGGTCCTGGTTATCTTGTTGGGAAGCCATGGCTGAAATAAACAGCAGGGAAAGGTAAGTGACCTGCAACAAAGATACCTGTTATGTAATGATGTGTATGACATGCATGCAATGTTTTCAAGGATCCCGCGGGGTAAACAAGAAAATTTGTTAGAATTTGGGTCCAGTAGCTTGATTGAAGTAACTTCGTGTTGTAGAGAGTCCTTCTTCAAGGGTCAAAGGCTCACCATATCCAGTGGGTCATAGCCCCTGACTTTAATCATCATGTCTGGTTTTGATTTCCAAACAACCTTGGTTAGGGGAACCTTCTTCAAGAGTCAGAGCTCACCATATCAAGTGGGTCATAGCCTCTGATAACTTTGGCTAGAGGAAAATAAATCCTCTTTGCCCCTTGCTAGATGTTTGATTCATCATGACCTGCATCACAGACCCTTGAGATCCTTGAAATGGTTTAGTCCTTATGCAGGATGTATGCAATGGCATGATGTTATGCTATGCATGGAGTAATGTAAGTAACCCTGTTATGAGTCCCAATTAAGGACTGTTAAACCTGAACCTGCAAAAACTCAAGTAAAACCTATCATGAGTCCCGATTAGGGACTAAACAAAACCTGCAAGAAATTTAGTAAGCCCTGTTATGAGTCCTAATTAAGGACTATAAACAAAACCTGCAAGTAGTTCATGTGTCAGATAACAAGCATGCAAATAGTCAAGTACGAAGGCACGCAAGTCACACAATAGAAGCCCTTAGAGTTTAGGCCAGCATGAGGTCTAGGTATTACCCTCTTTCAGTTTGTTGGTTCATACCTGTCCTATCAAAGTAACCGGGTTCTTAGAGGATCCCAATATCATTGACTACCCTCAATCGGTCATAACTTCAGCATCGCAATCTTTTCTTGCAGCCATAACCATCACGAGAGTTTAGCCTCAATGGGCGTAGCATACTGCTACTGTTCTAATGGCCAAGTTGTGTCATTTAAGGTTCTAAGGTTGTTGGTGCTTAATGACTCCTCAGAAGACCCATATTCTCCTCGTTGCAACACAAGGGATATCGGTACAGACCAAGGTGCCACACCAACGTAGCCACTGTTTCACCCGTGTCGGTCTACACCGGACAGGTCCCTCACAGCTTATGCTACCTAAACAGGGTATCCCCAGATCCGGGTTAGGATCTATGTAACTCCCATGCAACCCACAAATTTAAAGCAGACAAGTCAATACAATTGAAAACACAGTTATGAACTAACCCTAAGGTACACCCCACTTTAAAGTCTATTCCCCAGCAGAGTCGCCAGTTCTGTGATCGGTGGATCTGGAACTGACTGTTTAACGCTGGTTCGCGAAATGTCGCGGAAGCAAGAGTCGCCACCGTCTTTTATTTTCTCCAAATGGAAAGGAAAAAAGCACAGAAAAATTCCTTAAAGAGATTGCTCTCGGTTCGGGAGGTAGGTTATAGAAAGGGAAGGTGTTAGCACCCTTTCTATCCATGGTTATCCATGGGCTCTTAGATACTTGCTCATTTGTGTTTTCAAAAATGGTTTGTTTTCTTTTCAATTGTGGGTTTTAAAAAGTTTCTTTGAAAATTTCAGTTCGACTCTTGTATCGGTCCTCAAGAGTGTTTGAAAAATTGCTTTCGAAAGCTTTTTGAAAATGTGTTGGTGTGAAAAGTATTTTTGAATTTGTTTTTAAATTTAGAGCAAGTATCTACGAGAACCTACCTACCCTAAGGAATTCGTCTGTGTAAATGTCCTTTAAAATAGTGCCATCCCACCATTGAGAGGTAGGTAGCACCACCGTTGGAGGTGTTCGGGTCAATTCGAGGTTCGGGACATGGTGATCACCAGAGCAATAGGAAGACACCTTAGAAGCTACCCTCATGCCAGGTTCCCGGATCATGAGGACTTACTAAGACATCCTCTACTCGACGATCACCTTTCGAGGCAAGGCAACAGTGAGGCGTACCCTAGGGGTGATGTGTGATTTGTGTGTCATGTTCAGTTATTTTGTCTTATCATGTTATTAGTGATCTATGCGTTTGTTTTTATTTTTTTGTCATTTATTCTTGCATGCATTTTATTAGCAGTTAAAAAAGATGCGGAAATTGAAAGTTCTAAACTATTACAAAGGCGCGGGTCCACATCGCCAAAATTAAAATCCAGAACCCGATTTGACGGAAAATAAATAAAGAAATAAAATAAAGTGCGAGAAATTAAGTTTACAAGGCTTTGGGAGAGTTACATAAATATTTAAAAGAAAGAAATAAATAAAAATGCGTGAATATGAATTAAAATTGGAAACGAGGGCGTTGGACCCTTTTTAATGAAATTAAATTAAATGATTAAACTAATGAAATTAAAGAGAAAAAAGAAATTATTATTATTTTTTGAGTTTTTGGTATTTATGTTTTTTATGTATTTTTATGAGAAAGATTAAATGAAATTAAAATATTAACCCTAATTCTAATTTTTTTATTTATTAAGAAAAACATGTTAAAATTAAACCTAAAATTAATCTAATTATTTACATGCAATTTTGATTTATAAAAATAAATAATTAATTATTAGTGAAATTTATTTACAAAAAATATTAATTAAATAAATATATTTTGATTTTTATGACTTTTCTGTTTTTTACTATTTTTTATATTTTATGAAAATAAGTTAAATTAAAGGAATTAATTAAAAAAAGAAATAATTGAAATAAATAAAATAAGGAAAAGAAAAAAAATACAATACCTTGGGGGATTTCTGTCCCCTTTTTGGAGGTGAATTGGAGTGGTTTGGCCATCTGGCCTCATCATGCATAAGTTGTTCTACTTTGACCATTTGGCTTTTGGCTTTTGGCTTTTGGCTTTTGGCTTTTGGCCATTTGTGTTCTGGCTTCAACGTTCCCTTAATGTCTGGCTTAATGTCTGCCTCGCCATGTATTGGTGTCACGCATAAAATGTTCTACTTTGGCCATTTGGCTTTTGGCTTTTGGCCATTTGGCTTTTGGCCTCAACGTTCCTTAATGAACCTGCATGGGATCCTGTCTAAATCTGCAGTGTTGAATCTCACGAACACATTAAATAAAATCATAAAATGAAAATAAAGCCAATATATGAAGAAATTTAATGTTTAGGCACGATATGGCATGTATGAATGATTATACCCTTTTGATCATGGAGATCAAATCAATCTTACCCTTACTGGAAAATTAGTGACCTGGATGCTTTTATGCCTTACTGGAAAATTAGGATCATGGAGATCAAGCCAGCCTTATCCTTACTGGAGAAGTAGTGAGGTGTTGGTTTGTAACTGAGATGGCTTTGTTTGTAGTGAGAGAGGGATTTGTAATAAGGATTTCAAGGTTTTAGGGTTCTTGAAAGAGTTTGATATTCTAACAGTATTGTGGCCAAGTTTTTTCTCTCTTTTTCTCTCCTCTTTTTTTTTGTGAAAAGAAGGTGATTATATAATGAAAATTAGGGTAAAGCAAATGGGCTTTGAATGTGCAATTGGGCCTCCAATATTCACTTGAATTCGTCACTTTCCAGGCTAAATCGCAGGGACTTAAGTGCATTTTTTGAAGTTGAAATGTGAAAACAAAATGTAGCCGACATCGAGAACTAACTCCTGTCTGAAAATCGACTCAATCAGATAAACGGTGAATTAGTTATGAATTTTTGAAGTTTCAGCTCAGACAAACTTATTTTGGGCTCCAGTGTCGACTCTGACACGTTCTTCAATAAAAAACTGGTATTGATCGGTGCATAATCCGGTCTCGACTTTTGAAGCAAAGTTGTAGATCTACGAGTCAGGGACCTTGTGTAAAAATATGAGCCCAATCCGATAAAAATTGACCGAGTTATGAATTTTCGAAGTTTCGGCCCAGATGAAATAATATTCAGCATTCAGGATTTTCAGCGTGTCACGCACTCTGAGCAAAAAACGAAGGCCTTTTGAATACCGTTTGAACTCAATACCTTATGTGAAAATGTAGCCAACTCAATTTGTGAAATTTTGGCACCGGAACCAGCTCGATACGATGAAAATCGACCAAGTTATGATTTTTTGAACATGACGCAAATAAACTTCTGTCACAAATTTCTGCACGAAAATACTTGATAAATCCACATTTTTGAAGACCTTCTGATCGAAATTGGCTTCCAGCCGTGAGAGATGAAAACGTAGATAATGTCAAGACGGAATTTTGGCCACCGGAACGGGTTCAAAACGAGCCACGATCTTCAAGTTATGAATTTTTTAGCGCGTAAAAACTGCACTTTCAGCACACTTTTTCACTATATTTCTTCAAGAAAACTCACACATTCAGATACCTTCTTTAAAGAATTGACTCTTGAGCCGAACCTGAATTTGAGAATACGTTATCAGAGATATCTTGGCGAAAGAATACCTGAATATGACGCGCCATGTTGGACTTGTGAATTTTTCTTGAAATGTTTTTTGAGAAATATGGGAGGGCAAATTTTGGGGTACAACAATGACTCTCACATATTCTGATGTTCATTGGTGTTCTCGGTCTAGAGAAAATGTCATCATCATTGATCATTGTGGGGAATTCCCTAATGTCCCACTACTTAGCATTAGGGGAGGCATTACCTACAACCTCTGTTTAGCTCTAAGACAGTTTGGATATGCTCGAAGGGATGGCCCTCATGATATGCTGATTCCTGACTTGGTTTTTGACTTCGACAACGACGCTCAAGGACTTCGACAAAGGTTTATCCGAGCTTGGAGGATGCCCAACAAAGTGGATAGTAAGACACCGGGGCACAAGAATTCCACCCCCCTTGAGCCTTCTCTCAAGTGGGTACGAACCCGTGCCCAGAGTCTTATGATGCCTTACCCCCACATTCTCCCCGTGATCAAAGAGCCAGTTGTGGAAGGAGAGGTTCCATACACCCTCCTACATCCAAAAATGCCAACATCATTGGAAGATTTGCAAAATAGTTGGATACAGCTCAAAGAAGAACAGAATACTTTTGAAGCCAGCTTCTATGCCAGTGAGAAGAAGGTTTTGGAACTTACCCGCCGACTTTACAAAGAGGAGACTCTTAACACTTACATCGCACCAAAGAGGATGTGCAATGTCTTTTTACATTAAGAATTTTGTAATATTTTGCCCATGGGGCTTTTATGTACTAACAAATTTCTTCTTATTAATATGACGTGTGTTCTTTTTGTTTGCAACAAATTTGAATTTCTGAATCCTTGAATGCATTACATGAATAACATATCATTCATCATATGCATAAACAAGTCTTCACACCAGGTTTCCTTATCTTTCAGTTGTTTACTTCAGCAAGATGGATATAGAGCAGACGGTTAAAGATCTGCAAGCACAAAATTCGCAATTCCAACAACTCCTCATGACCTTGGCAAAGGGTCAAGAGGATCTTAAAGCACTGTTAGAGAAAGAGAAGGAACCAGAAAAGAAGAAAAAGAAAAGAATTGGTGTGGCCACTATGGGAAGAAGATTTGAGCATCAGGCTAAGAGAGTTCTGGAATTCCCCTCAACGTCTGACGAAGGGGTTGGTAAAGGAAAGGGAGTTGCAATGCCCTCCGAATCTGAGGCTGAAGAGGAAGAGGATGAAGATTACTCCGAACAGCAATACCCTCCGGCGGATGATAAGTATAAAAATCTGGAAGACCGGCTAGCAGCCATGGAGGTGCAAAGGGTACCTGGGCTAGATTTCGAAGAACTAGGGTTGGTTGCTGGGATTGTCATTCCTCCCAAGTTCAAAGTACCTACATTTTCTAAATACGACAGTTTGTCCTATCCGAAGATGCATCTGAGGTCCTACGTCAGAAAGATCCAACCTCACTCTTCTGATAAGGATCTGTGGGTCCACTTTTTTCAAGATAGTTTATCGAGAACGCAATTGGACTGGTTCTATCAACTTGAGAGATCTGATGTTCATAACTGGGAAGATTTGGCTGCTGCTTTCTACCGACAATACCAATATAACGCAGATTTAGCTCCCACTCGTACTCAACTACAAAGTATGGGTATGGCCTCTAATGAAGGATTTAAGGAGTATGCCCAGAAGTGGCGAGATTTGGCTGGAAGGGTGCAACCACCATTGTCGGATAGAGAGTTGGTTGATATGTTTTTGGGGACCTTGTCAGGTCCATTCTTCAATCACTTGATTGGGAGCTCATCTGCAGGGTTCACCGAATTAATTCTGACCGGTGAAAGGGTCGAAGCTGGCATTAAGAGTGGTAAAATTCAGAAGGATGCCTCCGCTTCCACTGCTATAAAGAAGACCTTCCCAGCCAAGAAGGAAGTTTCTGCTGTTTATACTCAGAAAAACCAAGGAAGAATGGAGCGCCGACCAGCGGTGGGGGCTGTGATGATCCAAAACTCTTCAGCCGATCAACCTCGAAGCAGTCAACCTAGAGCTAACCAACAAAGGGTAGAAAGTCCACAACGGAAATTCACCCGGATCAATATGAAACCGGCTCAGGTTCTCCCTCATCTGTTAAAGTTGAACCTTACCAACTTGAAATAAGCGCCGAAAAACCCAAATACCTCTTCTCCATATTATCATTCCAATGCAAAATGTGCATACCATTCAGACAGTGTAGGGCATGACACCAACAACTGTTGGGCCCTTAAAAACAAGATCCAAGATTTGATAGATGCCAAGGAGGTGGAATTTGATGCTCCCGAAAAACCTAATGTGATATCCGCTCCTATGCCAAAACATGGTCATAATGTCCATGCTATTGTGGAAGATCTTCATGTTACCACTGTTGATGACTTAATGACTCTGTTGCCAATGATCAAGATGAATCTGTTGAAAGCCGGGATTTTCCCGGGCTGTGAAAAAGATTGTTACTTTTGTTCAAACTTGCAATCCGACTGTCCGCTGTTGAAGTCAGGCATCCAACGCCTGATGGATACTCAAGAGATCCTCTTTCAGGAAACTCATGTTGCTGCTATTATTCATGTTACTTCTGTTACTCCAATCAATGATGTTGCTATAATTACCATTTTCGACAATCTTTCCAAGACCTGCAAAAGGCCTGTTAAGATTACACCTGATCCAAAGTTTGTACCACTAAATATTACCATGCCGGGGCCTATCCCATATAAGTCCAATAAAATGATACCGTGGAATTATGGAGGAGAGATCTTCTATCACAGTGTGAAGCAGATTGAATCAGTCGAAGAAAGATCCGATGAAGAAACTCCTAACATAGGGAATATTGTGGGGATAAGTAAGATCACTTGTAGCGGAAGAATCTTCTCTTTGGAGATTGCTTCTCCAAGGGTAGTCTTCGGACCCTCAAGTACTCCTGTTCCTGTCAAGATGTCTGTGCAAAGTCCAGTGATTGAAGAAATTGTTACTCCCGAAGTTGTACCCTCTACTGTTACTGCTGATAAAGGTAAGGGGATCCAAGAAGCGCTCGTCAGGACGAGGGCTCAGACTTTGGTTATCCCTGAGACCACCCAAAAGGAGATGGAGGAGATTTTAAAGATAATTAAGAAGAGTGACTATGATGTCGTAGAGCAACTGGGGAAAACCCCTTCAAAAATCTCCACGTTGGCTCTATTGCTCTGCTCCGAGGCTCATGCCAAAGCCTTGATCAAATTTTTGAAGACGGCACACGTGCCTCAAGAAACTTCTATGGATCAGTTTCAAGAGTGCGTGGCTAGCCTTACAGCCGACAATGGTCTTGGCTTCTCTGATGCCGATCTGACATCTAAGGGAAGAAGCATAATGATGCGCTGCATGTCTCGGTAGAGTGTAGAGGAACTACACTTGCTCATGTTCTGGTTGATACCGGATCATCTTTAAATGTTCTACCAAAGAAAGCATTGGAAAAACTAGACTCTGAAGGTTTGACCTTAAAGCCCAGTAATATCATTGTTAGGGCCTTCAACGATTCTAAACGGATGGTTCACGGAGAGGTGGACATCCCAATTAAAGTGGGAACAGAAATTTTCAACTCTACTTTTTATGTGATGGACATCCGCCCGTCATATTCATGCTTGTTGGGAAGGCCATGAATCCACAATGCTGGGGCAGTCACTTCTTCTCTACACCAGATGCTCAAATACCCGGTCCAGGGTAAAATTATAACAGTTCATGGTGAGGAGGAGTATATGATAAGCCACCTTAAATCTTTCCGCTACGTGGAGTTAGATGGTGAATTCATAGAAACACCTTTCCAACACTTTGAAGAGGTTTCTCCTAAAGTTGCAGTAGCCAAGACAATGACTGATATGCCCATCATTACCAAACCTGTGTCCCGGATGTCATCCCTTAAAGATGCGGATGCTGTAATCAAGGAAGGAGGAAGTACAGTGTGGGGTCAACTGCCAGATTTTCCTTACAAGACAGATAAGTTCAGATTGGGTTTCACTGTTGCTAGCCAGAAAGCTCTGCGTCGCTCCCGGGCTGGAGGACCACCACTGAAAATCACTCATCACAGAGTTCATGCTATAGAGGATGATGAAGAGGGAAGCAATTTTGAAGACTGGATCTTTCCAACCATTGAAGGAGGACTGAACAACTGGGAGGCGAAAGACTTCGTTCCTATTACTTTCATCAATCAGTAATTTATCTTTTGAACATTTCCTGTTTGGTCTGTAATAACTTTTAAACAATTCGTACACTCTTTTTGCCTTATGCCTTACCCGGGGCATATAGGTCCATTTGTAAGGGCTCTTGATTCTTCATTTTCATATGCCATTTTTAATGAATCATGGACGTTTTCATCTATAAACTTTTGTGTTCATTTTCTTTCTTCTTACATTTCATTTTGTTCAAAGATAGCTATCCCTTACACACACCCACACTCACAAAATGCAGGTACCCATCCACTCCAGATTCCATGGGTAACAATTCTACTATGGCCTTCAGTGACTCTGAAGATCTGGTCAATCATGCTGAGTACGAAGGTGATGAAGACTGTGAAGTGCCTGGAGAGTTGGCTAGACTTTTGCAACAAGAAGAAAGAACTATTCTGCCCCATGAAGAGTTGTTAGAGACTATCAATTTGGGTACTGCCGAAGACAGAAAAGAGGTTAAAGTGGGTGCCAACCTGGAGCTAAATGTCAAAGAGCGCTTAGTTCAGCTATTGAATGAATATGTTGAGATCTTCGCCTGGTCCTATGAAGACATGCCGGGACTGGATACAGATATTGTGGTTCACCGTCTCCCTACAAGAGAAGACTGTCCACCAATCAAACAGAAAGTCCGCCGAATGAGGCCCGACATGTCCGAAAAGATCAAAGCTGAAGTGATGAAGCAGTTCAATGCTGGCTTTCTTGCTGTTACTTCCTATCCACAATGGGTTGCTAATATTGTGCCCGTGCCTAAGAAGGACGGCAAAGTCAGAATGTGTGTGGACTACAGAGACTTGAACAGGGCTAGCCCTAAAGATGATTTTCCTCTACCACACATTGACATCTTGGTTGACAACACAGCTCAACACAAGGTATTCTCTTTCATGGACGGATTTTCAGGGTACAACCAGATCAAAATGGCCCCCGAAGACATGGAGAAGACTACTTTTGTTACGCAGTGGGGGTACCTTATGCTATAAAGTGATGCCATTCGGACTGAAGAATGCCGGGGCAACCTATCAGCGAGCCATGGTAGCTTTATTTCATGACATGATACATCATGAGATTGAAGTCTACGTAGACAACATGATAGCCCGTTCACAGACAGAAGAAGAACACCTCGACCATCTGCAAAAGCTGTTTGTCAGATTAAAAGAATACAAGCTCAGACTGAACCCTAGCAAGTGCACTTTCGGAGTCAGGTCCGGTAAACTTTTGGGATTTATCGTCAGTAACAAAGGCATCGAGGTTGATCCTGCCAAAGTCAAAGCTATACAAGAAATGCCCGCCCCTCGCACTGAGAAGGAGGTCAGAGGTTTCTTGGGACGCCTAAACTACATCGCAAGGTTCATCTCTCACCTAACATCTATCTATGAACCAATCTTCAAACTGTTGAAGAAAGATCAGGTGGTTGAATGGAATGATGACTGTCAAGCTGCTTTCGATAAGATCAAGGAGTATTTGCTGGAACCTCCTATCTTAATGCCACCCGTCGAAGGAAGACCTTTAATCATGTATCTGATTGTCTTAGATAACTCAATGGGGTGCATACTGGGCCAACATGACGAGTCTGGCCGAAAAGAGCATGCCATTTATTACCTTAGCAAAAAGTTTACCGACTGTGAGACTCGCTACTCGCTGCTCGAGAAAACTTGTTGCGCTTTGGTATGGGCTGCCCGCCGGCTAAGGTAGTACATGTTGACACATACCACTATGTTGATTTCTAAAATGGATCCGATCAAGTACATCTTCGAGAAGCCTGCTTTATCCGGAAGAATCGCTAGATGGCAGATGATTCTGACTGAGTATGATATCCAGTACACAACCCAAAAAGCTATAAAGGGGAGTGTAATAGCTGACCATCTAGCTCATCAAGCTGTCGAAGATTACCAATCTATGAGGTTCGACTTCCCTGACGAGGATATCATGACATTGGACAACATTAAAAGTAACGGACCGTATGACGGACCTGAACAAGGATCCCGATGGATCCTGTACTTTGATGGTGCTTCAAATGCACTTGGCAACGGTATTGGCGCAGTGCTTATCTCTCCAGAAGGTTGCCATACACCTTTCACTGCTAGACTCTGCTTCAACTGCACCAACAACATGGCCGAGTATGAAGCTTGTATCTTTGGCCTCAAGGCTGCAATTGACCTAGGAATCAAATCTTTGGTCGTATTTGGGGACTCAACTTTGGTTATCAGTCAAATCAAAGGAGAGTGGGATACTAAACACCCTAACCTCATCCCTTACAAAGAACATGTCCTGACATTGTTACCACATTTC
The DNA here is from genome assembly GCA_948472305.1 of Vicia faba. NCBI lineage: Eukaryota > Viridiplantae > Streptophyta > Magnoliopsida > Fabales > Fabaceae > Vicia > Vicia faba. The sequence continues at coordinate 346,070,765 of OX451740.1, forward strand.
GAGCAAATTACCTTCGAGCACTTCCCGCGAGAAGAGAATCAGTTGGCGGATGCGTTAGCTACAATGTCATCCATGTTTAAACTCAATTGGGATAATGAGGCACCTCAAATCACCATCGAACGAATGGACGAACCTGCTCATTGCCACGAGATTAATACCGAAGAAGTGATGGACCGGCCTTGGTTTCATGACGTCAAAAGGTATCTCGAAGTACAAGAATACCCTGAAGGAGCTTCCGTCAACGACAAAAAGTTCTTAAGGAGGTTCGCTGCCAAGTTCTTTCTGAGCAACGGTATCCTATACAAGCACAATCTTGATTGTGTCCTACTCCGTTGTGTGGACAAGGTTGAAGCTGAGCAAATCATGGCTTAACTACATAATGGCACCTTTGGCACCCACTCGAGCGGTCATACGATGACTAAGAAGATTCTACGGGCAGGCTACTACTGGTCTACCATGGAAGCTAATTGTCATCAACACTCCCGTACTTGTCACAAATGCCAAATCTATGCTGACAAGGTACATATTCCCCCAGTTCCTCTCAATGTCTTAACATCTCCTTGGCCATTCACAATGTGGGGAATCAATATGATTGGAGAGATCAAGCCTACAGCATCCAATGGACATCGTTTCATCCTAGTGGCTATTGATTACTTTACCAAGTGGGTCAAAGCAGCTTCCTTCGCCTCCGTTACGAAGAATGTGGTTGCCCGCTTCATCAAGCAGAACCTCATATGCCGGTATGGTATCCCTGACAGGATCATTACAGACAACGGTACAAATTTGAACAATACTATGATTACCGCTCTGTGTGAGCAGTTCAAGATTCAACATCACAATTCATCTCCCTATCAGCCTAAGATGAACGGTGTTATCGAAGCTACAAACAAAAACATCAAGAAGATCATTCAAAAGATGACATTCACCTATAAGGACTGGCATGAGATGTTACCATTTGCTCTACACGGGTACCGTACCACGGCATGCACTTTAACTGGGAAACCCCCTTTTCTTTGTTATACGGCATGGAAGCTGTTTTACCTATCGAGGTTCAGATTCCTTCCTTGAGAATCATGAAGGATGCTGGTTTGAGTGAAGATGATTGGATTCAGACCCGGCTTGATCAACTTAACTTGATTGATGAGAAACGACTTACTGCTGTTTGTCATGGTCAGGCGTATAAAAAACGTATGATCAAGGCCTTCAACAAGAAAGTCAAGAGACAAGTATATCAAGTCGGGGACCTTGTAATCAAGCGAATCATCTTGCCGCAAAGTGATCCCAGGGGCAAATGGACTCCTACTTACGAAGGACCATTTGTGATCAAAAACATCTTTTCTGGTGGGGCAATGATTCTGACCACCATGGACGGCGATGACCTGCCGCACCCTACAAACGCAGACATAGTCAAAAGATATTACGCATAAAGCTACCCGACAAGTTGAAAACACGAAAGGGCGACTTGGGAAAAAATGGGCATCCCGGTGAATCGAAAACCCGAAAGGGCGGTTCAGGCAAAAATTAGGGATAAATAAAAGATCTGTACACCCGGAAAGTTGAAAACCCGAAAGGGCGACTTGGGCAAAAAAGGGTTTCCCGGTGGATCGGAAACCCGAAAGGGCGGTCCAGGAAAAAGTTAGGGAATTAAAGCGTATGACTATGTCTCGTCGGATCACGTTAAGGACAATCTCTTCACAGACAAGCTCCAAGCTTCTGATCAATTTAATTAATTGCGGACGAGGCAACGAATGGACAAGATACTCAGAGTTGCGAAGGCTATAACAGAATGGGAACCCCATGGAATTGTTACACATAGCCATCTTTATTTGTATAAATTTTTCTCATTTTTTATGATAACATTCTCTTACTAGGATGTCTGTCTCCTGTGTACAAAATACTTACACAAAGTTAATACAAAGATACTTCAAAGTGCAAAAATTTGCTGGCCTTTTCTTTCTCTTTTTACACCTATGTTTATTTGAAAATGTCCAATGATTTGTTAAATGAGCATATGCATTTGAATATAATCACTGCTTACAAATAAAACGAAATAAGTAAGAATAATTACTGATAGGTTGAAAGTATAGGAAAACGTCTTTAGGCTATTCCAGAAGAAATCCCCTACAGTAGGTCATTCATGTCCCCATCGGAGTTAAGGTTCAAAATCCCCAGCAGAGTTAAGCACATATCGCCATTAGAACTAAGTTTCCCAAACTCCCGATCCCCAACGGAGCCAGAAAACTTTGAACTGAAGATCCCCAGTAAAGATGGAACTTTCTTCCCCAGCGAAGCCCAAAACTCCAAATCATAAATCCCCAGTAGATTGGCATACAACCCAAGCTCTTGAAAACTCTCCAACGGGATAAGCATTCTCCCCACAGAGTTATTTCCCAGCAGAACGAAGATTCTTGTTCTCATTTCTCCAGTTGAAGCCTCCCAGGTTTAATTCCCCAGTAGAAATCGTCATAGTTTTCCTTATCCACCAGGAAAGTCAGGAAAGATTCTCAATTCCCCGCAGGAGTTGTCAAAGCTCTTGTTAATTCCCACAAGTCACCAAGGATTTTCAATCACCAGCGGTAGTCCAAAGGATTTTTCAGTCTCAGCAATTAAAGGTTTTGAATCTCCAATAGCAGTCAAGGGTTTATTTTCCCCAGCAGCAGTCAAAGATTTCATTATCTCCAGCCATCAAGGATTTATTTTCCTCAGAAAGACAGCTAATCAACTTACATGCGCATACATTGCATTCATATATCATAAACATTGATAAAACACATTTATTGCATCATACATTTCATGCAACATAACTTTGTGTTTTCAGCTAACATTTTACCCTTTTCAGGATAAGATTAAAAGCTATCATTAACAAATATTCAAAGATCTCAGATACAGTATGGATACACCCCAAACACGGAGGTCATTCTATTACTCATCCATAATTTCAAGTCAAGATACAGTATGGATACACCCCATACACGACGGTCATTCTACTACTCATTCCGACTTCAGCAATTAGATACAGACTAGATACGCTCCAGACATGGAAGCCATTCTATTTCTCATTCAGGTTCGACTATCAACCTCAGGTTCAGATACACTCCAGACACGGAAGTCATTTTGTCACTTTTCCAGATCTCAGTTACAGTCCAGATACACTTCAGACACAAAAGTCATTCTGCTACTCATATAGATCTCAACTCCAGATACAGTCCAGATACGCTCTAAACACGGTTTCCATTCTGTCACTCATTCAAACCTATTCCCCAGCCCAGAGATACTCCAGACACAGATGTCTTTCTGTCGCTTATTCAGATTTCAGATTTCGGATACAATACAGATACACTCCAGACACAGCAGTCATTCTGATATTCATTCAAGAATCAAATACAGTTACAGCTTGGATACGCTCTAGACACGGACGCCATTCCTTTGCTCATACAAATCCAATCTCCAGATACAACTCAGATACGTTCCAGATACGGATACCATTCTGATGATCATTCTCCTGATCTTCAACAAACAGTCCTTGGATGGCATTTTTAAGCCCATCTCCAACAATATTCTACCAGCTCCAAATGGCATCTTTAAGCCCATTCCCTCAGCTACATTTTGACGAGTGCAAATTTACGGGCACTCTAGTGTCCAATCATCTTTTACCTTCGAGTCACGAAAGGCAAACTCGCCAATCTAACTCTTCAGGTTCAAGAAGATTGAACAGGGGCAGCTGTTGTACCCCAAAATTTACCCTCTCATTTTATCAAGATTTTCCCCTCACAAGACTCTTTGAACTCCAGACCAAGCTAGGGTTTGCACTGCTTAAGACATCTCTTGCACTGATGACCTAAATTAGGGTTTGAGTTTGCACAGGGATTTTTGGACTTCTAATGCTCAAAATGACTTTCATACTTCATGTTGAACTCATAAGTTTGTCCATGCCAAGTTTCAAGCCTTGAATCAAATTTTTGCCCAGTCAATTGGACAATTGATTAAGAAATCAACTGTATTGGGGAAAAAGTCAATTGTGGCCAATTTACAGTCAAACCTCATGATTTTTGACCCACATCAACATTATTAACTCATATGAATCATTTGATCAAGTTTGGACTACAACTCCTCAAGAAATTTGATCAGATCATCAAAAGGGCAAAATGGTCATTTTTAGGGTTTTGACTGTACAAAGGCAATTTCTGATTTTTGACCTAGCCAATGGAAAATTGGGTTCAAGCATGGACTCAAATACTCAATGGCATCATCTTTACCTATTCAACAAGTTCGAAAGATCTCATTTGCATTGGATTGACAGATGAATTTTTCAGTCAACTGATCAAATTTGACTGTACATTGAAAAGTCAAACATTGACTTTTTGGTCAAAATCAAGTGCCAAGGGTCATTTTTCATCAAGATATGTCAAAACATGAAACTTGTTCATCAAGAAACCTATTTTTGCAAATTAGGGTTTAAAGTTGAAAAATTTCATAACTTAGAATTTTTCTAAGTTATAAAATTTTCTTAATTTTTCCTAACTTTGACCAATATTTTCACCATGATGCAATTGGATTCAAACAAAACTTCCAACATGAAAGTTGTAGTCCTCCACAAAGCCTACAACTTTGATTCACAAAGTTTTCTCAAAATAATATTGGATCTCAAGTTATAAATTTTGGAACAAGGGTCCCTAAAACTTTTAACTTAGTGAAATTTTGCCCTAGTTTAGGCAGGATTTTAACCTATCTTCATGGCCATTTTTCACATAGTTCCACTTGGAATCTCAAATTGCATTTCAAAGATGGATTGTAGAGAATGTTGCAAGCTTTTCAATATGTCCAAGAACTCTCCAAACATATTTGTGGTTAGGGAGAATCGAAGGCTTGAAGTTGGCAAAAACTCACTTTTCATCCATGGCATGTTCATGTTCATACAAGTTGCAATTTCAAATCAGCTTGCTTTGCAATAGATTACAGGCCTAAAAACCATTTCACAATAATTTAGTGCAAAACCATTAGTCTAAGGCATTGTTTTGGTCATTAGAGCATTGCACCTTGGATTAATCCCTAAATAGAAAAAGCAATATTTCCAATTTTGCCATAATCTTGCTTTATGTCAAAACTGATTTCTTGAGCATTGGTCCATATCTTATGCAGCAAATAAAATCCACAAATTGGAGGGGCCAAGGGCAAAGTGTGCAAGCATATGAATAGCCTGTACAGGCCTGTTGGACATCACTTCTCATGTTTGCTTAAAATACAAGAAAGATATCCAAAACACTAGAACTTGAACATCTGTGAAAACTAACTTGGGCAAGCATTTGAGACAACTTTCTCACATCCCCTTGAACTAGAAACACGACCCTTTGAGCCCTCAAACATCCCATAGCTCAAAATCACCTTCCATTGGAAAAACAGGGCAACATCTACAACTTGACTTCCATAGCACATTTTGCTCGTGCGTTTTTCCCCAAGTTGGTTCAAACACCTTCCATTCAATCCATCCAAGCTATCCCAAACCTTAAACACCAACTGTAACTCCATTTACAGGGTTTGCCCTTTTCATTTTGAGCTTGTGCAGGTTGAGTTCTGTAGGCTGATTCAAGTACCTTCAAGGCAAGCTAGACACTGGAGAAGGTCAAGTGAAGTTCAAGCAAGCTCCCAGACATATCAGGCCTTGTTGAAAAGCTCCACATTGCCATACACGAAGTCAGCTGAAACATGTTTTTGTCAACTTTCCATCTCTCTATTTAGGAACATTTAGCCTTAGGTTTGTGAATAAGAAATGTAGTATTCATAGCCATGAAGCTGTACATATGCTCAATTTTCATTTTTATTAAGCATGCTAAGAGAATTTGATCCATGAACATACTGAAAAAATTAGGTTAGATTTTAGGGCCAGAGAAATTCTCTCTGGTCTTTGAGAGTTAGGATTAGTTTTTTATATGGTTAGATTCGTCTTGAAAAGCTCTACAACTTTGATGTTATATGTTTTTGCAATAGAGCTCGTATACAGGATATCCATGTTTGGTACAGGCGCGCGCGTTTTGTTTGAAAGTCAGAGGTTGAAGATGAAGTGGTGGGATGGGCTTGGTCCTGACTCACTATTGACACCCCCCTTTTACTTTTTGCACCCCCTGGCCCAATTTCTTTACATTTTTATATTTTTATATTTATTTTCATTTTCTGATTTTGTTTTATATTTTCCAAACATAAAAATATCATAAAATATTTTCATAAAATTTTCACATTTATTTTTATTATTTTTGTTATTTTTTGGGCATAAAAATAGTTATTAGGTAATATATACTCTTATTTATTTAATAAAAACTTATAAATATTATAGAAATATTATATATTTTATTTTTATTATTCATACCTATAAAAATAATATTTTTCTCATATACTATCATTTTTTTCTAAATATTTGTATATATTTTATTTATTATACATATTTAATATAATTAATACATATATAAATATATACTTTTTATTTTACTAGATACTTTAGAATAAAAAATATAAAAATATTACAATTTTATTTTTATTATTATTTATACTTAAAAAAATCCTTTTTCTAAATATATTTACTTTTTTTTATATACATTATTTTATTTATTGTATATAAATAATACAATTAATATATTTATTTTCTTAAAGAAAATTAGAGTTTACCCTTAATAAAAAATAATAATTTATTTTATTTATTTCTTCCCTTCTTTGTATTAAATTTTTTTTACATACATAAAATAAACAAAAACCTTTTTTGCATATTGAAATTGTCAAAACCAAACATAAAGCACCATTTCAAACAATTGAAAAGCAAAAGCAAGTGATCTAAACAAGTAACTAAGAGCCCATGGATAACCATTGATGAAAAGGGTGCTTGCACCTTCCCTTTTCATAATCTACTCCCCGAACCCAAGAAAACATCTCAAAGGTGTTTCCTGTGCTTTTTGACCTTTCCTTAGGATAAAATAAAAAGTCGGTGGCGACTCTTGCTAAACCGAAACATTTACGAACACAAACGCGAAACCTCAAGTCAGTTCTCCCACCGTATCACACAAATCTAAAAACTAGAAAAAATCAAAATTCCCATGGATGCTTCCTCTTTGTGCCGAGATAGACATTGAGTCCTCTTTCCTTATGGAGCTGCTTTGTGAGCTCTAAAACCTTCCTCTCCTGGGCATAAAACTGATCCCTATAGGTATCCTGCTCTTTCTTCAACTAAACCCAAGACCTCTGTAGTTCTCCAAGATCAGTGGGCATATCAGGATGGAGAATCGTGTAAGGAATACCCCCTTCAGTAGTGGGTTCCACAATCACTGGTAAAACGGTCATATAGGGCATCATAAGTTTCTGGGTGCGAGATCGTACCCATTGGAGATAAGTTTCCATAGGAATGGAAGCCTTTGGCCCCAAAGCCTTGGCACCAGATCTGTTTACCATGCTCCAAGCTCGTATGAACCTCTGGAGATACCCTTGAACATCATCCTCATAGTTGAATATAATTCCCTCAATAAGTAACTCATGGGGACCATTCATTCGAGCGTAACCAAATTGTCGCAGAGCTAAAAAAGGATTATAGGTTATACCCCCTCTGATGCCAAGTAACGGGACATTAGGGTACTCCCCACATCGGTCAATAATAGACGTGTTTTCCATAGCCCGGGAACACCAGAGAATATCTGTGTGAGCGAGTGACATTATCGTTTGTGACCAACCCAAACCTTCTTCATTCTTTAGTACATACTTAGGGAGGTGAGAAATAAACCACCTCGACAGCAATGGCATGCAGCACATAAGAACCCCTCTTCTCTTCATGGTACGAGTATGAAGAGCGTTCAAAATATCTCCGAGCAAGGTAGGCACGAGGTTGCAAGAGAGGAAGATATTGATAAAATTCACATCTATGAATAAGTCTGGATTAGGGAATAGTACTAACCCATAGATTAGAAGGGCCAAGACCTCCTCAAAAGCCTGAAAATCCATATCATCCCAAAATAGATGGGCCTTGTCTATCAGGAACTTGGCTAGAAAACCCTTGACTCCGCTTCTTGTTTCCCAATTGGATACCACGTCGACCAGTTTCAGATGCAAGGCTGAGGCAATGACTTCTGGCTTAGGAACTTCTTCCAGGCCTATGAAAGGCAGCTGTTCAAGAATGGGTATATCTAATAATTGAAAGAATTCTTCCATGGTAGGCACCAACTAATAGTCCGGAAATGTGAAGCAGTGGTGCTTGGGATCAAAGAAATGAAAGAGTACACTCTTCATCTTTTCATCAAAGTTTGAAGTAACCAGGTTGAGAAGTCGACCATGTCTCTTAGTGAACGCAGAAGTTTCAGGGACCTTTGATACTAGCTCCTTGAGTCGGGAAGGTACTTTCACAAAGCTGATTCGGATAGTGTTTCTACGAGCGGAAGCTATGATCTGCAAAATAGAACATAAAAAAGATAAATTCCCTTGGTCCTTGAAATGGTTAGTGCAATAAGAATGGATGCTATGTTATGATGCATGATGTCATGATAAATCACAGGTATAGCAAACACAGACAAATCACACCAAGTTCTTAGGTTTAAGGCCTGCTTGAGTTTTAAGGTCATACCCTCTTGAAGTTTAGTTGGTTTCAAACCTGTCTTAGAAAAGTAACCGGGTTCTAAAGATTCTCAATATCACCGACCATCCTTTATCGGGCATTGTTTCAGCTCAAGCAATCTTTTCTTGCAGCCAAAATATCCCGAAAGTCTGATCTCAATGAGTGTAGCATCGAGTACCAACCAATCCTCAACTTTATACCGAGGTCGGCTATCTCACTACTTTCTAATGGCCAAGTTTGTTCAGCTAAGGTTCTAAGGTCCATTAGTGCTTCACGACACCACGCGACGGCCCCGTATTCTCCTTGTTTCCACACGAAGGATACCGGTACAAACCAAAGTGTCACACCAACACAACCATCGCTTAAACCATATCAGTCTACGCCATACAATCTCCACGATCTATTACTGTTTACCTAAAAAGTGTCCCCAGATCCTCCGAGTGTAGGATCTTTAACAATGCCCAAGCAAAACCCTTTAATAATAAAGCATACAAAACAAACAAGAAATCAATAAAAAAATGACCTTGATCCTAAGGTATACCCTACTTTATTAATGATCCCCATCAGAGTCGCAATTATGTGATACGGTGGCAGAACCGACTGTTAATACTGGTTTGAGTTTTTTGTTTGCAAAATGTCACGGTAAGCAAGAGTCACCACCGACTTTTATTTTATCCAATCAGGAAAAGGAAAAAGAATAGAAAAAACCTTTTTTAATATGTTTTTGAGTACGGGGGGTAGATTATAGAAAGGGAAGGTGCTAGCACCCTTTCTATCCGTGGTTTTCCACGAGCTCTTAGGTACTTGCTCATTTTGAAATTGCTTGTGTGTGCTTGTTTTGAAAAGTTTTGTTTTACTTCGTTTTAACCCTTGTTTCTGTCCTCAAGAGTGTTAGGAAGTTATTTTGAAAACTTTGTTTGAAAAGTGTTTGGTGTGAAAAAGTTTGTTTGTTTGAGCAAGTACCTAGGAACTAATCTACCTACTCGAAAAAATTCTATTCGTTTTCCTTTTAGACAATGCTATCCCATTATTGAGTAATAGGTAGCATCGTTGTTGGAGTTTTTAGGGACATTCGAATGGACAAATACGATCACAAAAGCAATGTTAAGAAATATTAGTAATCATCCTGAAGCCTTAAAGATCTTTTTCCGAGGCAACAACCGAATAGGTCATTTTAGATCTTTCGGGGCTAGAGAACAACCACTAACAAACCCTATAATTCATGACCGTTTACCAAAGGCAACCGGAGTGGAGTAAACCCTAGGAGTGAGCATGTGCGAGTGTAATTTTCAGTTAATTTATTTTTGCACATTTAGGGTTTTCTACCGTTTTAATTTTCAGTTAGTCTTTCCATACAATCCTATTAACATACATCTAAGTAGTTTATAGTTTGCGAAAATTAAAATGCGGGAAAGTAAATCTACGCTATTACAAGGCTTTCGCAGATACATAATTATCTTAACTTAAATAAAAATGCGGAAGTTTAAAACCCTAATTAAGTCTATTACAACCGAAACAGATACAATAATAGAAAAAAGAATTAAAATGCGTGCGACGAATTAAATGCGAGAATTAAAGAACCCTAAAAATCTAATTGAAAAATATTTAGGTTATTTTTTTGAGAAAAAATAAATTAGGTTATGTACAAGTTAAAACCCTAATTTCTAATTAATTTAATTATAAAAAAGGAATTAAATTTGCCCTAATTTTAATTAAACTAAATAATTTAAAGAAATAAAATATTTTTTTATGAAAAAAAATGATTTTTATGTTTTTGATGATTTTTGGTTAAATAATTAAAATGATTTTTGTTATTTTGTAAAAAAAGAAAATTATTAATGAAATAATAAAAATAAGAAAAATTAAATAGAAAAGAAAAGAATGGGCCTGTTTGTGAAAGCAATCCAGGGGGTGTATGTCTGAATTTGTTAGGCCCATTAGGTGCTGAGCTCAATATTGGCGTGAGATTCAATGTTGCTTCTTCCTGCTGGCACACTATGGTCCTCTCTTGCATGGGCGTTGGATTGGTGATGGTGATAATCCATTGGCTGGATTGCTGGAGCGCATGGTGGATGCCTTGGATGATGGTGTATGTAACCTGCAGTTAAATATTGAGAAAATTGCAAAACGCTGGGACCTGGGATCGAACCCAGGTCCTCCCACTCAACATACGCGCGCTTAACCATCTGGGCTGTAATGCTTAGTTTTAAACATAATAACAATAATAGGAATTATAGAAAATAACGTGAATGACTTAAATAAACGTGCGAAATACAAATAAGCCAACGGTGTTCAGCCACGTTATCATCTTCTTCACATATCTGTTGTCTTAGGTATGACACTTTTACCTACAAACAACCTTCATAGCTATAGACCTGCAAACTTCAAAAATCCACAACAAGCATGATAAATCAATTCTAGCCACGCCAATCAACTCGTTTTGACCTCATGAGTATGATGGCTTCCTTCTCTGGCCTTAATTTTACCTGTACAATAAAGCCCTTAAACACAAGCATGAACCCTAATAATGGCAATTCATCATTTATGCATCAAAACACAAAATTACGTAAACCAAAACATCCCAAATGATGATACAAATATCATGCTATACTTAAAAGTTGTTAACCATGCATAAATAACCAAAATCAAATTCAAGAAATATGCCAAACCGTGAGAGACGTGTAGGCGGATTCTGGGCTTGTGGGGGCATGCAATTGGTCGTGTTAGCTTCAGAGAGGCTCCAGGAAATGATTGAAAGCGTTGGAATGGCTTGAATTTCCCTCTAAGTTGGAAAATGATCCAACACTTTTGTCCACTTTTTTGAGTTTTGGTATGGCGTTTTCCTCCTGCAAATCCTCGTTCTTATGCATTGTTCTTGTTCAGTATATATATTATGACAAATTAGGTTAACGAAAACGAGTTATATCTTTGAAGATCATCAAGATTTGATTTGGTTTTTCTTTTGTATGATATGTTTCCAAAATAAGCCTAATCATGCCAATTTTGATTCAATCAACCCTTACATGATTTGGATATGATATGCTAGCTTGATTGGATTTGATTCATACAAAAAATCAGATCAAAAATCAATCTTTTACATTTTTTGTAATTTATTTGATTTAATTTGAATTTTAAATAATAAAATATCCAAATAAAATAAATAATGAAGCAAATAAAGTGTAGATTCTGATTTGGGTCGTGGACCATGTCACAAGCAAGATTCAATCATGAAAAACTAGGCCCATTTGACAAAAAATGTATTTTTGAGCACATTTGACTTTTGGCAATTTTACAAAAATGGTCAACTTTAACAAGGCATATCTCCTCAAATTTTAACCCTAGAGATGTGTTCTTTGACTTTTTAGAAAGCTTAGTATGTCCCCTAAACAACCCTTTTGGTATCATCTCAATTGGGTCTTCCATGTTCATGTAAGAAGCTTTGACCCAAAAGGTATTTTTGTTGACTTTTCAAAAGGACCTATAATGTAGAAATTCATATCTTTTGATGAGTGCCTATTTTGAACTTGTGGGATGAAGATGAGTTGTAGGTAATTGCATCCTATTCAAAATGAGCCTTGGATGGAAAATTTCTGATAAAGTATGAAGAAGTTATGCTTGGTCAAAGTTTGGTTGACTTTTCCTGTGAAACCCTAATTTAGCAACTTTTGGGTTTTTGATGAATTTGGGGCATCCCTTGGGGAATAATGATCAACACTTGATAAAATGATGAATATAACTTCAAAATGTTGATGTTGACCAAAAATATTGAAGTTTGACTATATGTGGGCCAAAATTGACTTTTGACCTAATACAGTTGATTTTCAGGCATCTGGGCAATTGACTGAGCAAACCTCTTGTGTAAGGTATGAAACTTGACATGGATGATCTTGAGAACATATTAGGACCATGGAGAGCATTTGGGACCTTTGGACTTCAACCATCCAGGTGAAAATGGAAACCCTAGTTTATTGGTACATTGCCTTAGGAGAGAGTTTGTTTGGTAAACTCTTGGGCATCCTTGAGCAAGTTGGGGACCTCAATGGGCATGTGTTGGGTAAAATGAGAGGGCAAATTTTGGGGTACAACAGTGAGTTTTATGATTTTCAAACTCCTCATATAGGCATTGTTAGACTTGCATTTTCAAAGATAAAATGTAGATATCATTGCCCTGAAACTGCCCATGTCCATAAGTTTTCATTTATATTGCCTGAGCTTAGAAAATTTTGAGTTTGAAATTTCTGTAAAAGTTAGGGTTCAGATTAGGGACAACAAAAGTCCTGCTCATCTTTGATTTATAGTTTAAGAGATTTACATTTTTGGAATTGTGAGGAAAAATGGAACAACTTTTCATGTTTACAATTTTAATTTTCATTGAGAAATGAGTAAGTTACAGGTGGTCTGGCTGGCGTGAGGTTGAAGATGAAGTGCAGGCCTAGGAATGGGTTTGCAATATATATATATATATATATATATATATATATATATATATATATATATATATATATATATATATATATATATATATATATATATATATATATATATATATATATATATATATATATATATATATATATATATATATATATATATATATATATATATATTTATGCTTTTGTTTATAATACCGGATGTATATCCACCCCAATGGTAAGGTAGCGCACGTATATTGTTGAGGGCGTGGGTTCGAGCATCAGTGCTGCCACTTTGCCTTTTTTCTAACATTTCTTTTCTTTTTGTTTCAAACAATAACGCACCTGGGCCTCCTTTGATGGGTCTTTCCATTTTACTTCACAATACCCCTTGTTTGCTCAATAACAGTGCAACCTATTTATTTATTTTTATTTTCTGTTTCCGGATTACAAAAAATACATTGGTTCAGACCAAAATTTATTTTACCTCAAAAAACACCCCAAATTCAAATTTCACCCCCTGACTTTAACTTTTATATTTCATTTTATTTTCTTTTTATCTTTTATTTTATTATTATTATTATTATTATTATTTTTATTAATAAAATCCAAAAAAATATTTTATTTATTTATTTATATATCTAACATACTTATATTTTTATTATTTCCTTTTTTAAACTAAAAAAGACAAAAATATTTTTTTAAACAAATTTAATTCTTTTCTTAAATAAATTAGTAATTATACTTAGGTTTAATTTATTTTCTTTTAATTAAAAAATTAACTTAGTACTTAGGTTTTCTTTTAATTAATTAATTTTTATACAAGTCTAATTTAATTAAAACTTTTTCACAAACAAAACTTTAAAAAACTTGTTTTCTTTAATGAATTAATTTCTTTTATTAACTTAATTTTAATTTTTTTTATTTTAGTTAATTATTTTCTTTTAAGTTAATTAGGTCAAAACTATCTTTCTTAACAAAATCCAAATAAAATCCATTCCTTATCCATTTGCATACTTGTACATTATATTCATTTCATTTCTTGTACATTTATTCAAATTCAATATGGTTGTAATAGATAATTAGGATTTAATTTCTTGCAATCCCCATTTGTAAATTTGTATACCCCATCCCTTAATGATGTAATAGCGCAAGATATTTATTTTCCGCAATTTACTACTTTCAAATATAAATGCTAGTAAATTAGGATTTGTATGGAAAGATAAAATCAATACTAGAAAACCCTAATTCAAGACAAAACAATGCATGAAATCAAAACACTTTGCACACTTGCACCTCTAGGGTTAACCCCACTTTATTTCCTTAAATAAATGGTCATATTATGCACGTGGGATACTTTAGCAAAAAAAAACACAAGATCATAGTCCCTCGATGACGCTACAAATGGTGTCTTACAAATGATCTTAGACCCTTAAGTAAAATGCTAAGGTATCTCACAACATTGCATTTTATGACTATACGATGACCCATGCTCGTCCCTTTACATTCAAATATAGGGTTTCTTACCAATCAATGGTAAGATAGAAATATCAAAGGAAGAGAGAAATGAACAAAAGACTTTTGAGTAGGTAGAACGTTCTTAGTTGCTTGCTCACAATCCATCTTCAAAAATAAACATCTTTTCAAACACACTAAACACTTTTAAAAACATGAAATAATTTCAAAAAGTCCAACACTTTGTATGCATTCTTATAGATACGAGAATCATTACAAAGTTTTCCTAAACGAAGACGCTTTTCAAAAATACTTTAAAAAAAACCCACCACAAACACATTTCAAACAAAAGCAAATTCAAAAGTGAGCTAGCTAGCAACTAAGAGCCCATAGATAACTATGGATGAAAATGGTGCTAATACCTTCCCTTTTCATAACCTATCCCCCTAACTCAAGAAAATATCTCAAAGGTCTTTCATTTTCTTTTCACCCTTTCCTTATTGAATAAAAGAAAAGTTGGTGGCGACTCTTGCTATCCGCAATAATTGCGATCAAACGCAAAACATCCAAGTCAGTTCTCCCACCGTATTACACTGTGAACAATAGCTAATTGACCTCAAGAGAGAGATATATTAACCATTTTCCCACTTTTTAAAGAAAAAGATTCTTTGAGATTTGAACCACACAAAAGACCAAGAATGAACGAATGATAAGATCAAGAAGAAAATCGCTTATCATCTCCATTGCTTAGTAGTAGTATGATTCTCATCATTTATTTATTAATTGTTTTTAAGTTTGAAAGAAAAAAGAAGTTTTTGTTTTAACGATGCAAAAGGGAAATGAAAAAAAGTCTAAAGGGGACTAACCTAGTCCTATCTCTAGTGTTATCATATAATGATGGTCCTAAAATTTAGATAACGAAGGGGAACATCTACCTAAGTTAGCATGCATGGATAGTCCTAGGATTGAGGATGAAAGAGGGACTAAGATAAGACCTTAATGTAGACATATATGGTTTAGAACCTAAGGTCTAATTGGTTTATCTTAAGTAAGATGAAACCAACATCCTAAGGGTACATGTTATCAAGCAAAGAGGAAAAAGAAGAAAGAAAGCAAGCATCAAGCAAATAGAGACACATAAGGCAAGTGTGTAGTAAAGAGTGATCATGCTTAGTTAAAGTAAAGAGTCAAGTGATGTGCATAAGAACCAAAGCATTCTTCTCAGGGTCATGCAATAGAGGCTTAGAGTTCATGGTGCAAAGCAAGTTAAGACAAGTAAGTAAATGATCAAGTAAGTAAAAGTTTTAAGCATAAATCAAGTCAAAGTAAATTGGCACACAATAAATATATGAAGTTTAGAATAATAAAGCCTCATGGGAAGCAACATATCACACAAACACTCAAAGAAGTGAACTAAGAAGATGGAAGAAGAATTGTCAAGCATAGACCAAAGGTAGGTCAAAGAAGTTAAGCAAACAAGCAAATTAATACAATTTTGTGTGCTTAAATGGTTAAATAATATTGAACTTAAGACCCTAAATATGTCATAAGGATGAGGTAAAGAAATGAGAATCAAATTCCCAAAGGTTTCATAAATGCATCCCATGTACCTCACATGAACAACCAAAAGGCATAAGAGTGATCAAGACCAAAATGAAGTGAGAAATGAACAAAATGGAGGTTAGACGCCTCTCAAGTCTTTACAAGACTATCCTTGAGCTTATCATGCCTCAAACGAACATTGAAACCAAAATAAACTTAAACAAATGATCAAAAGATCAAAACTAGTCCCAATCAGGGTTTCAAAACCACAACAATTTTATGCTCAAGGTAAACACCAAATGTTCAACCTAAATTTTCCAATAAATGAAAACAAGTTGACATAACATTAGAGTATTAAAATGATCATAACATACCCAAATATTGGTCTTAAATTCTATTCATAAGTTTCAAAATGAAGCTTGACTCAATTACACTAGGCCAAAGGGACATATTCACTTTAATATTCCATGAAAAATAGAAATATAGGATATAAAATTACAAAAAAATGAAGAAAGGAGCTTAAGTCTCTTTCAAGTCAGAAACCAATACTTGCTCAACTTAAAAAATCATAGAAATGTCAAAATTAAATTGAAAGATCAATACTAGCTCAAAACTAAGCTTAAATGACCAATAAACAAGATAAATTTGTATAAAATACAAAAATAAGAATTAAAAAGCCACAAAACTAAGAAATGTGATCTTGACGTCTTAAATAAGCTTGGAAAAATGGAAATTTGAGATCAATGAAAATGAGTGGATTATATTGAAACTTCAAAAAGAAGCAATAAAACCTCAAAAACCATTAAATCATTTCTCAAATTTTGAAAACCAAACAAAACCTAAAATAAATATGGTAACAGACCATCAAAAATCAAGAAAACTCGAGGAACATGAAAATATTTTTTTGTGAATTTTTAGGGTTTCTAAAAATTCCAGAATTAATTTTATAATAAAACTATACAAAATATAAACCATTAAAAACACTTTTAACCATTTTATTTAATTAATACGGAAAAAATGTTGGAAAAAACAAATAAAAATCATAATAATAAAATAGATATTTAAAAATTCACTCATGATTTTTTTAGAATTTTTTATGAATAAAAATATTTTAAATAAAATCAAGAAAACAAATAAAAGTATTGTGAAAAATAAAAGAAAGAAAGAGAATTAAATAAATTGATTAGTCAAGGCTTCTACATGTGTTTCAGCGCTTTGGGGCCCACCAACAAACATAGACCAATCACGTGCTTGCCAATCATTGGGCAGAAAAGGACAAAAAATGGAATTAAACAATCAAGAGTAAGTGCGTTGGGAATCGAGCCATGAAAGATGAAAAAAATTGTGAAAAAAACGTGATTTTCCAGTCCTCTTTCTGTCCAATTTTCTCATTCGATTCTCAATGAAACTTGAAGTTGTAAACATCAAAGTTGTGGATCTCAAAAAGATCTATAACTTTGACTCAAGAAGTTTCTGAAATGGTTGAGAGATGAGGGAGAAATCTGGGCGAGAAGTTTACTAAAAAATCAAAAAAACTATTTATCTATCACATCTTCACAAATGTGTGCTGACTTCAATCCCAGAATTTCCACTCAATACTTGATGAAATTAAAAAATATAAACACCAAAGTTGTAGATCTCAGCAAGATCTACAACTTTGCTTCAAGAAATTTTTAAAAAGGTTGAGATCTGAGAGAGAAATATGGGCGAGAAGGAAGCATAAAATCACTTTTTCACATATTTTTCATATCTGAATAACTTTATATAAACACAAAAATAAACAATTTCCCTTAAGAGAGGGACTCAATAGTAACACAAGAGCAATATTACACGATTTTCATATGCAACATGTAAAGGTATAAGGTTTAATGAAGTTACCTAGTGGAGAAAGAGTCCACTATCCTCTTTCCAAATGGAGAAGAAACCCAGAAACTTTGATCAGTTCCTCTCTTTAGAGCTCAAATAAAGAGCTTGTTATTGGAGTTTCTTCAGAAATTCGTTTGAACACAAAGAGAGGAAGATAAGGCTACTTGAGAGTGATTTAGTGGGAGAGCTCAATGTTGAGTGTGCGTGAGTGAAAGAAGGAAAATGTGCTCTTATATAGAGCCTTAGAATGAGAGTAGGATAGTCATTACAAGCTTAAAGCCGCTGAAGGGTGTTTTGGGAAGTTTTGGCCAAAAATCAACTTGGTGCTCAAGCTTGCATTTTGTTAAGGAATGGAGAGGCATTTTGTGTGTTTTAGACAACTCATATGCAGTAGCACGTGACCAAAAGATTGTACAAGTTAGTGGAGTGTGGAGAGAGAAATAGAGAAATAACTATTTTTGGTAAATTTGGGATTTTTTTTGTACAAACTTGGTACAAATGCATGCATGGGTGTGAATAGAAGGTTTTACTCTCTTTTACACGACCCAAATAGCTTATGGTCCTGATTGGAATAAAAAAGAATGGCCACGATTGGAGAAATTGAGAAATTGCAAGATTTGACTTGGTAAAGTTCAATAAAATGCAGTCCCAGCCTAAAGGTCACAAATTTCTCAATTATTTGAGTTAGGTCACAAACTTGGACTTTTTGGAAATTTCTTGAGATTCCCTACAACTTTCATGTTGGGAGTTTTTGCGTTTGGATCCATTAAAGTCACCAAAACTGGCCACGAAAATCTGGAAATTTGGAAAATGACCTATAATTCAACAAAGTGACTTATAATTCTTTACTCCATAACTCTCAAAATAATCACTTTTTGGACATGGGTTCAGATTGACAAAGTTGTAAATAATATTTTTCTCTTTCCAATAATGTAAAGTTTTCACATTTTCAATAAGAAATGAAGAAGTTGTGAATTTTTGAAATTCGGCCTTATGACTTTTCATACTTAGGAAAAATTTCAAATTTCACCAACATACCTTAATGAACAAGTTAACTTCAAAATCAATCCCTCTCTTGAATCTCTTTAATCATAGGCCATATGATGTTAAAACATGATCATTAACCTCAACTTTGACCATAAGTCCACTTGGTCAACAATTGACTTTTGTTGACTTGCTCAAATGACTGTTTTATCCCCAATTGATCAATTGAATCTCTTCCAACCAAAATTGATGCTCAATTCTTCAATCATAAATGCTTGGGGACATGAAGATAAGCATGTAATCAAGTTTATCTCAAAAACTCAGAGAAATCATGATTTTATCACAAGCCCTAATTTTGATAATTTGTGTTAAAAGGTGATGATCTAATATCAAAAACCTGATTCCTTGGAGTATGATGGAGAATTCCTTGAACAAAGAGATCTAATGTAGAAATTACAACCATCAGTTCATTTAACCACAATTCTTTTGGAATCATTTTCTTAATGAAAATATTCTTCTGATTTTCCATGACATAGGGCTGCTGACAACAGGAATGCAAAGACAAAGTGGCTTTCCAAAAGACTTGCAAACATTATTAGACATAGTCCTCATATGAAACCATCATGCCTCATAGCTGAAGTTGTTGAGAGATGGGTAGTGAATCTATCACATGAACAGACATATAGGGAAAAAAGGAAATTAATGGAGTTGGTTCAATGGGCTGGTATTAATCAATTCTCTCATTTGAGAAGTTATGGACAAGAGTTATTGAAATAAAATCCTATTATTATTATTATAATACAATGTGTTGATAGTAATGTCAACCATGTATTTGAAAGAATTTATGTTTACTTAGAGGCTTGCAAGGCCTGTTTTGTAAATAGATGTAAGCCTCTTATTGGCTTTGAAGCATGTTTCTTAAAAGAGGGTTATGGTGGACAAATAATGGTAGTAGTAGGGAGGGATGGTAATAACCAAAATTTTCCAGTTGTATATGTTGTTGTTGAAGCTGAAACA
Source organism: Vicia faba (assembly GCA_948472305.1). NCBI lineage: Eukaryota > Viridiplantae > Streptophyta > Magnoliopsida > Fabales > Fabaceae > Vicia > Vicia faba. The sequence continues at coordinate 346,090,622 of OX451740.1, forward strand.
AAGGATTCATGGAAATGGTTTTTAGACCTTCTTCTGCATGATTTGGAAGGATACAATCAGAGGTGCTATGCATTTATATCAAATCAACAAAATATATTATATTATTAATTTACATTATATACACTTATTTTTATGATTTAATTTGTTTACATGTAATTACATTTATGCATACAAGTGACAGGGACTAGTTCCAGTTGTTCAAGGTATTTGTGCCAATATGGAGTATAAATTGTGTGTAAAGAAATTATATGGAAATTGGAAGAAAAAACACCTTGGGTTGGAATTAAAGGAACTAATGTGGTCAGGTGCTAAGGCAACAACAGTTTCAGCATGGGAAAGGGAAATTCTGAGAATGAAGGCATTAGAAGAGGATGCATGGAAAGATATATGGATGTCCCTGCTTTCCATTGGAGTAGATCACACTTTAGTACATATTCAAATTGTGACTTGCAAGTGGACAACATGTTTGAAGCATTTAATAGGGTAATATTGGAGCATAGGGAGAAGCCTATTATCACTCTATTGGAAGGAAACAAGCATTACATAACTAAGAGGATAACAAGCCAGAAGGAGTTGTTGCAGGGATACACTGGATCCATATGTCCTAAAATCCAACAAGTTATTGAGAAGAATTAAAATCAAGCAGAAGGGTAGAGTCCTACATGGAATGATGATGATGACCTATCAATATCTGGTGTTACAAATGGAATTGAGACTTATTATTTGGATATGAAAAAGAAACTTTCTCATGTAGAAAGTGAGATTTGTCTGGTATACCTTTTTGTCATGTAATTACATGTATATGAAACATCAATAAAAATCCTAAGGATTATATTGCTGCATATTATAGGTATGATTGATACGACATCCTAACTCTGTTTTGTTCATTTATGAATGATATGGTATCCTAACTCTATTTTGTTCATATAGGAAATCAACATTTATGGATACTTACTCAAACATTGTGTATCCAACCAATAGACCGGAATTGTGGCCTATAGATAATCAAAATACAGTTGCACCACCAGTGATGAGAAGAGCCATAACTCATCCAGAAAATTAGAGGAACAAGACAAATTATGAACCTAGAAATCCTCACATACTACCAAGGAGATTTTCAACTGTCACATGTGCAAAATATGGTGCTATGGGACATAATAAGAGGAGTTGTAAAGGAAAAAAAAGGGAAGTTGATAGGGAAATTCCAAAGGGTGGTAATAAACCAAAGAAGACTAATAAGGTGAGCGATGGAAAAGGAACCAAAAAGTCCAAAGAAAAGCAAACAAAAATTGCTCAAAGTTCGCAAGCACCTCAACTAACTCAACCTACTTAAGAATAGTGCTATTGTAGTTTTATTTTGACTTGTAACATATGGACTTAAGTAGTTTCATTTTGACTCAAGGAATGACTTGAGTTTTATTTTCGTTGTATTGTATGGATTTTAAGTAGTTTCATTTTGACTCAAGTAGTGTCTTGATTTTTATTTTGGTTGTATGAATATTAATGTTCAAACAAGAGTAATGTTAAGTATTTTGGTTTGATTTGGTTTACATGCCTTGTTAAGTTATTTTCCTTGAGTTTTATTTTGGATGTATGAATACCTTGTGCAATTTATGCAGTCAAAATTACAAGTCTACATTTTTACAGTTCAAAGTTACATGCTTTGTGCAAATTATGTAGTCAAAATTATGACATGGTATTATAGGTCCAAATTTTGCAGTAAAATTATGCATTCAAATTATGTAGTCAAATTACGAGTCTAATTTACTTGTCCAAATTATAGATCAAAATTATTACAGGTCCAAATGTTTATTACAGGTTATGTCCAAATTATGCAGTTAGCATTATGCGTCAAAATTATGTTAGCATTATGCAGTCAAAATTCAACCATAGAAACAACTTGAACAATATAAGTAACTTCATTCATTCATTGGAAGTATTACAATCACCACAGTTAACTTATACATCCTTAAAGAAAATAACATAGAAACATAACCTAAAACCTAGTCACCTTAAACCTATTTCATCAATGTTGTCCCAACCAAAGCAAACAACATAACAAAAAAAAAACATCTAGTTGATCTTCATTTGTTTCTTCAACATATTCACTTTCATCTTCAATTCTTCCTCTTTTTATTTGTATGAATTAACAATCTCTTTCTCCTCATCTAGGTTCCTTAATAATGCAGACATTAATTCTTTTACCCTAGGGTTCATCTCCTCATACAACAAAACAAAGTGACTGCATTTCTTGTAGCCTTAAATCTGGAAACATCAATGGAGTGATGGAGATAAATAAATGGCAAACCATATCCAGAGAATTAATTTGCAGATACTTATATATATCTTATACATCCCACATCCATAGAAACGACGACTTGGGTTTGCATTCGTCCATGTTGTCATCAATAGAGCATCTATACCACACTTGCATACGTACCTTGAATGATTTGAAGATCTACTTCCATGGCTATAAATAGACTGCTGCGACATCTTCAATCGATGGATAAGATAATGGGTTTTTCATGATTTGAAGGTTTGAAGTAGACTATGAGGTGTGAAGAACAAGATGAAATTTTGAAGGAGACCTGGAGGAGTCAAGAAGACGATGAACGAGGTGGGGAACGTGATAAGATAATCTGATTTTTTTGTTTTTTCATATTTATATAATATTTCAAATTGTTATGTTTAATTAAAATATTCATTTAGAATTTAAAAATTCAAAATTGATGACATGGATTCAAAGTCCAATTGCCACCTCATTAATGAAGATGACACATATGCAAAATTGAAGGGGGACCATAAAAATCCAAAGGAAATTAAAATTAAGGGACCAAAATGACAGGTTTTGTAATAGGGGTCCAATTATTTAAAATGCTAAAACCAGGGGGACCAAAAGTGCATTTAAGCCTAACAATAATTAGTATAACAATTTCAACCAAACTTTAATATCTTATTAGAAAGAATTAATTATATGAATCAAACTAATAATTACTAGTTGAGTCAAATAGATACAAGTAACATTAAAGAGAAAGCTTAGGAGGCAAGGAACAATTATAGAAGTGTAAATAACTTTTAATAGTTGTGTAACTAATTGATCATAGTCTTTTAGGATAATTATGAATTAGTTTTTTGTTTTTTGCCATTAGACATCCTAGTAGTAGCATCTAGCAACGATTTCAAATATTGTTGTAATCCATTTCTAATCATTTGTATCTAGGAGGGATCATCAAAATTGTGGTTTGAACATCTTTTTTGACATGGATTTGTATTTTTCTCACGCTTCACACACTACTACAGAAAAGACATTTAATGACGGTTGAGAAAGATATATAACCACGCGGGATCAGACATTGTTATATAGTGTGTGGTTGTATATGCGGTACTTACAATCATGGTGTAGTGACCGTCGTAGTAAACTGGAAAGCGCGCATCTTATAACAACGGTTATTAATAATAACCGTTGTGATATAGTATTTGAATGAATATCAAATTTTCATACCAGAATCAACACTAAACCAATTTTTAATTGATATCAAAACTTATATTAATTACAAGTACACAATTCCATTAAGTAAATAATAAAATTTGAACAGCTCGAGAAATGCAATCTTTCCAACTTCCAAGAGAAAAGAAAGCGTATAAAATTAAAGAAATAACAATGAGCAGCTTTGGTTTTTAAACTTCCAAGATAAGAAGATGATGAATCAGAAGGACCAAAACACAAAAAAAAAACTTCATCCAAAGGAATCAACATGTGTTATCCTGCTTAAGCAACCAACAATGCTGAGAATCCAAATGTTGTTGTAGAGGGTGCTGCGGTGCCAAACCAACCTCAAAATCAAGATGTTATTGTAGAGGCCGGTGTTATAGTGCAAAACCATCCTCAAATTCAAGATGTTGTTGTAGAGGGTGTTGTATTTAGACTAATGAGAGCTCCCAGGGTGAGGAGAAGAAGAAGGTTGAGAAGGCAAATGATGTTTTTTTTCCGATTCCGATGATGATGATGAGGCTGACTATGATTGGTCTAACTTTATCTCAACGAGAGGATTTAGATTTAATTATGGTTTTTGATTATATAATGAAAGTTTATGTAATGAAGTTTTAATCTTTTTGATTAACTCTCTTAAGGTTATCAACTTAAACATTCAACTTAAACTATCAATTTAACCTATCAGCTTAAACTTAAAAATATATAACATACATTATTGTAACTAAAAATTATTGCGATGAACTTACTTGTAAGGAACGGCCCGTTAGTTGCATATTCCTTTCAAATCCACTGCATCTTCGACTCTTACATTTCATAACAAAGTACATGAAATGTTAAACATAAAGGATATAAGATAACATAACATTTTCAAATTTCAAACCCTAATTCAACTATTACATTTTATAACAAAGTAAATATTAAACAAAAAGGAGATAAGAAAACATAACATCTTCAAATTTCTAGAAAACCTCTCTGACTTCAGTTTGTTCTTCAAATTCTTGTTCTTCTTTTTTGAATCTGTATACATAACCTTCAAATACCCAACATAATCCAACTCTGGCATCATAATACTCCTATCTTCCAATTTTTGTTCATAATCCCATATAAACAAATTACATGTTTCACCAGCCCACCAATTTGGACATCTCTAAAAAAGCCTTCCTTTATTATGACCCCTCTTGCATAAGAACAAAACCATACGACAATCACAATCATAGAAATTTCCAGATCGAGATTTTACACCCTTGGAATGAGACACTGAGATGATTATGGACAACAACAATGAGTGTTAGGGTTGTTTTCTTATTCCCGATGGCACTGGTGTTAGGGTTTGTTCCTTTTATCATTGGAAGAATGGGTACTTAGTGTTTAATATATACAAAGAATCGCCAGTGTGTAATAACGGTTGCTCAAAAGAGCCTTAGTAATATACCTATTATTTTTTTATTATATATAAATGTAATTGAAAAGGCGTGCATTAAAGTAAAAGGGATAAACTATTTGAGGGAGCTGAGGATCGAACCCAGGAAAACTAAACTGTATCACCATGGTTAGGGAATTAACCGTGATTATAAACTTAAATTTTCAATTAAAAAATGAAAATAAAATGTTAGCACATTAGTTTAGCAGTGTCACTACGGTTTTGGGGCGAACCGTGGTGACTTTGGCGTTGTTGTTTGCGCGTTTTATATTAGTGACATAGAGTTTCTGATGCGCCTTGGGATAATACGACAATTGTTTTTTGGCTTCCATGGACTTGTTATGAAGAAATAAACTTCCTATATGAACTTTACTTCTAGTGTGTTCCAGTTGTCCATCACGTGTGTTGGTTGATCAAGGTATCATTCCTTTGCTTTTCCAATTAATGAGTGAAGAAGCAACCTCATGAATACTGCCTCTTCTTCAGCTTCAAGAGCTCTGAGTGTACAAGACAACTCGTAAAAATTTACGAGATGTGTATATGGATCTTCATGATCTAATATTGCAAAAGGGTTAGCATAAAGAATGTGCAATAATCTTGTTTTCATCTCAACTTGGTGGATATTCGTTTGTGGTTTAGCTATATGAGTTAGTCGTCTTGGACTGTTGTGACATGACATGCCACCATCATTGTTGTTGTCTCCATTATTGCCACTATTATTATTTTTGTATGCATTTTCATCCTTGTTGTAGTTGTTGTTGTTACTAGTGTTTTCCATGATTTCTAGTTTTAAGAGATAAAACTCTTCTAGATCTTGTTGCTTGGCTTGCAACTTTGCTTTTTCTAGTCTTGTTGTAGTTTCTTCGTGCGACTGGTTCTATTTCAGGATCAAACAAAAGTTGTTCTTCAGAAACCTTATCTCACATAAACAAATATCAACATACCAACCTATAATTTGTTAGTATGTTAATGACTATAAACAAAATATAATCAAATAAAATTAGAATACTCAAAATGATAAAAGATATCACAATGTCGTTAAAAACTAACGATAGTTCCTAACAACTGCGCCATATTTTGTTGCGTTGTAGATAGCAAGTGCGGTTTTATCGTCTCCACAGGGACTGACTATGTTTTTAAAAACAATTCAATAATTTCTTTGATTTTAAGAATGATTTATCAAATGGTTGGTTTTTTATGAATACTGAAATGTAAAATAATAGAAAATAAAATAAAATTTGGTGTTTAATAGTTGAAAAAACTTGTTGGGGTTAGATTTCATTGACCTATTCCAAAGTAATATCCTTGATTAGTAATATGTAGTTCTAATCAGCTATTAATATTAGTATATTACTTCATGTTGCTCTCATTGCAGGTCATGTCCGAGTCAACAATGTGAAATCAATTGTATGATCTATTTGACAATCTCTTAGCCTATTAACCAATACAATAGCATTAAGATTCAATAGTTCATGCAAATATTAAACTGTAATTTATGTATAGACTTTAACATATCCAATAAATGAAAAGCTTGGATCTATTAATGACCAATACCTTTCAAAATCAATTCATACCATAAAAACATGTTTTAGGTAGCTAATCCAAAACAAGATTAAGAACGAAGAATTCATCAATATTAAAGCTTAAGAAGAATTAAATATAATGGTATGATCGAGATCAAGAGATTAGTACTAGAACACCAACATTTAACCCCCGACAAAAGATAAATTAGCTATGCTTACTCATCATAACTTTATAATTAAGTGCTAGAAGAAAGATGTTGAAACACATTCTTTTCCAATTCCTCGGATATCGCCTCCTCCCTCGATCTTCCTCTCTTTTCCTCACTTATTATGTTTCTCACTTCCAACTAACTTAATTACACAATCTTTCACTAACTTATCTAATATATCTTCAAATGAACAGTATGAACTCCTATTTATAGTATTTGGTCTACTATTCTCTCTAAGCAAGGTTCAAAGCTTACTTAGCGCATCTACAATCTTCCTCATTAATAAATGTCAGCTCTTATGCAAGTGATCTTGATTGCCTTAACCTCTCTTAGTGCTCCTCTAGATCGCTTAGCAAGTGAACCATTCCTTAGACTTGAAGTAACTTAGCCTTTAAGCTTTATGAACCAACATATCTTACTTAGTGCATCTGCTAGCGAGTTTTGGTGTCTGGGTGAGGTTTGCTTGATCTTTTTCTACCTATTTATGGGATAGACAGATATTGTCCTTGGCTAAGCGAGTCTTGATGCGTGAATTATGTGTTTTGTCTGCTTTTGGTATCCTTACTGGTGATTCACTATACAACACACCTATAAGAATTTTAAAGGAAATTCCATCGACCCGACTTGCATTAATCTTGAAACTCTTTTCTCAAACTTGTACACTGCAAAAACACACAAAATATAACATCATACTCTGATATCATCCAACCTAATTACTACTTCGGGAGATAATCGACCAAAATTCTTCCAAATAAGTCCCCTTACTAATGACCATCAAATAATACACACTCACTAAGATCCTTAACATTCCTACATACTTACTAACTTGAATTTTTCTTCCAAACCAAACATTATCTATACTCTTCATCACACAAAGGTTAAATATTTGAACAATTTGCAAGTGACAACTCTTTTCAACTACTTACGAGTCCATGCGATGTAGTTCGTTTCATGATCCACACTTAACTTTTTACCCAAGCTTGGCTTGCTCTCCGTTTCTTGCCAGAGACTTAGACTCTCAGGACACAAAACTCATTTTCTCAAAAAAAAAAGAGTGTGATGCTCCATAAATACTTCAACAGAAGATAATCAAGCATACATACTTGTTACCAAGATACTACTATCACATGCTTTACTGGTACTAAGGTATAATTCCTTCTACTTCACCTTATACTTAGAAATCTTTGTATATGAACAATCATCAGCTGCATGCCCATATCTTGGCATCACTGACATCTTCATGATCCTATTATGCATTTTTTCAAAGTGTATCTTACTACGATAACTGTATTACAAGATTTATACTGCTCACACACTATGCATTTGCTTCCCTTTTTGGAAATTCTCTTACCTTCAAATGTAGAACCATTCTACCATAATTTCTTTGGATCTGAAATGATTGATATCTCTCTCTCTCTATGTATTTTTCAATTGCACCTTGGGTAACTAAATATTTCCATAATTGTCTCGTGCTAATATTGAATCTCTGATGAACTATCTTGAACCCGATCTCCCTTCTAAGATTTGGTACACTTGGTATATCATCTACCCTTCGTCTGACGCATACATGTTTTTCTTGGAATATGCAGTCATGTCCTCGAGTCTCTTCATATACTTCGCCACTACCTTAGACCCTCAACAAAATTGTTGAACTTCAATACCTTTCGGGCCTCCAACCATTTAAAAGGTACCATTCCTAACATACTCCCTGAAGTACTCTCGTTCAATCAAGATGCTCTAGTGACTTTACGAGTGGAGACACTGGGACGTCCTCTCGCTTTCGAGCCTTGTGTCATACATGTGACAAATCATCCTTTCTCCCTCACCGTATGGAATTACTCATAATATTTATTCCATACTAGTGGGTCAATCTTGTTCTACTAACAAACTCACACATTTCTCAAAACTTTGGAAAATTCATCTGATATAATTCCTTAATTTTCCTATTCCTCTAGTACTATAGATTTGTTTGAACTATATATCACCATGCACTTCCACATTACTTTGGTCACAACTCTTACTACAACTTTAAATGAGCTCACCGGTTCTTCTAACTTTCAAACTCTTGTCTTGAGCATGCACTCAAAGCTCAAGCTCAACCAAACCTTCAGAGTCCTCGTGGTTGCTCAACCATGATCCTACCTACCACACAGATAAAATTAGGTTGATCACGCCCAATACTACATATCATGATGTTGTACCCCAAAATTTGCCCTCCCATATTCTTCAAAGATTTGCCAAATCAAAGCTTCAAAATTCACCAAGGGTTGCACAGTGCAAAGGCCTCCTGAACAGTCAAAATTAGGGTTTTTGTTCTGATCAAGAAAATGAAGTTTCCAAGGGTCCAATCAAGTCCCACATGCCTACAAATATGGTCAAGCACCCTCATATCAAGTTTCAAGACTTTCAGCATAAAATTACACAGTCAAAAACCCTAATTGCACTACAGTCAACTGTAGGGGCAAAATGGTCATTTGGCAGTCAAAAGTTCAAATTTTTGGTCAACATCTCATTTTGAGGTCACAAACATCATTTGATCAATGCTTGATCATGATTCTCAAAGCTTGGCTCAAAAATCATCAAGATGCAAAAGTTTCCTTATTTGGACAGCTGAAAAAGTCAACTGTAAATTGACCAGGGCATAACTTTCACATGGATTATCAGAAAAATTCCATCCAAAGCTCATTTTGAAGAGAAATACATTTCCTACAACTCATCTTCATACTCCAAGTCCAAGAAATGCTCTCACAAAAAGTTATCAATTTCAACATTATAGGTCATTTTCAAAAGTCAACAAAAAGGGACTTTAAGTCAAAGGCCATAACTTGAGATTGGTAAATAAAAATAACATGGGACCAAAGGCATTGGTTATAGGACTCAAAGACCTTTCCAAAATGTCATAGAACATGAGCAAAGCTTAAAAATTGAGCAAGTTATGCCTTGTGGAAGTTGGGAAAGTTTTGGATATTTTGAAAAGTCAACATTGGTTCAAATGACCTAAAATTGCTAATAGGCCTATTTTTCTTCCATAATTAATCATCCAAGGCATGTGCACGACCATTTGGCCCAAAGGGAAGTTTTTATTCATTTTTTATTTATTTATTTAGATTTTTATTAATAATAATTCATTTAAATTAAAATAAATACATGAAAAATGCTTAACCTAGTTTTTCAATCTTTTTGTGCACATTATATCATCAAGATTTCGTGCCTAGCTAAATAAGGAAAGAACTAATGCAATTGGATGTGATTTGAGAGCAAAAGCATATGAAAAAGATTGAAAAAGATCTTTGAAAATCAAATTTCAAAAACCATGAATGCAAGAGATTTTGATCAGAATTGTTGACCTAATTTATTCATACATAAGCATAGAACGAAAACCTAATCAAAAGAACCAAAAAGCTGCGCAGAAACTCCATTCCTAAACTTGAAATTTTTTGCCAAAAACTCAATTCTGAAAACCCAGTTCTAGGGCGATTCAAGGCACGATTTTGATTTCATTAGCTTGCTAAGGCTTCATAGAAGGGAGTTGCATCAAAAACCACAAGCTTTCGTGCCCAGAAACGTGAGAACCATCTCATCTGTACCGAAAAAATTCCATAGTCGTGCATCTCAATTCATGCATTTTTTGTGAATTTTAACGCTTGATTCATGTTTATCGTTTGATTCTAATGCTAACCCAATGATTTAATTTTGTTTTCGTGCCCTATATGAAGATTTGCCATTGATAACATTTAGGGTTTGTGAAGCTTGGAATTAGGGGTTTTCGTTTAAGGAAAAATTGGAGCATAAGACTTAGACCATTCACTTCAGCATACTCAGACGATCATAAACCCACCCTCGCGCCTAATTTATGATGGCCCCAGGGGCTATTCGCTATTTTCTCTAAGGGTGCCTAAGAGAACGGTGTAAAAACCGTTGCTTATGTTTGTTATGTTTTCAGGAAGAACGAAGACGTGAGGAAGATGATGATGTGTAGAGCGATGATTGGGGCGTTTAAAATTTCGCGCTAAAACATCATTAACGTTTGTTTTTATTTTATATTGATTGTTTGATATTAAATGTACAAACGCGTTGAGTGGAGCAGTTGGTAGAAGGCATCGCTGGTAAACCATAGGACCTGGGTTCGATCCCAGGTCCTCACCCCTTTTCCATATATTTTTTCAATTAATGTTCATTTGCAGTTTCCAGGCTGAAGACCATCATACGTCTCTTCATCAAGCCATCCACTTGGTCGATTTCATTCATCCAAAGGTCCAGATCCAAGGAACATGGTAGGTCCTAGTCAAAGATGCCACACGGTGCCTGGAGAAAGTCAAACATGCCAAGGTTAATGGGCCAGATTTCTAAAGATTAACCTCCATATTAAGGGGCAGACCCCCTAGGTTTGCAATTCTTTCTACTTTCTTTATTTTTTTATTTATTTTCTATTTCCTTTTAAATTATTGTTTTTAATTAATTTGTTATTTTCATAAATATAAAAAACACACAAAAAATCAGAAAAGACAAGAAAAATAATAAATATTTTATTTTATTATGTATATTTTGTAAATAAATTCATAAATTAATTAGTTTTAAATTAGGTTTTAATTTTAATTTTTTTTAATAAAAATCTAAAAAATATAGAATTAGGGTTTAATTAATTTTCATCTTTTTTCTTTTATTCCATAATAATTAAATATTAGATATATTTTTATAATTACATTTGCATGTAAATTAATTAGGGTTAATATTAGGTTTTAATCTTCTTTTCTTAATAAATTAAAAACAACTAGAATTAGGTTTAATTGCATTTTATTCTTTCTTCATTAAAATCATAAAATACCTAAAAATCCCAAAAACAATTTCTTTTTCTTTTGATTAATTAATTCCATCATTAATTTAATTTTGCAAAAAGGGTTCAACGCCCTCGTTTTAATTCTTATTCGCATATTTATCTTATTTCTTTATAATATTTATGTATCTCTCCCAAGGCCATGTAATTAATTTCTTGCACTTTTAATTCATTATTTTCTTTATTTTTTCTGTCAAATCGGGTTCGAGAAATTTTGGCGATGTGGACCCGCGCCTTTTGTAATAGCTTAGAATTTTTACTTTCCCGCAATATTTTTAACTGTTAACAAGTGGCATGAAAGAATGTATGGACAAAAATAAAAACAAACGCATAGATCACCCATAACCTGACAAGACAAAAATAAATGAATCTGACACACAAATCACACACCACCCCTAGGGTACGCCTCACTGTTGCCTTACCTCGAAAGGTGATCGTCGAGTAGAGGATGTCTTAGTAAGTCCTCATGATTTGGGAACCTGGCATGAGGGTAGCTTCTAAGGTGTCTTCCCATTGCTCTGGTGATCACCATGTCCCGAACCTCGAATTGACCCGAACACCTCCAACGGTGGTGCTACCTACCTCTCAATGGTGGGATGGCACTACTTTAAAGGACATTTATGCAGACGAATTCCTTAGGGTAGGTAGACGACTCGTGGATACTTGCTCTAATTCAAAACAAAACAAATCAAAAATACTTTTCACACCAACACATTCTCAAAAAGCTTTCGAAAGCAATTTTTCAAACACTCTTGAGGACCGATACAAGAGTCGAACCGGAACTTTCAAAGAAACTTTTTAAAACCCACAGTTGAAAAGCAAACAAACCATTTTTGAAAACACAAATGAGCAAGTATCTAAGAGCCCATGGATAACCATGGATAGAGAGGGTGCTAACACCTTCCCTTTCTATAACCTACCTCCCGAACCGAGAGCAATCTCTTTAAGGAATTTTTCTGTGCTTTTGTCCTTTCCATTTGGAGAAAATAAAAGACGGTGGCGACTCTTGCTTCCGCGACATTTCGCGAACCAGCGTTAAACAGTCAGTTCCAGATCCACCGATCACAGAACTGGCGACTCTGCTGGGGACTTAACTTAAAGTGAGGTGTACCTTAGGGTTAGTTCATAACTGTGTTTTCAATTGCTTTCCTTGTTTGCTTTAAATTGTGGGACTGTCTTGGGAGTTCTATAGATCCTAACCCGGATCTGGGGATACCTTCTTAGAAAGTAGCAACAAGGCTGTGAGGGAACTGTGTGGGGTATACCGACATGGTTGAAACAGTCTGCTACGTTGATGTGGCACTTTAGTGTGTACCGGTAACCCTTGAGTTCAGTCAAGGAGAGTACGGGGCCTCCGCGTGGTGTCGTGAAGCATCAACAGACCTTAGGAACCTTAATTGAACTATCTTGGCCTCTTTAGGGTAGTGAGATAACTGACTTTGGTGCAGTCCGAGGTTGGTTGATACTCGATACTACACTCAATTGAGGGTTGCTTTCCTGGAATATTTCGGTCGCCAGTTCAGTGGCTAAATCGAAACGATGAACAATGAAAGCAATCCCGTGATATTGGGACCATTAGAACCCGGTTACTTCTAATAGGACAGGTTGAGCCCACCAACTTCAAGAGGGTACTACCCATACCTCATGCTGGCCTAAACTTTAAGGGCTTCTCTTGTGTGACTTGTGTGCCTTCGTACTTGACTATTTGCATGCTTGTTGTCTGACACTTGAGCTTCTTGTAGGTTTTGTTTGTAGTCCTTAATTAGGACTCATAACAAGGTCTACCGAGTTTCTTGCAGGTTTCGTTTATAGTCCTTAATTGGGACTCATGACAGGGTTTACTAAGTTTCTTGCAGGTTTTGGTTTGCAGTCCTTAATTGGGACTCATAACAGGGCTACTCACATTACCCCATGCATACCATAACATCATACCATTGCATACATCCTAACCCATTTCAAGGATCTCAAGGGCTTGTGATGCAGGTCATGGTGAATCAGCTATCCCAACAAGGGGCAAAGAGGATTTATTTTCCTCTAGACAAAGTTGTCAGGGGCTATGACCCACTTGATATGGTGAGCTCTGACTCTTGAAGAAGGTTCCCTTAACCAAGGTTGTTTGGAAATCAAAACCAGACATGATGACTAAAGTCAGGGGCTATGACCCACTCGATATGGTGAGCCTTGACCCTTGAAGAAGGATTCTCAGCAATATGGAGTTCCTTCAATCAAAGCTACCAATTCCGATGCTAACAAATTTCTTGTTTACCCCACGAGGTCCTTGAAAACATTGCATGCATATCATACACATCATTGCATAACAGGTACCCATTCTCTGCAGGTTGCTTACTTTCTGCGCTGTTTATTTCAGAAGTCTCGTCATGAATCCTGAATCCTCAACCGAGCACACTATTAAGGCCCTCCAGGCTCAGAACGCCCAGTTCCAAGAGCTGATCATGAATTTGACCCAGGGGCAACAAGATCTGAAGACCCTGCTCTTGAAAAAGAAGAAGAAGAGGACTGTTTTGTTCAGCCCTAGACGCAGATCTGGGAACACACTGCAGGATGAAGTCGAGAGGACAACTCCATCTGTGGGGAAAGGCAGTCATCAAGAGGAAAGGGTTCCCAGTCCAGTGGTCTCCGATAATGAGACAGATTTCAACGACGAACAGTACCCTCCGGCTGAGGATAGGTACAAACAGTTGGAGGACCATCTAAGTGCTATGGAGATATAAAAAGTGCCTGGCCTGGACTTCGAGGATCTAGGTCTGTCTTCTGGGGTAGTGATCCCGCACAAATTCAAGGCACCTGCCTTTGCAAAGTACGACGGGGCATCCTGTCCAAAGCTGCATCTCAGGTCATACATGAGGAGGATCCAGCCCTACATGGCCGACAAGAACTTATGGATCCACTTTTTCCAAGAGAGTCTTTCAGGGACTCAGCTTGACTGGTTCTATCAACTGAATGGAGCCAACATCCGTACCTGGGAAGACTTAGCCACTGCATTTTACAAGCAATACCAGTATAATGCCGACCTTGCCCCCACGCGCACTCAGCTCCAGGGAATGTCTATGGGTACAGGCGAGGGTTTTAAAGAATATGCTCAAAAATGGAGGGACCTTGCTGGAAGGGTACAACCACCCCTGACTGACCGCGAGCTCGTCGACATGTTCTTAGGGACCCTGTCTGGTCCATTCTTCAACCACCTGATTGGGAATTCTGCGGCTGGGTTTACAGACCTGATCTTGACCGGGGAAAGAATAGAAGCTGGCATCAAGTCGGGGAAAATACAGAATGGTGACTCCTCGAACACTGAGAAGAAACCATCCAAGAGAGAATCTAGTGCTGTCTATGGCTCAAGAGGGTAGAATAGGTCCGAACACCGCCAAGATGTCAACGCGGTGGTTATTGCAAAACCGGCCGGCGCTCCTCAGCGTCACAATCAGCAAAGGGAAGAGAGACCCAAAAGGAAATTCACTCCCCTCGGCATGACCTTGTCACAGATATTGCCACAGTTGCTGGAACCCAAGTTGGTAACTCTCATGGACCCTCCAAAGAATCCCAATAGGACGCCTTCAAGGTATAACCCCAACGTTCGCTGCGCTTATCATTCTGACAACCCGGGGCATGCTACAGATGATTGTTGGACTTTGAGAAACAAGGTTCAGGATCTGATCGACGCGAAGGAAGTCCAGTTTGACTCTCCAGAGACTCCGAATGTGACCACTGCTCCCTTGTCAAAACATGGCTAGGATTGGAAACTTTTGTTCATTTGAATGTTCAGATTGTAATTTTCTTTGATTGTTCAAACATTTTATTTCATGTCAAACTTGGTTATTTCATTAATGCATTACACATGTCTGTTTTGAAGTAATTATTTTGTATTCACTATATGCAAACTGTTTTCATATTTTTGTGATGATCAACTCTTGATTGAAAATTCTAAGCCTCTTGAGGGAGGATGACGAAAACGATACCGCAATCTTTACAGTATGCTTTTGAACAGACCCCGCTGATGAGGTACAGACATTGTTTCAATCCCTAAACACTGGAGTTATAAGGATGATAATCCCTCGTCAACCCCTCTGAGCCAAAGAAGTAGGAGTTTTTATTTTCGAAAATTGAAACCCTTAATCATAACCTGGGGCAGGGTAGTCTCTCAGTTGATCCAAGTGCATAATGAATGGCACCAAGAAGTCCTTACAAAACGAAGAAAGACAGTGATGGTTCCGAATGATCAATAAAGAAAGGCAGACATTATCTTTCAAAATATAAAAAAAACCATTAAGTCAAAACCCATGAAGGAGACTTACAAAACTGGGGCATCCCGCTGACTGTAATTCCAAAAAAGGAAACAGTTCAGGCAAAAAAGAAAGGGATAACAAAAAAAATCAGACAAGAAGGAGGTCTTACCAACCCTCAACAAGAAAGGAATGACTGCCTATTCAAAATAAGTTATCAACATCCGAATCATCACGGGAAAATCAGAGCAAAGACTCAAACAAGGTCTAACGTATGATCAACTGAGTTTAGGTTTGGAGAACATCACGAAGAGCGGGTGGGTACAAATAAAATTTGAGCCTTTATCCTTTGTTTCTTAAACCATGAACCAGGCCACGTTATAACCCTTAAAAGTCCTAGCTGAAGCATGGGTTAGTTCGAAGGCATACTGTTACGAAAGGTATCCTGACTCCTTAAGGCTTGCGGTAAAATAACGAGTTGACATCACGATTGACAAAGTTCACTTGTTTTTTATGAAAAATGCATTTTTCAAAATCTTCAAGACAGACATAATCTATGCATTTTTTGAAATAACATTGCTTGCACATATGACTATTTGTTTGAACAGCAAAGAAATTCGCACGAAGAATATCTTATGGGCAAAAGTACTCCCAACAAAGGGGCAGGCATAATCATTGTTCATCATCTGGGGCAGTTAAGTCAAGATTCGAAGAATCTCTCAAAGGCCAAACAGCCTGGGGCAAATCTCCGCCTGAGTCGTTTGGGGCACTCCAGCAACGAATCTTGCCTGATCAAATACCTTCTGGCATGGCAACATAATACTACCAACAGTGACAACTCCCTGAACATGGACATAGTCGAAAAAAATACTACGCAAAATCAAAGACCCGCTAGGTTGACACACCTAGGCAAAAATTAGGGCTTCTCGGCGAACCAAAAGGGTTCGGGCAAAAATAAGGGATGAAATGAAAAAATCTGTACACCCGGCAAGTCGAAAACCTGAAAAGGCGGCTTGGGCAAAAATGGGTATCCCGGTGGACTGAAAACCCGAAAGGGCGGTCCAGGCAAAAATTAGGGATCAAAGCGTACGACTATGTCCTCTTGTCACTTGCCTACCAAAACAAGATTTGTCAATCGGCATTCGTCAAACACCTTCACAGGTACCTTCTTCTCCAACAGAAACTGGGGCAATAATGAGTTGTCTAAATGATCCGGTTGCCCTGTCCACCGAAGTGCCAAGGTAAGTTCAGCTGAAGAATGCGACCAAGATACCTTCACTCCCTGCAGAGCGAACGCGTCTCCCCGATTTTATTCAAATGTTATTTCTCCACCAGAGCTTATAATTGGGTTATCCTCAGCTAAAAGCCACGGAAAGATCGTCCTCGGCAAAGTTCTTCTTATTCCCCAGCAGAGTTCATCAAAACTTCCAACAGAGCACAACAACGGTATCTCCAGCGGAGTTATCCTCATCAACCTCAGCAAAGTACCTCTCTTTCCCCGCAGAGTAATCTATTCTCCAAGTTTATTCCCCAACGGAGTCATCTTCTCCTACCGGTATTCTTGCAATCATCATCCCCAATGGAAACGAAGAATCTCACTCTTCAACATCAGCCCAGGATTTAACTTCCCGGCATCCTTCAAGGATCTATTTTCCCAGACGAAGATACATTCATAAACATCACATTTTCATACATCATGATACATGCATATACGCATCATGTCATACAATCTCATTTATGTCGTTGCTTGATCCATATCATGCACTGCATATGACTGACCTTTACCTTTCAGGAAGGATACAGTTAAATGATCAGCTATGTCAGAGTAGACAAATATAGTCAAAAGAGACCAATTCAGTCAAAGTAGACAAATTCAGTCAAAGTAGACAAATCCAGTCAAAAGAAGACAAGTCCAGTTAAAATTACTTCCACTTGTCGTTATAGACACTCGTCTTCATAGACACCCGTCGTCA
The DNA here is from genome assembly GCA_948472305.1 of Vicia faba. Lineage (NCBI taxonomy): Eukaryota > Viridiplantae > Streptophyta > Magnoliopsida > Fabales > Fabaceae > Vicia > Vicia faba. The sequence goes on from OX451740.1 coordinate 346,108,312, forward strand.
TAGACACTCGTCGTTATAGACACCCGTCGTTATAGACACTCGTCGTTATAGACACCCGTCGTTATAGACACTCGTCGTTATAGACACTCGTCGTCATAGACACTCGTCGTTATAGACACTCGTCGTCATAGACACCCATCGTCATAGACACCCGTCGTCATAGACACTCGTCGTTATAGACACCCGTCGTTATAGACACTCGTCGTTATAGACACTCGTCGTTATAGACACTCGTCGTTATAGACACTCGTCGTCATAGACACCCGTCGTCATAGACACTCGTCGTCATAGATACCCGTCGTCATAGACACCCGTCGTCATAGACACCCGTCGTCATAGACACCCGTCGTCATAGACACCCGTCGTTATAGACACTCGTCGTTATAGACACTCGTCGTTATAGACACTCGTCGTCATAGACACTCGTCGTTATAGACACTCGTCGTTATAGACACTCGTCGTTATAGACACCCGTCGATAAAGACCGCCCGTCCATGGAAATAACCTGTCAGTAGAGACAACTCACCAACCTTACTAATCCCAGACTCGATTCATGTATCTTGCCAGGGTGTATCTGTTGAATCATATTTCAAGACCTAGACCGGTTCAGTTAATCGACTCCCAAAGATTTCTTATCCAGTCCAAGGCTTTCTCTAGTCCAGCTAAATCGACCCCAAACAGATTTTTCTGATGAAGACTCAGTAGAAGTTATCCCAGGTTTTTCTCAAACGTCCGTTGTTGAGATTATAATTTCCTATGGTTCTCTCCCCAACGGTGCGGAGACGATAATTCCACTCCAGGTTTTTCTCAAACGTCCGCTTTTGAGATTATAATTTCCTATGGATCTCTCCCCAACGGTGCGGAGATGATAATTCCATCCAGGTTTTTCTCAAACGTCCGCTTTTGAGATTATAATTTCCTATGGTTATCTCCCCAACGGTGCGGAGACGATAATTCCAATCCAGGTTTTTCTCAAACGTCCGCTGTTGAGATTATAATTGCCTATGGTTCTCTCCCCGATCCTGTGGAGATGGTAATTCCCACCAAGATTTTCTCAACGATTGCTGTTGAGGTTAAGGTCACCCAAGGTTCTCTCACCGCTCCTGTTGAGGTAGTAACCATCCCTGGTTCATTCATCATCTTGTGAAGCTCCAGATCCAACTCCTGTAACCAGTCAGGACACATTTATACAAAGCATCTGAAAAACAGCTCCTGCAACATGTCAGGTACTCATTTTTTCTTTTGCAGGTACGCAGGTTCTCGCTAAGGAATCTCTTACGCGATCAACATCCAGATGGCATCTATAAGCCCGTCATCCTATTCACCAACCTCTAAATGGCATCTATAAGCCCATTCCATCATCACACTGCTACTATGTGAGCGCAAATTTCTGGGCACTCTAGTGTTCAATCATCTTCCACCCTCGGATTACGAAAGGCACGTCAGCCATTCTGCATCCTCAGGTCTAAAAAGATTGAACAGGGGCAACTGTTGTACCCCAAAATTTGCCCTCCCATATTCTTCAAAGATTTGCCAAATCAAAGCTTCAAAATTCCCCAAGGGTTGCACAATGCAAAGGCCTCCTGAACAGTCAAAATTAGGGTTTTTGTTCTGATCAAGAAAATGAAGTTTCCAAGGGTCCAATCAAGTCCCACATGCCTACAAATATGGTCAAGCACCCTCATATCAAGTTTCAAGACTTTCAGCACAAAATTGCACAGTCAAAAACCCTAATTGCACTACAGTCAACTGTAGGGGCAAAATGGTCATTTGGCAGTCAAAAGTTCAAATTTTTGGTCAACATCTCATTTTGAGGTCACAAACATCATTTGATCAATGCTTGATCATGATTCTCAAAGCTTGGCTCAAAAATCATCAAGATGCAAAAGTTTCCTTATTTGGACAGTTGAAAAAGTCAACTGTAAATTGACCAGGGCATAACATTCACATGGATTATCAGAAAAATTCCATCCAAAGCTCATTTTGAAGAGAAAGACATTTCCTACAACTCATCTTCATACTCCAAGTCCAAGAAATGCTCTCACAAAAAGTTATCAATTTCAACATTATAGGTCATTTTCAAAAGTCAACAAAAAGGGACTTTAAGTCAAAGGCCATAACTTGAGATTGGTAAATCAAAATAACATGGGACCAAAGGCATTGGTTATAGGACTCAAAGACCTTTCCAAAATGTCCAAGAACATGAGCAAAGCTTAAAAATTGAGCAAGTTATGCCTTGTGGAAGTTGGGAAATTTTTGGATATTTTGAAAAGTCAACATTGGTTCAAATGACCTAAAATTGCTAATAGGCCTATTTTTCTTCCATAATTAATCATCCAAGGCATGTGCACGACCATTTGGCCCAAAGGGAAGTTTTTATTCATTTTTTATTTATTTATTTGGATTTTTATTAATAATAATTCATTTAAATTAAAATAAATACATGAAAAATGCTTAACCTAGTTTTTCAATCTTTTTGTGCACATTATATATCAAGATTTCGTGCCTAGCTAAATAAGGAAAGAACTAATGCAATTGGATGTGATTTGAGAGCAAAAGCACATGAAAAAGATTGAAAAAGATCTTTGAAAATCAAATTTCAAAAACCATGAATGCAAGAGATTTTGATCAGAATTGTTGACCTAATTTATTCATACATAAGCATAGAACGAAAACCTAATCAAAAGAACCAAAAAGCTGCGCAGAAACTCCATTCCTAAACTTGAAATTTTTTGCCAAAAACTCAATTCTGAAAACCCAGTTCTAGGGCGATTCAAGGCACGATTTTGATTTCATTAGCTTGCTAAGGCTTCATAGAAGGGAGTTGCATCAAAAACCACAAGCTTTTGTGCCCAGAAACGTGAGAACCATCTCATCTGTACCGAAAAAATTCCATAGTCGTGCATCTCAATTCATGCATTTTTTGTGAATTTTAACGCTTGATTCATGCTTATCGTTTGATTCTAATGCTAACCCAATGATTTAATTTTGTTTTCGTGCCCTATATGAAGATTTGCCATTGATAACATTTAGGGTTTGTGAAGCTTGGAATTAGGGGTTTTCGTTTAAGGAAAAATTGGAGCATAAGAGTTAGACCATTCACTTCAGCATACTCAGACGATCATAAACCCACCCTCGCGCCTAATTTATGATGGCCCCAGGGGCTATTCGCTATTTTCTCTAAGGGTGCCTAAGAGAACGGTGTAAAAACCGTTGCTTATGTTTGTTATGTTTTCAGGAAGAACGAAGACGTGAGGAAGATGATGATGTGTAGAGCGATGATTGGGGCGTTTAAAATTTCGCGCTAAAACATCATTAACGTTTGTTTTTATTTTATATTGATTGTTTGATATTAAATGTACAAACGCGTTGAGTGGGGCAGTTGGTAGAAGGCATCGCTGGTAAACCATAGGACCTGGGTTCGATCCCAGGTTCTCACCCCTTTTCCATATATTTTTTCAATTAATGTTCATGTGCAGTTTCCAGGCTGAAGACCATCATACGTCTCTTCATCAAGCCATCCACTTGGTCGATTTCATTCATCCAAAGGTCCAGATCCAAGGAACATGATAGGTCCTAGTCAAAGATGCCACACGGTGCCTGGAGAAAGTCAAACAGGCCAAGGTTAATGGGCCAGATTTCTAAAGATTAACCTCCATATTAAGGGGCAGACCCCCTAGGTTTGCAATTCTTTCTACTTTCTTTATTTTTTTATTTATTTTCTATTTCCTTTTAAATTATTGTTTTTAATTAATTTGTTATTTTCATAAATATAAAAAACACACAAAAAATCAGAAAAGACAAGAAAAATAATAAATATTTTATTTTATTATGTATATTTTGTAAATAAATTCATAAATTAATTAGTTTTAAATTAGGTTTTAATTTTAATTTTTTTTAATAAAAATATAAAAAATATAGAATTAGGGTTTAATTAATTTTCATCTTTTTTCTTTTATTCCATAATAATTAAATATTAGATATATTTTTATAATTACATTTGCATGTAAATTAATTAGGGTTAATATTAGGTTTTAATCTTCTTTTCTTAATAAATTAAAAACAACTAGAATTAGGTTTAATTGCATTTTATTCTTTCTTCATTAAAATCATAAAATACCTAAAAATCCCAAAAACAATTTCTTTTTCTTTTGATTAATTAATTCCATCATTAATTTAATTTTGCAAAAAGGGTCCAACGCCCTCGTTTTAATTCTTATTCGCATATTTATCTTATTTCTTTATAATATTTATGTATCTCTCCCAAGGCCATGTAATTAATTTCTTGCACTTTTAATTCTTTATTTTCTTTATTTTTTCTGTCAAATCGGGTTCGAGAAATTTTGGCGATGTGGACCCGCGCCTTTTGTAATAGCTTAGAATTTTTACTTTCCCGCAATATTTTTAACTGTTAACAAGTGGCATGAAAGAATGTATGGACAAAAATAAAAACAAACGCATAGATCACCCATAACCTGACAAGACAAAAATAAATGAATCTGACACACAAATCACACACCACCCCTAGGGTACGCCTCACTGTTGCCTTGCCTCGAAAGGTGATCGTCGAGTAGAGGATGTCTTAGTAAGTCCTCATGATCCGGGAACCTGGCATGAGGGTAGCTTCTAAGGTGTCTTCCCATTGCTCTAGTGATCACCATGTCCCGAACCTCGAATTGACCCGAACACCTCCAACGGTGGTGCTACCTACCTCTCAATGGTGGGATGGCACTACTTTAAAGGACATTTGTACAGACGAATTCCTTAGGGTAGGTAGACGACTCGTGGATACTTTCTCTAATTCAAAACAAAACAAATCAAAAATACTTTTCACACCAACACATTCTCAAAAAGCTTTCGAAAGCAATTTTTCAAACACTCTTGAGGACCGATACAAGAGTCGAACCGGAACTTTCAAAGAAACTTTTTAAAACCCACAGTTGAAAAGAAAACAAACCATTTTTGAAAACACCAATGAGCAAGTATCTAAGAGCCCATGGATAACCATGGATAGAAAGGGTGCTAACACCTTCCCTTTCTATAACCTACCTCCCGAACCGAGAGCAATCTCTTTAAGGAATTTTTCTGTGCTTTTGTCCTTTCCATTTGGAGAAAATAAAAGACGGTGGCGACTCTTGCTTCCGCGAAATTTCGCGAACCAGCGTTAAACAGTCAGTTTCAGATCCACCGATCACACATGACATTAAGAATTATATTGGCAAAACACACATATGATAAAGTAATTGATTTACTTATGATGTTTCAAGTCTAAGTCAAGAATTGACATGCTCTGGTACCAATTGTAACACCCCGTATAATAAATATCTGGAAAATACATTATGCATAGTATTAATTGGTACTGATACAACATAATTTCCTAACAAAATCATTGTATGTACATGTCCAAAATTAAATATACAACTATGGCACATGATATACAATAGTTCCTAATAAAAAATTAAGATCTATGTACAATGTCTATAATTGTACATAACCCACAACAGAAAGTCACGATAACAAAAGTCTTTGAAACATCATTAGACAAACTTCTTCTTGCCTTCAACATGCAAATAAACAGTTGAAAAACAATAATTATAGTGGGGTGAGATAATAATCTCAGTGAGTTTCCCTATCCTATGGTTCCACTTGGCTCTAAAGGGATCTCTTATTTATTTCATAACGTAATCCATTCAACTTCATTCTACTTGTATACATTCACATAATAATACAATGACTTAAGCATCTAAGGGATATTATAATTATATAGAAACATGTCACTTGAGTTCACATAACTCAATAAATCAAGATCTGAAAGTAATGAAACATCTTTCCCCAACCAAACCTACGTCTAGGGCAAGGCTCGGGTCACGAATGTTCGTATGATCCGACTTTGTTATGCATTCCGATTCTCCATGGGACTCGAACCCACTTCAAGAACTGTTACTCGTATGTGACTCAAACCCACTTAGAGTGTCTTTTCTCGTATGGGACTTGAGCCCACTTTAAGGTCCACTTATCCTCTGTGGGAATCAAACCTACTTATAGGACTCAAACCCATTTTTGAGGCACTAATCATTGGTGCTGTGATACGGTGGGAGAACTGACTATGGTTTTGCGTTTGTTTTCGCAAATGTTTCGGTTGAGCAAGAGTCGCCACCGACTTTTTATTTTATCCTAAGGAAAGGTTTAAAAAGCACAGCAAAAACCTTTGAGATTTTTCTTGGGTTCGGGGAGTAGATTATAGAAAGGGAAGGTATTAGCACCCTTTCTATCCATGGTTATCCATGGGCTCTTAGGTACTTGCTTAGATCAACTTGCCTTGGTTTTCAATTGTTTGAAATGGTGCTTTGTGTGTGGCTTTGAAAATGTTTTGAAAAATATGCCTTGGTTTAGGCTAACCTTGTAACAATTCTTTACTCGAATGTTTTACAAAAGGTGTTTGTCTTTTTGAAAAGATGTTTCAAGGTTTTTTGAAAGTTTGTTTTGAAAGTGTTTGTGAAGTGTGGTTTGAAAATAGGCAAGTGTTTTATTTTGCAAGTTGGCAAGTACTTAAGAGCTATCTACCCTAAAGTTCTCAAAGATTTATGCTATGTTTTAACCCTTTTGACAATTTTGTTCCACCATTGCATTTGGTGGACAATCTTGTGTTAGGATGTGAAAGGGACGGGCGCGGGTCATCGTTTAGACCATAATTGCAATGGTGCCAAGTATCTTTGGGCAATTTTCCTTTAAGGGACTTGATCATTTTAGGCAACTTTCGAAAGCGTCATCGAGGGACTATGATCATTTGATTGTTTGTTTTTGTTTTGCCCAAAGAGACCTAACATGCAATATGGCCCATTTATTGAAGGCAACAAGTGGAATACCCTAGGGGTGCAAGTGTGATATGTGTTATCTATTTTCATGCTTTGATTATCTTGAAATTAGGTCAAACTATTTTGTTCTTTTTATTTGCATACAAACCCTAATTCTAACATGGTATATTTAGAAAGCATTAAAGTGCGAAAAATAAAGCTCTAAACTATTACAACACAATATGGGAATGGGGGTACAAATGTTCAAATGGGGGGATATTTAGACAAGGAATTTAAACCTAGCTATTACATCAATTTTGGAATATTTACAAGATAATTAATTGCATAAATTAAATGGAAAACAAAATAAAGATGCAAAATGCAAAAAGGGTTTTTATATGTATGGAAAAAAGGGTGTTTTTTATGTAAAATAAACAAAATGAATAAAAATAAAAAAAAGTAATATTTTTGGAGTTTTTGTGTTTTAAGGGTAAAACCTTAATTTCTTAAATAAAGGGTATTATTTATTTAATGTATACAATAATTAATAAATATATACAAAATAAAATAAAAATGAAGTATATTCATAAAAAAGTATTTTTTATGTCAAATATTAAAAAATAAAAAAATGTATATATTTTTTGTATTATTTACCTAAATATACTAATATATATAAATATCTTTATTATTTACTAAAATAGTATTATATATATAAAATAATAATATTTAATATTTATAAAAAAATTATTTTTGATATAAAATGTTTTCAAAAGAGAAATGAAATAAAAATCAGAAATAAAATATATTTGTATTATTTTTCTAGTTTTTTCTAAATAATAGTATATATATATTATTTATGTACAAATGTCCATATAAACAAATAAATGCCTAAAAAATATGAAAATGGTGTAAAAAATGTTTTTTATGTTTTTAATATTATTAGCAAAAATAAATAAGTTAGGATAAAAAAAGAAAAATCAAAAAGTCATTAAAACAAACAAAATGGGCTCAGGGGGTGTCAAAGTGAAAATGTGGTGTGGAAAGAAATAGCACAGAAGGCCCAGCCCACTAAGCCTTTCTTCAACCTCCAGCCAGAAAGATGTTCAAAAACGCGCGCCTGAACAACAATTCAAACATCTGGATTCCTTGCTCTTTTGCACAAACTTATAACATAAGAAATGTTAATCATCAAGCCACGATTCTAAATATGTAAAGAACTCATCCTAACTCTCAGAAATGAGAGAGAATTTTAACATTTCCAAATCTTGACCTAACTTTTCTTCCATATTCAGACCTTAAATTCTCATAGCTCAGGCAAAATAAATTAAAAGTAAAAGTATGTACAGATTCAGGGGCATGAGTAGAACACTTCTTATTCACAAACCTAGAGCTAACAATGCCTACATTAAGAGTTAGAAGTTCAAGAAGACACCTGTTCAGTTGAAGTTGTATCTGGCAATGGGGGAGCTTTCAGAGCAGGATGATGATCTGTACAGCTTGCCTGAAGTGTAGTGATTCTATTCCAATGCTTACTTTGCTTTGAAAGACCTTGAATCGAGCTATGGACCTTCAACTGCAAAACAAGAAAGTGAAAATGGTGGAACTGACTAGAGGAGTTACAGGTCGTGTTTTATGTTTAGGTTAGCTTCAAGTGATGCTAGGGAATGTGTTTGATGAGCTTTTAGCAAGAATGCATGAAAGGGATGAGAGTTGGCACTCAAACTGCAGCAAGCCCTGTTTTTGTGGAGTTCAATGGTGATTTTGAGTTTGTGAAGGTATTGGAGGTGAAAGGCTCGTGTTTTAGCTCAGTTAGGATGTCTTGAATGTGTACAAAATATTTGCTTAAGGGTTCTATTGCTGAGATCAAAGTTGTATCTAGTTATGCCATATTTCTTACACTTTAAGCAACCAAAAGCCAAGTTGGTGTTTAGACAGGTAGAGGCCCCCATAACATGCTGCAAACCTTGGCATTGATCAGTGTGATTAGTCCCTAAACTTGTGCCAAGGGGATTTGATCTGTACTTCTTGGATTTTCATTTTGACATAAAGCTTACTTTTGCAAAAATGGTTAAAGTGCTTTATCTATTTTGGGATTAATCCATCATACAATGCTTGAACACATAGAACATGGTCTTGGCACAAAGAGTTTGCATTAAATTTATGAGTGTTGAATGGTTTAGAGGCCTGTAATCAAGTTGCATGCTGATTTGAGAAATTTGCACAAGTTATGAACATGGAAATTGGCCAATTCAAAAGTGAGTTTTTGCCATATTGCAAAATTCGATTCTCTCAAGTCATGAGGTTGTTTGATGAGTTTTTGGACATTTTGGAAAGCTTGGAATGTATACTACAATCCATATTTGAAGTTCAAATTGAAATTCCAAGTGGAAGTATATGGAAAATGGTCTTGAAGTTAGGTAAAAACCTTGCCTAAAATAGGTCAAATTTTCACTAAGTTAAGAATGGTTTGGTACCCTTGTTCCAAAAATTGTAACTTGAGATACAAGCTTCTTTTGGGAAAACTTTGTGAATCAAAGTTGTAGATTATGCAATAGGCTACAACTTTCATGTTTTGACTTTTGCTTGAATCCAAATGAATCTTGGTGAGAAAGTGGGGCAAAGTTGGGAAAAAATTAGGGTTTTTCATAACTTAGAAAAATTCTAAGTTATGAAAAATTCTCATTTCAAACCCTAATTTGCAATTTTTGATTTCTTGGTGAACAAGTTTCATGATTTGGCATGTTTTGATGAAAAATGAATCTTGACTCTTGATTTTGACCAAAAAGTCAAAGTTTGACTTTTCAGTATACAGTCAAAATTGATCAATTGACTGGGAAATTCAACTGTCAATCTTGTGTATTTGGGATCTTTTGAACTTATTGAGCATGTCAAGACAATTCCATGGGGTCCTTGAATCCATATGTGAGCTTGGTTTGCCATTGGCTAGGTCAAACAGTCAAAATTTGCCTTTGTGCAGTCAAAACCCTAAAAATGACCATTTTGCCCTTTTGATGATCTGATCAAATTTCTTGTGGAATTGTGATCCAAACTTGATCAAATGGTCCATGTGAGTTTATAATGTTGATGTGGGTCAATTTTCATGAGATTTGACTGTCAATTGGCCACAGTTGACTTTTTCCCCAATACAGTTGATTTTTAGGTCAACTGCCCAATTGACTGGGCAAAACTTGGAATCAAGGCTTGAAACTTGATATGGATAAACTTGGGAGTCCAATATGAAGAAAGAAAGTCATCTTAGGCATTTTAGGTCAAAACATATTTGTGCAAACACAAACCCTAATTTGGGTCAACAGTGCAAGGAGAAGTCTTGAGCAGATGAAACCCTAACTGGATCTTGATCTCCAAGTGCTTGGTGATGAGAAATGTTGAGAAAATGGGAGGGCAAATTTTGGGGTACAACAGTTGCCCCTGTTCAATCTTCTTGAACCTGAAGAGTTAGATTGGCAATTTTGCCTTTCGCGACTCGATGGTAAAAGGAGATTGGACACTAGAGTGCCCTTAAATTTGCACTCGTCAAAGCAATGGATGCGGGAATGGGCTTAGAGATGCCATTTGGAGATGGGCTTAACGATGCCATTTGGGAGAGTGACAGACACTTGTTGGGGATGGGCTTAAAGATGCCATCTGGAAATGAGTATCAGGAAGGTGTCCACGCTTAGGACCAACTCTGAACTGGGGGTCTGAATAAGAAATAGATTGACATCCGTTGTTGGGAGGAATCCGTAAACTGTTTTCAAAAATTGCATCTGAACAAGTTGATAGATTAACATCCGTTGTTGGGAAGAATCCATAAACTGTTTTCAGAATTCTGGAGAAGAATCTGAACAAGCGATAGGTTAACATCCGTTACTTGGAGAACCCGTGAACTGTTTTCAGAAATCTTGAAGTTGAATAAGCAATATAGCAGCATCCGTTGTTGGGGAGCGTCCGTAAACTGTTTTCAAAAACTGAGAAGAGTCTGAACAAGCGATAGATTAACATCCGTTGTTGGGAAGAATCCGTAAACTGTTTTCAGAAATCTGGAGAAGAACCTGAACAAGTGATAGGTTAACATCCGTTACTTGGAGAACCCGTGAACTGTTTTCAGAAATCTTGAAGTTGAATAAGCAATAGAGCAGCATCCGTTGTTGGGAAGCGTCCGTAAACTGTTTTCAAAAATTGAGAAGAGTCTGAACAAGCGATAGATTAACATCCGTTGTTGGGAAGAATCCGTAAACTGTTTTCAGAAATCTTGAATTTTGAGAAAGAACCGGCGTAGGGTTCCCTGATGATGAGCTCGTGTAAAACTGCATCTGGATAAATCTGGAATAAGCATTAGAATGTTGCCATGTCTGGGTCATATCTGAACTATTCCTGGAAAGAATCTCGGAAGATAATGATTTTAGTCTGTCGACTAGTCTTACCTGAAAAGGTAAAGAGTTAGTTGTATACAATGTCATGATGCATGATACAATGTATGTTATATGATATGAATGTAAATGGATGCGCATGTAAGCTGGAGAGTTGTCTTGCAAAGGATAGATGAATCCGGGATGGCTGAAGATAAAAGTATCTTGACTGCTGCTGGGAAGAATAATTCCAGGTTGTTGCTGGAGAATAAAGAGCTTGGGTTGCATACCAATCTTCTGGGGAATTCCTGATGACTTCTACTGGGGAGTTCCAATCTAATAGACTCATGTTGGGGATGTAAGACTGAGAATCTTCAGTTTGGTGGGAAGTATCTCTGGCGACTTCACTGGGGAACTCAAGATTTGCCCTCCCAAAACTCTGTGGGGAGAAGGTTCGTTAGTCTGGCTTCGCTGGGGATTGATAATTTGAAGTTTTAGCCCGGCTGGGGATACTGAAACTTAAATTATGAGGGAAATTGAGTTTTGGAGGATTCTCTGGCTGGGGATAACAAAGATAAACTCCTCTGGGGATTGTATTGATAAGTTATGTTGGGGAACTCTGATGAACTCCACTGGAGGTAGGAAGAATCTTGGCAAGTGTGATCCTCTGTGGCAATAAGCTGAGGATAACCCAGTTATAAGCCCTTGTGAGGAATAACTTTGAATAAAACTCGGGAGAGACGTCCGTACTCTGCAGGGGATAAGCTTCAGGGTTTGCTGGGGATATGGATTCCAAATCTCCTGGGGGTTTCCTTTGAAGGGTATCAAGATATCCAACTGCACCTTTGACCTATCAGTAATCCTCTTTCTTGATTCATAAGGAAATGATTATGTTCAAATGCATATGCCTTTTTAACAAAACATTGGACGTTTCTCAAAATAAAACAAATAGTGCAAGAGAAAAAGTGAAAGGAAATGACACAAATTTCTGGGAAAAGTATTTGTATTAACTTTCTCTGAGTATATTTGTACAAAGGAGACAATCATCCTAGTAAGAGGATTTTGTCGTAAATATTTGAAAGATTTATACAAAATAAAGATGGCTATGTGAAATAATTCCATGGGATTCCATTCCGCTATAGCCTTCACAACTCTGAATATCTGTCCATTCAATGCTTCATTTGCCGATGACTGGATTGTTCAGAAACCTAGAACTGGTTGATGAAGAGATTGTCTTCGAAGTGATCCGACGAGACATAGTCATACGCTTTAATTCCCTAACTTTTGCCTGAATCGCCCTTTCGGGTTTTCAATCCACCGGGAAACCCCTTTTTGCCCAAGCCGCCCTTTCGGGTTTTCGACTTGTCGGGTTATTTTATGCGTAGTATCTTTTGACTATGTCTGCGTTCGCAGGGTGCGGCAAATCTTCGCCGTCCATGGTGGTCAGAATCACTGCACCACCAGAGAATATGCTCTTGATCACAAATGGTACTTCATATGTAGGAGTCCATTTGCCCCTGGGATCACTTTGCAACAAGATAATCCGCTTGATTACGAGATCTCCGACTTGATACACCTGACGTCTGACTTTCTTATTGAAGGCCTTGATCATCCGTTTTTGATACGTCTGACCATGGCATATAGCAGCGAGTCGCTTCTCGTCGATCAAATTGAGTTGATCAAGTCGGGTCTGCATCCAATCATCTTCATTCAAACCTGCATCCTTCATAATCCTTAGAGAAGGAATCTGGACTTCCATAGGCAAGACAGCTTCCATGCCATATACCAGAGAAAATGGGGTTGCCCCTGTTGAAGTACGTGCCGTCATACGGTATCCATGCAGAGCAAACGGTAACATCTCATGCCAGTCTTTGTAAGTGACTGTCATTTTCTGAATGATCTTCTTAATGTTTTTGTTCGCAGCTTCAACAACACCGTTCATCTTCGGCCGATAGGGAGATGAATTGTGATGATAAATCTTGAACTGTTCGCACAACGCGGTGATCATCGTGTTATTCAGATTTGTACCGTTGTCTGTGATGATCCTGTCTGGAACACCATACCGGCATATGAGATTTTGCTTGATAAAGCGGGCAACCACATTTTTAGTAACAGAGGCGAAGGAAGCTGCTTCAACCCATTTGGTGAAGTAGTCAATGGCAACCAGGATGAAGCGATGTCCGTTGGAAGCCGTGGGCTTGATCTCTCCAATCATGTCAATGCCCCACATTGCAAATGGCCAAGGAGCAGTCAGAACGTTGAGAGGAACCGGAGGGATATGAACTTTGTCAGCGTAGACTTGGCATTTGTGGCAAGTACAGGAATGTTGATGGCAGTCAGCTTCCATGGTAGACCAGTAATAGCCTGCCCTTAGGATCTTCTTAGCCATCGTATTCCCGCTCAAGTGAGTGCCAAATGTGCCGCTGTGTATATCAGTCATGATCAACTCTGCTTCAGTTTTGTCTACACATCGGATTAATACACAATCATGGCTTCGTTTGTAAAGGATGCCGTTGCTCAGGAAGAACTTAGCAGCAAATTTCCTTAAGAACTTCTTGTCATTTACGGAAGCTCCTTCGGGATAATCTCTAGTCTCGAGATACCTTTTGATTTCATGGAACCAGGGTTGTTCCACTACTTCTTCGGTATTAATCTCATGACAATGCGCAGGTTCATCCATTCGCTCGATGGTGATTTGGGGAGCCTCGTTATCCCAGTTGAGTTTAAACATGGAGGACATTGTGGCTAGAGCATCTGCTAGCTGATTCTCTTCTCGCGGGAAATGCTCGAAGGTAATTTGCTCGAAATGAGGCAACAATGTCAGGACATGTTCTTTGTATGTGATAAGATTAGGATGCTTGGTATCCCACTCTCCTTTGATTTGACTGATAACCAATGCCGAGTCCCCAAATACGATCAAAGATTTGATCCCCAAGTCTATAGCAGCCTTGAGACCAAAGATGCAAGCTTCGTATTCAGCCATGTTGTTTGTGCAGCTGAAGCAAAGTCGGGCCGTGAAAGGTGTGTGACAGCCTTCCGGGGAAATGAGTACCGCGCCGATACCGTTTCCAAGTGCATTTGAAGCACCATCAAAGTACAGGGTCCATCGGGATCCCTTTTCGGGTCCGTCACACGGTCCGTTACCTTCAATGTTGTCCAAATTCATGATGTCCTCGTCTGGGAAGTCAAATCTCATGGGTTGATAATCTTCGATAGCCTGATGAGCCAGATGGTCAGCTAGTACACTCCCTTTTATAGCTTTTTGAGTGGTGTACTGGATGTCATACTCAGTCAGGATCATTTTCCATCTAGCTATCCTTCCAGATAAAGCGGGCTTTTCGAAGATATACTTGATAGGATCCATTTTGGAAATCAACAAGGTAGTATGAGTCAACATATACTGTCTTAGTCGGCGAGCAGCCCATACCAAAGCGCAGCAAGTTTTCTCGAGCAGTGAGTAGCGAGTCTCACAGTCGGTAAACTTTTTGCTAAGGTAATAAGTAGCATGCTCTTTTCGACCAGACTCGTCATGCTGGCCCAAAACACACCCCATTGAGTTATCCAAGACGGTCAAATACATGATCAATGGTCTTCCTTTGACGGGTGGCATCAGAATAGGAGGTTCTAGCAAATACTCCTTGATCTTATCAAAAGAAGCTTGGCAATCGTCGTTCCATTCGACTACCTGATCTTTCTTCAAGAGTTTGAAAATTGGCTCACAGGTAGAAGTCAGATGAGAGATGAATCTGGCAATATAGTTCAAGCGCCCCAAGAACCCTCTAACCTCCTTTTCAGTACGGGGAGCAGGCATCTCTTGTATTGCTTTCACTTTTGCTGGATCGACTTTAATGCCTTTGTTGCTTACAATGAATCCCAGAAGTTTACCAGACCTAACTCCAAAAGTGCACTTACTTGGATTCAGCCTGAGTTTGTATTCTTTCAACCTGGCAAACAACTTTTCTAGATGTTCAAGGTGCTCTTCCTCTGTTTGTGACTGAGCTATCATATCGTCTACGTAAACTTCGATCTCATGATGTATCATATCATGAAATAAAGCTACCATGGCGCGTTGATAAGTTGCCCCTGCGTTCTTCAGCCCGAACGACATCACCTTGTAACAGAAAGTGCCCCATTGTGTGACAAAAGTTGTTTTCTCCATATCCTCGGGGGCCATTTTGATTTGATTGTAGCCCGAGAATCCATCCATGAAGGAAAACACTTTATGCTGAGCCGTATTGTCGATCAAAATGTCAATGTGTGGAAGTGGAAAATCATCTTTGGGGCTGGCCCTATTCAAATCCCGGTAGTCCACACACATCCTGACTTTGCCATCTTTCTTAGGTACTGGCACGATGTTAGCGACCCATTGAGGATAGGACGTAACAGCCAGAAAGCCAGCGTCGAATTGCTTCATTACTTCTGCTTTGATCTTTTCAGACATGTCAGGCCTCATTCGGCGGACTTTTTGCTTGATCGGTGGTCAATCCTCTCTTGTGGGGAGACGGTGAACCACGATGTCTGTGTCTAAACCCGACATGTCTTCATAAGACCAAGCGAAGATTTCAACATACTCATTCAACAACTGTATCAGGCGTTCCTTGACACTTGGTTCCAGATTGGCACCCACTTGCACCTCCTTCCGGTATTCCTCGGTCCCTAAGTTGACAGTTTCCAATGACTCTTCGTGCGGTAAGATGGCCCTTTCCTCTTGCTGTAGAAGTCTGGCTAGTTCCCCTGGTACTTCATAACCTTCGTCATCTTCATACTCGGCTTGATTGACCAGATCTTCAGAGTTATTGAAGGATATAGCAGAATTGTCACCCATGGAATCCGGAGTGGATGGGTACCTGCATTTGTGAGTGTGGGTGTGTGTAAGGGATAGCCATCCTTAAACAAAAATGCAAAAGAAAAGAAAATGAACACAAGCAGTTTATCAAATGAAAAACGTCCAATGAATCATTAAACATGGCATATGGATATGAAAAGTAATCAAAACCCTTACAAATGGACCTACATGCCCCGAGCAAGGCATGAGGTGAAAAGATAGTGTACGGATTGTTTGAAAATAAATATTATAGACCAAATAAGAAATGTTTGACAAATAAATTACTGATGAATAAAAGTGACGGGGACAAAGTCTTTTGCCTCCCAGTTGCTCAATCCTCCTTTGACAGTTGGGTAAATCCACTCTTCGATGTTGCTCTCTTTGTCTTCGTCCTCCAAAGCATTGATTCCGTAGGGAGAAATTTTGACTGGCGCTCTTTCAATCTTCGAACGGCGTATAGCTTTCTGGCCTGCGGTAGTGAACCCTAATCCAAATTTGTCGGTTTTATGTGGAATGTCAGGTAACTGCCCCCATGCTGAATTCTTCCCTTCCTTTATTGCGGCCCTTGCGTCCTCTAGAGATGCCATCCTGGCCATCTGCCGCGGTGTCTCAGCTGCCAACTTTGCTACTGTTATTTCAGGAAGGACTTCTTCGAAATGCTGAAAAGGCGTTTCAATGAACTCCCCTTCTACCTCCACGTACCGGAAAGAATTCAAGTGGCTAATCATGTACTCCTCTTCACCATGGACAGTAATGATCTTTCCCTTGACAGGATACTTTAACATCTGATGTAAGGAGGAGGTGACTGCCCCAGCATGGTGTATCCAAGGTCTACCCAGCAAGCAAGAGTATGACGGACGGATGTCCATCACATAGAAAGTGGATTTAAACACCTCAGTGCCTATCTTGATGGGAATTTCAACCTCCCCATGGACCATTCTCTTCGAACCATCGAAAGCTCTGACAACAATATCACTCGGCTTCAACTCCAACCCTTCACAATCTAGTCGGTCCAAGGCCTTCTTAGGCAATACATTCAGCGACGAACCAGTGTCGACCAAGACATGTGCGAGAGTAGTTCCCCGGCACCTGACTGAAATGTGCAAAGCATCATTGTGGTTTCTACCTTTAGGAGTTAGGTCGGCATCAGAGAAACCTAATCCATTGTCCGCAGTCAGGCTAGCCACGCAATTTTGAAATTGATCTGCAGAGGTTTCCTGGGGCACATGGGCCGCCTTCAGGAATTTTATCAGAGCTTTAGCGTGCGCTTTCGAGCAAAGTAGCAGTGCCAACATGGAGATCTTTGAGGGGGTTTGCCCCAGCTGTTCTACCACATCGTAATCACTCCTTTTGATTATCCTTAAGATCTCATCCATTTCCTTCTTGGAGGTTTCCGGGATGACCAAGGGTTGAGCCCTCGTCCTGACGAGCTCATCTTGGATTCCCTTACCTTTGTCAGTAGTGGTAGGAGGGACAGTACTAGGAACAACAACATCTTCAATCGAAGGGGCTCTAGCAGAGAGTTTTATTGGTGCAGGGATGACCTTGTCGGAAGATGAGGGTCCAAAGATTGCTCTTAGAGGGGCAATCTCTGGAGAAAAAATTCTCCCGCTCCGGGTGATTTTGCTCGTGCCTGCAATGTTACCAATGCTGGCTTCTTCATCATCCGAACTTTCTTCAGTTATTTCGATTTGTTTAATACCATGGTAGTAGACGTCGCCGCCGTAGTTCCATGGTATCGACTTCTCAGAAACATAGGGGACAGGCCCTGGCATTGTTATCTTCAAAGGAACAGATTTCGTAGCTGGTGTAATCTTAACAGGCTTTCTGACGGCCTTGGAAAGATTGGCGTGAATGGTTATGATTGAGACATCTTCAGTATGGGTTGGAACAGCAGAAACTTTTTCAAACAAAATTTGTCGACTATCCATTAGGCCTTGGATGCCTTTCTTCAGTAACGGACAATCAAACGGCAGAGAGTAACAACAATAGCAGTCTTCTTTACATCCCGGGAAGATCCCGGCCCTTAACAAATTCAACTTGATGGTTAACAATGGAGTAATCAGATCATTGACATCAGCCACATACAAATCTTCTTCAATGGCATTGACATTTCGGCCGTGCTTCGGCATGGGAGCAGATATCACATTAGGCTTCTCCGGAGCGTCAAACTCCACCTCCTTCGCCTCTATCAGGTCTTGGATTTTATGCTTGAGTGCCCAACAATCATTGGTGTCGTGCCCGACACTGTCAGAATGGTAAGCGCATTTAGCATTAGGATGATAATGCGGAGAGGACGTATTCACATTCTTTGGTGCCTCCTTGATGGTGGCGAGATTCAACTTTAACAGATGGGGAAGCACTTGCGCTGGAGTCATATTAATGCGGGTGAACTGCCGTTGTGGCCGTTCCACCCGTTGCTGATTTGGTCTGGACTGGTTATAGCGAGGCTGCTCACTTGAAGGGTTTTGAATCATTACGGCCCCCACTGTCGGTCGGCGCTCAGTCTTCCCTGCTCTTCTCTGAGAATATACCACAGTCGTTTCCTTCTTAAAAGGCTTCTTCTCAACACTTGCAGCAACACCCTTCTGAATCTTTCCTGACTTGATGCCAGCTTCTATTCTTTCGCCTGTTAAGATCAAATCGGTAAACCCCGCGGAAGAGTTACCAATCAGATGATTGAAAAATGGCCCAGATAGGGTCCCCAGAAACATATCAACAAGTTCGCGGTCGGTTAAAGGAGGCTGCACCCTGCCAGCCAAATCCCTCCATTTTTGTGCATATTCTTTGAATCCTTCGCCTGTTCCTAGTGACATACCCTGAAGTTGGGTACGAGTAGGAGCAAGGTCAGAATTGTACTGATATTGTTTGTAAAAGGCGGTGGCCAAATCTTCCCAATTTCGGACGCTGGTTCCCTCTAGCTGATAAAACCACTCCAGTTGAGCCCCAGAAAGGCTGTCTTGAAAGAAATGAATCCAAAGGTTTTTATCTGCCGTATAGGGTTGGATCTTTCTCACGTAGGACCTGAGATGCATTTTTGGACAGGACATCCCATCATACCTCACGAAAACTGGCACTTTGAATTTTGGGGGAATCACAATCCCGGCGACCAAACCCAAGTCTTCAAAATCCAAACCCGGTTCTCTTTGTAGCTCCATGGCGGCCAACCTGTCTTCTAGCCCTTTGTATTTATCATCAGCTGGAGGGTATTGCTGATCAGAATAGTCTTCATCCTCTTCGACCTCTTCTTCTTCCACATCGGACTCGGAAGGTACCGCAACCCCACCTCCTTTACTGGTTCCTTCATCAGAAGTAGGAGGAAATTCAAGCACTCTCCGAGCTTCTCCGTCAAATCTTCTCCCCAAAGTAGCCACTCCGAGTCTCTTTTTCTTCTTTTTCACTGGGTCTTTATTCCCCAGCAAGGTCTTGAGATCCTCCTGACCTTTAGCCAAGGTTGTCAGGAGTTGCTGAAACTGTGCATTTTGAGCTTGTAGGTCTTTGATTGTTTGCTCGAGATCCATCCTACTGAAATAAACAGCAGACAGATAAGGAAACCTGGAGTGAGACCTACTTATGCACATGATGAATGGTATGCTTATGTATGCAATGCATTCAAGGATTTAGGACATTCAAAATTGTTTCAGACAAAGAAGAACGCACGTCATATTAATAAGAAGAAATTTGTTAGTACATAAATGCCCCATGGGCCAAATATTATAAAACTTCTTAAGGTAAAAAGACATTGCGCATCCTCTTTGGCGCAATGTAGGTGTTGAGGGCCTCTTGCTCATGGAGTTGGCGGGTAAGCTCTAAAACCTTCTTCTCACTAGCGTAGAAGCTGGCTTCAAAAGTGTTTCGTTCCTCCTTGAGCTGAATCCAACTTTTCTGCATTTCCTCCCACGATGTAGGCATGTCAGGATGTAGGATGGTGTAGGGAACCTCTCCTTCCTTGACGGGCTCTTTAATCACGGGGAGAACATGAGGATAAGGCATCATTAGACTCTGGGCTCGGGCTCGTACCCACTTGAGATAAGGCTCAAGAGGGATGGAGTTCTTGTGTCCCAGTGTCTTGCTATCAACCTTGTTGGGCCTTCCCCAAGCTCTGATGAATCTTTGGCGAAGTCCTTGCGCATCGTTGTCGAAGTCAAAAACTAGGTCAGGAATCAACATGTCATGAGGGCCATCCCTCCGCGCATATCCAAATTGCCTAAAAGCTAGGCAAGGGTTGTAGGTGATACCTCATCTGATTCCAAGTAAAGGAACATTAGGAAACTCTCCACAACGATCAACGATGATGACATTTTCTCTGGACCGAGAACACCAATGTACATCAGAGTGAGTAAGAGTCATCAATCGTTTGGACCACCTCGAGCCTTGGTCATTCTTTAGGACAGCTTGTGGAAGGTGCGAAATAAACCACCTTGCAAGGAGAGGAGTACAACACATGAGAACACCCCTCTGTCTCATTGTTCGTGTGTAAAATGAGTGAAGGATGTCCCCAAGCAATGTTGGTATTGGATTTCTGGACAAGAAGATTTTGACGGCGTTGACATCTATCAATTGGTCAGCATTTGGGAACAATACCAACCCATAGATAAGGAGTGTCACAATTTCCTCAAAGGCTTGAAGGTCCAATGAATTCCAACACACTTGTGCCTTCTCAAACAAGAATTTGGCTAAGAATCCTTTGACGCCGCTTCTGGTTTCCCAATGCCCCTTGATGTCGGATGGTTGTAGATGTAATGCTCGAGCAACATCTTCCGGCTTTGGATCCTTTTCCGTACCGTTGAAGGGTAGTTGATTAAGGATAGGAATTCTCAGGAGTTGAGAAAACTCCTCCAAAGTGGGCACCAACTGGTAATCAGGGAAAGTGAAACAGTGGTGAAGAGGGTCAAAGAACTGGAATATCACTTTCATCATGTCTTCTTCAATGTTGGTGTTGACTAAGCTGAGCAGTCTACCATGTCTTTCACTGAAGGATGAGTTTTCTGGAATTCTTGAGGTGAGCTCCTTGAGTTGAGGAGAGATTCTCACAAGGTTGACTTGGATGGTCTTTCTGCGAGGAATTTCCATGACCTACAAAACAAGAATAAAGATGAAGATCCAAACCCTTGAAATGGTTAGTGAATGCATATGATGCTTTATGATGTTCATGATGTATGCACAAACATATGTACAAGCAAATCACACCAAACCCTAGTTTCAGGCTTGCATGAGGTTTCATAGGTAAGTACCCTCTTGAGTGTAGTTGGCTAAAAAAAATCTGTCCTATAAATAGTAACCGGGTTCTAAGGAGCTCAATATCATTGGATTGTTTTCAATGTTCATTGTTTTGGTTTAGCCACTTAACTAGCGACCAAAATATTCCAAGAAAACAACCTTCAATGAGTGTAGTATCGAGTATCTACCAACTTCGGACTGCACCAAAGCCGGTCATCTCACTACCCCTAATGTAAGGCCAAGACGGTCAAGTAAGGTTCTAGGTCATTAGTGCTTAGTGACATCACTCAGCGGCCCCGTACTCTCCTTGATTGAACTCAAGGGTTACCGGTACTCACAAATATGTCGCACTAATATAGCTATTGCTTCAACCGTGTCGGTATACCCCGCACAGTTTCCACAAGCTATTGCTATCTATGAATGTTTCCCAAAATCCGAGTGTAGGATTGCAAACCCAAACAAGAGAGCCAAAATATAAAGCAATCAAATCAAACAATTAGTCATGCAAGGGGGTGATCTAAGCCCTAAGGTTACTCCATTTTTAAGTATATCCCCAGCAGAGTCGCCTGTTCTGTGATACGGTGGGAGAACTGACTATGGTTTTGCGTTTGTTTTCGCAAATGTTTCGGTTGAGCAAGAGTCGCCACCGACTTTTTATTTTATCCTAAGGAAAGGTTTAAAAAGCACAGCAAAAACCTTTGATATTTTTCTTGGGTTCGGGGAGTAGATTATAGAAAGGGAAGGTATTAGCACCCTTTCTATCCATGGTTATCCATGGGCTCTTAGGTACTTGCTTAGATCAACTTGCCTTGGTTTTCAATTGTTTGAAATGGTGCTTTGTGTGTGGCTTTGAAAATGTTTTGAAAAAGATGCCTTGGTTTAGGCTAACCTTGTAACAATTCTTTACTCGAATGTTTTACAAAAGGTGTTTGTCTTTTTGAAAAGATGTTTCAAGGTTTTTTGAAAGTTTGTTTTGAAAGTGTTTGTGAAGTGTGGTTTGAAAATAGGCAAGTGTTTTATTTTGCAAGTTGGCAAGTACTTAAGAGCTATCTACCCTAAAGTTCTCAAAGATTTATGCTATGTTTTAACCATTTTGACAATTTTATTCCACCATTGCATTTGGTGGACAATCTTGTGTTAGGATGTGAAAGGGACGGGCGCGGGTCATCGTTTAGACCATAATTGCAATGGTGCCAAGTATCTTTGGGCAATTTTCCTTTAAGGGACTTGATCATTTTAGGCAACTTTCGAAAGCGTCATCGAGGGACTATGATCATTTGATTGTTTGTTTTTGTTTTGCCCAAAGAGACCTAACATGCAATATGGCCCATTTATTGAAGGCAACAAGTGGAATACCCTAGGGGTGCAAGTGTGATATGTGTTATCCATTTTCATGCTTTGATTATCTTGAAATTAGGTCAAACTATTTTGTTCTTTTTATTTGCATACAAACCCTAATTCTAACATGACATATTTAGAAAGCATTAAAGTGCGAAAAATAAAGCTCTAAACTATTACAACACAATATGGGAAGGGGGGTACAAATGTTCAAATGGGGGGATATTTAGACAAGGAATTTAAACCTAGCTATTACATCAATTTTGGAATATTTACAAGATAATTAATTGCATAAATTAAATGGAAAATAAAATAAAGATGCAAAATGAAAAAAGGGTTTTTATATGTATGGAAAAAATGGTGTTTTTTATGTCAAATAAAAAAAATGAATAAAAATAAAAAAAAGTAATATTTTTGGAGTTTTTGTGTTTTAAGGGTAAAACCCTAATTTCTTAAATAAAGGGTATTATTTATTTAATGTATACAATAATTAATAAATATATACAAAATAAAATAAAAATGAAGTATATTCATAAAAAAGTATTTTTTATGTCAAATATTAAAAAAATTAAAAAATGTATATATTTTTTGTATTATTTACCTAAATATACTAATATATATAAATATCTTTATTATTTACTAAAATAGTATTATATATATAAAATAATAATATTTAATATTTATAAAAAAAGTATTTTTGATATAAAATGTTTTCAAAAGAGAAATGAAATAAAAATCAGAAATAAAATATATTTGTATTATTTTTCTAGTTTTTTTCTAAATAATAGTATATATATATTATTTATGTACAAATGTCCATATAAACAAATAAATGCCTAAAAAAATATGAAAATGGTGTAAAAAATGTTTTTTATGTTTTTAATATTATTAGCAAAAATAAATAAGTTAAGATAAAAAAAGAAAAATCAAAAAGTCATTAAAACAAACAAAATGGGCTCAGGGGGTGTCAAAGTGAAAATGTGGTGTGGAAAGAAATAGCACAGAAGGCCCAGCCCACTAAGCCTTTCTTCAACCTCCAGCCGGAAAGATGTTCAAAAACGCGCGCCTGAACAACAATTCAAACATCTGGATTCCTTGCTCTTTTGCACAAACTTACAACATAAGAAATGTTAATCATCAAGCCACGATTCTAAATATGTAAAGAACTCATCCTAACTCTCAGAAATGAGAGAGAATTTTAACATTCCCAAATCTTGAACTAACTTTTCTTCCATATTCAGACCTTAAATTCTCATAGCTCAGGCAAAATAAATGAAAAGTAAAAGTATGTACAGATTCAGGGGCATGAGTAGAACACTTCTTATTCACAAACCTAGAGCTAACAATGCCTACATTAAGAGTTAGAAATTCAAGAAGATACCTGTTCAGTTGAAGTTGTATCTGGAAATGGGGGAGCTTTCAGGGCAGGATGATGATCTGTACAGCTTGCCTGAAGTGTAGTGATGCTATTCCAATGCTTACTTTGCTTTGAAAGACCTTGAATCGAGCTATGGACCTTCAATTGCAAAACAAGAAAGTGAAAATGGTGGAACTGACTAGAGGAGTTACAGGTCGTGTTTTATGTTTGGGTTAGCTTCAAGTGATGCTAGGGAATGTGTTTGATGAGCTTTTAGCAAGAATGCATGAAAGGGATGAGAGTTGACACTCAAACTGCAGCAAGCCCTGTTTTTGTGCAGTTCAATGGTGATTTTGAGTTTGTAGAGGTATTGGAGGTGAAAGGCTCGTGTTCTAGCTTAGTTAGGATGTCTTGAATGTGTACAAAATATTTGCTTAAGGGTTCTATTGCTGAGATCAAAGTTGTATCTAGTTATGCCATATTTCTTACACTTTAAGCAACCAAAAGCCAAGTTGGTGTTTAGACAGGTAGAGGCCCCCATAACATGCTGCAAACCTTGGCATTGATCAGTGTGATTAGTCCCTAAACTTGTGCCAAGGGGATTTGATCTGTACTTCTTGGATTTTCATTTTGACATAAAGCTTACTTTTGCAAAAATGGTTAAAGTGCTTTATCTATTTTGGGATTAATCCATCATACAATGCTTGAACACATAGAACATGGTCTTGGCACAAAGAGTTTGCATTAAATTTATGAGTGTTGAATGGTTTAGAGGCCTGTAATCAAGTTGCATGCTGATTTGAGAAATTTGCACAAGTTATGAACATGGAAATTGGCCAATTCAAAAGTGAGTTTTTGCCATATTGCAAAATTCGATTCTCTCAAGTCATGAGGTTGTTTGATGAGTTTTTGGACATTTTGAAAAGCTTGGAATGTATACTACAATACATCTTTGAAGTGCAAATTGAAATTCCAAGTGGAAGTATATGGAAAATGGTCTTGAAGTTAGGTAAAAACCTTGCCTAAAATAGGTCAAATTTTCACTAAGTTAAGAATGGTTTGGTACCCTTGTTCCAAAAATTGTAACTTGAGATACAAGCTTCTTTTGGGAAAACTTTGTGAATCAAAGTTGTAGATTATGCAATAGGCTACAACTTTCATGTTTTGACTTTTGCTTGAATCCAAATGAATCTTGGTGAGAAAGTGGGGCAAAGTTGGGAAAAAATTAGGGTTTTTCATAACTTAGAAAAATTCTAAGTTATGAAAAATTCTCATTTCAAACCCTAATTTGCAATTTTTGATTTCTTGGTGAACAAGTTTCATGATTTGGCATGTTTTGATGAAAAATGAATCTTGACTCTTGATTTTGACCAAAAAGTCAAAGTTTGACTTTTCAGTATACAGTCAAAATTGATCAATTGACTGGGAAATTCAACTGTTAATCTTGTGTATTTGGGGTCTTTTGAACTTGTTGAGCATGTCAAGACAATTCCATGGGGTACTTGAATCCATATGTGAGCTTGGTTTGCCATTGGCTAGGTCAAACAGTCAAAATTTGCCTTTGTGCAGTCAAAACCCTAAAAATGACCATTTTGCCCTTTTGATGATCTGATCAAATTTCTTGTGGAATTGTGATCCAAACTTGATCAAATGGTCCATGTGAGTTTATAATATTGATGTGGGTCAATTTTCATGAGATTTGACTGTCAATTGGCCACAGTTGACTTTTTCCCCAATACAGTTGATTTTTAGGTCAACTGCCCAATTGACTGAGCAAAACTTGGAATCAAGGCTTGAAACTTGATATGGATAAACTTGGGAGTCCAATATGAAGAAAGAAAGTCATCTTAGGCATTTTAGGTCAAAACATCTTTGTGCAAACACAAACCCTAATTTGGGTCAACAGTGCAAGGAGAAGTCTTGAGCAGATGAAACCCTAACTGGATCTTGATCTCCAAGGGCTTGGTGATGAGAAATGTTGAGAAAATGGGAGGGCAAATTTTGGGGTACAACAGGTGCCATAACCCAATTCTACTTTTCATAATCATCTTAATTGGGATGTGCACAATCAAGGGTACTTTTCGAATACACGAATAGGTTTCATCATTCACGTGATTGCACCCATCAATCACTAGGTGATCACAACCACTAATTCTCATATTATCACAACATGTTCCACAATGCCTTTTGATTCATAACTCAAGCGACTACTCATTCGCAGTACACACCAAGGTGCCTTTGCATCCAAGCATCGCCACTTAAATCATTTTCATAACCTAAATTATCTTATAGTTCATTCACCTAGTTACAAGCCTAGGTTGAGCCTCACTTTTCATCATACGTTTTAATCAATTATCATACAATCAAAACAACTAATTAAATCATATCATGGTTCACAAAACACAAACACATCACAACATGATACATGAAACACATAGAAAAATCTAACAACTTAGTACACGTGATTTGCCTAAAATGGACATCATGTCCAGGTTTTCCCCGTCAGTATTCATTCTTCTCTAAAACATAAACCTCCCGGTTGGAAATTAGTTACAAATATAATTACGACGCTCACTCGGTTAGATTTAGCATATGGCGTACCATTTCTAATTACAACCCTTACAATTAGGATTTATAAATGCATAGCTAATTACGGCCACACGGTTGGTCGACATAGTATTTTGTTACTTTGGCAGCAGAACATGATATGGAATCATTCCATCATAACATAAAATATGCATACAAGTTCATAGCCAATCTCCAATTAATAATTGGAACACAAGCATGATTTTATTTTCACTAAATGGTAGAGCATTGGAATAGATTCCAATGTATCCAACCTTGTCTCATTTTGAGTTACAAAAATCATTTACTAATCATATTAACCTAATCAAGACTCAAGGTTAAAACACAACCATTACCATGGAATTTGATCGATTATTGTTAATGCAATGCATACATATCATGGTATACATTATAAGACTCTTATGATACTTAGAGTTATCAAACAAATGGTTTTTGGCTAAATACAGGGAATGCAATCGATTAATGAGAATGACCAATCGATTGACAAGAACTTTTTGTCTAAATTTTTTCAATATTTGCATTAGACTAATAAATTGGTCTAAGGGTGTTAATCGGTTGACATCAGTAGATTTTTCAGATTTTCTTCAGTTTCATGAGACCATTCGATTATTCTTGGGCTTTTCTGCTAACCAATCGATTATTCCATGCCTTTTCTTCAAAAATTAAACTTCTAAACACCTCCTCTTCCAACTTTAACCATCTTAAACCATTCCAAAACCTAGACTATCACAAACCTACATGATCATGAGCCATAGCATCAAGAAACAAGAGCATAATACAACAATCCACTTCAACACCACATAACATCATAATTTGTCACAAAAACCCTAATCATAATAAGATTATATATTAAAAACATGTAAAGGTAATGCAATATCACATAGATACATGAAAATCAACAAGACCGTCATGTATTAGTAACAACTTCATGATTAAGAAAACATACATAAACCCTAATTCTCCCGATTCATGAATTTTTCCCAAAATATAAATCTATCTAGGAACCCCACCTTAATAAAAAAAATATAATGAAGAAATTGAGATGAAGTTGGTGATGATGATGATGATCCCTTATTATTCTTTTTCCAAGTTTTTCTCGTCTTCTTTCTCTCTTTTTTTTTTTTCATTTTTTTCTTATCTTATCATTCTCTTCTTCTTTTATTTTCTTGCCAATAAGATATATATATATATATATATATATATATATATATATATATATATATATATATATATATATATATATATATATATATATATATATATATATATATATATATATATATATATATATATATATATATATATATATATATATATATATATATATATATATATATATATTTCCTGACAAACACTTTTAGATAGCCTCCCCGAAGTAAGTCAGGTGAGACTGTAATAGTTTTGTATATTCGATGCTACTAGTTTACCTGTATTTTGTCTATTATTGTTTTAGTTATTCTTCTTCCTCTATGGAAGGTTTCCTTTTATAATAAAAATTTAGCTTTGTATTTATGGATCGGTGAATTTCTAAGTACAATAGTTAAGAGGGTGTTCTAACGTCCGTCGTCACAATCATGAGGGTGTAACGTTTCCCTCTTTAATTTTTGTAACCCTCATGCGGATTTTAGACTACTGTAACTGGCATGCCAACTTGGAACCTCCCTAAACCGACTAGGCATATCCCTTACCACGTTCGACTTCATACCTCTGATCCGGTCCTTCATACGCACCTACTAGCTACTCGTATTACTGACTTGTTTAACGTGTTTTCATTGTCCAACTTACAATCTATCCTGAGAATTTTAGGGTGTACATAAGCCCCCTGACCATGAGCCCCAGCAGGTTGAAGTGTTCGGAAAAGAATCTTGGAATTCCTCGAACGACGTAATTGATCGACTGCATGAAGATCCAACACAATAATGGGCGCGCGTCTCATCAAGCCTCTTCACTTTTCCCAGTAATGATGACTTTTATGGAGAATTCGCTGCCATCATGACCCTTTTCCCCTAGTCATTGAATCTTCTTATCATATGCTTTTTAAGAGCCTCATTCTTCCTTTTCCCTTTTAGTTACTCTCCTTTCTGCTTCTTTAAGGCTTTCAATGCTATTTCATTTCTCTATCGTTGATTTCCTGTCTTCCTTCTTACAACTCAAGTAACCTTCCCTTCACCTTATTTTATCTCTTTAATTTTTATCAACGTTTCTTATACGAGAGTGTGATGATTCACATAATGTACATGTTCCCCAAAATGCCCAAGAGAGAAGCAAGCTTTGGGATGAATGCATGAAATAATGAGAGGGTCACTTGGGAAGGGTAGAATTTTACTAGATTATTAGGAAAGTTTGTGGTGATATTTTTCTGCCTCTTAGCGACACTGACTCAGAGTCCATCTCATCAGGTTCTGGAGAAGTTTTGATGGAAATGAATGAGTCCTTCATTAATTTAGAAATCTTAGGTTACATTCACAGTACTATCAATGCTAATTATATTGATAAGCTTTGGTCCAACATGAATATTTCATCCACCAGAAACAAAGAGGATGTAGTGTTGGAACCATGCGAAGATGGTGAGAGGGTTTGTATCTTTCAACCAAGAAGCATGACTGATGATTACTTTTACTTTTATTTTGGATTGCTTGAGGATTTCAAAATTTATTTTACTTTCTCTGGTTTTGAAGCCAACCTTCTCACAACCCTCAATGTTTCCCCTTATCAGTTACGCCCTAATGGTTGGGGCTTTATTAAGGCTTTTGAGATCGTGTGTAAAGAGATGAGTATAATCTCTAACCTATGGTTATTCTTTGAGCTAAAAGAGGAAAATAAAGGTAGCTAGGTTTCACTCAACAAACTTTCTGACAGGAGTTTCCTCCATGCCTATACCTCAGATTATAAGGGTTTCAAGGACAAGTTTATCCACGTGAAAAGTGGTAACAAATGTCCCCGAGTGATGTATATGATGGATGGAAACCATTGCTTCCCAATTTACTGGATGAATAGCCCGTTACCGGTTTACAAATTTGACTATGACAAATTAGTTGCTTTAGAAGTCTAAGCGTTAACCTATATGCCTTCTAGTGATGAAGGTTAAAGATTTAGTGAGAATTGACGATAACCAAGAACAAGTTTTTAAATACCTGAGTAATATTTACACATCTTCTGTTATATTGTGAATAACTTCTTTATGCTTGTTTTGCAACTTTCCTTACTTCTTTTTTTCAACCAAAATGACAACCGCCAACCTGAAAGAGTAGAGAAAATTGATGGCTAAGGTGAGGGCAAGGCAGAGAAAACAATCTATCTTGAAGTCTGACATAACCGACATCTAGACCCGAGCTCTTAAGAAGAGGAAAGTGGATATGGGGAAAGCAGCCCCAAGTGTCTCCGAACCTCGAAGTTCCTCTTGGATTCCTCCTGAGAATCCACTTATGAGCTCCCCAAAAATAATGAAGACCTTGATGAGTGACATCTTGAGTAAGGACAACTTGGCCATCATTTCCATGATGCAAGAGACCAGGGATAATAGCAATCAGTTCAAACCGTCAACTGAGTTCAATTTTTTTTCCAACAACTTTGATGGCTTAAGGTTCCTTTACGACCATATGAATGCAATCGAGAATATCAACAAGGTAAAAATTAAAGGTGCTTAGCAGCTGACTCAGAACCTTGGAGCCTACTTGATGTGGTGTGCAATGCTGACCCATGGGTTGTTCAAAATTGGAGATACTTATGATCAAAATGAACTCTGCCTGAGCAAGGAAGTGGAACAAGTGAAGGACACTTTAAAAACCCAATCCGACAAAGTGAAGGAGTTTACCAAACAATTGTCTAACATGAAGAAACAGAAAGAGAAGTTGAGTAATCAACTGACCTATGCGATGAAACAAAAAAAGGAATTAAAGTCTGAATTCTCGGACCTCGAGGCAACTATAGTAGGCCTAATCAATGATATTGAGAAGTTTGGTGAGGAAAACGAGAAGCTGGTGAAGTCCCTGCAGGATGCTAAGGTGGACCTATTGGAAGCCGGTGATTAAGCGTTTGAGAGGGCTAAGGCCCAAGCATTGTGTCTCCAGCCTGATCTAAACATATCCGAGACGGACTACTTCAAAGTCGTGGTAGATAGACGACTGGTGGATATGGAGGATTCTTTTTCTGAGGCCGAGGGTACCAAAGATGAAGGGGTCGATGATCAAGCTGGTGCCATTTAAGAGGAGGAGCAGCACGACACATGATTTTACTATGAAGTCAAACTTCTTCAATACTATATTTTGATGAAGACAACTGCTATGTTTCTTTATCAAAGGATGAGAAAAAGTATCATGAAGCAATATGGCTATGGATGAAGATTGCAACATTATGAAGACTTGCATTGATCTTAATTTATTGAGATATAAGCATGCACTATATATTGATAAAATAATGCTCAAAATAATCTCTAAAATTCACTTGCATACATGGTTAATTTGGTTGAAAATATCTCACTATTTCTAGGTTGGTTAAAAAATTTAGACAATTTTTTAATTTTTTCAAACATTCAGATTTTGGTAAATTAAGGCTTTTCGAACCGCCGTAACAACACAAAAACCGCCCCAATTTACAATGTTCTGAAGCAGTATTATATTTTTTTGAAATTCAAAAATAATATTCTGTATTTGTTAAGTCAGGTATCCGTTAAAACTGACTTAATAAGTCCCATACGAATTTGAAAAGATAATATTTTATTTAACATCTTTTCATGAAACCATTTCATTTTAACTTGACAATTGTTCATGATTTTTTTGTATAACTTTACCATGTTTTATAGAGGTGTTATGCTTATATAAATACATGAAATTTTAAATTACAATTAACCTCTTCCACTGCAATTAACATCATTATACTCATTCATTTTCAAAAATAAGTGTTTTGATATTTCAACTTTCATTGAGAATTTTTCTACATGTGTTCTTCATATCATTTCAGAAAAACTCCTTCATTATTCATAAACACTTGAACATTAATATATCTTTATATATTACTTGTTTGGAAGATAATATCAATCATTTTTATTGATATGTATTCATCAACTTTTTAGTTAATATTTTTCCATATTTAGTTGTAAATTCCTTGTTGTCCAAAATTGTTAGAAACAAGAGAATAGAAAGGAAAGTATTATTTTCTTGTTCTACTTGTTTGGTTGTATATTGCTGTCCAAAATTATTGGAAGCAAGAGAGTCATTAAGAGAAGATTGTTCTCTTAGTGTACTTAGTGAAATTCCAAGAGGATTGTTCTTGGTGGTTTTATTGGTTAGAGTCTTGTATAGAAAGATTAGGGTGTCTTGTCTAGAGATCTAACAATAATGAAATCTCTTTCATGTTGAAAGGGGACTGGAGTACTCTCGAATTGTGAGGGGAACCAAAATACATCCTTGTGTTCTTTACTTTTCCGCATTTATCACTTTCATTACAAATCATAACAATAAAAGAAAAGAATCACGTTTCTAAACTCCATCAGCATAATCAGAAAAATAAGAACATTGAAAGAGAAGACAAAAATTGACCATCACCTAATTCACCCCCCTCTTAGGCGCATTATTAACTTATATTTTGCATCAGAGCGGGTTATAGGTTACCTGTTCCTAAAGATCCACAATGGCTTCCACAAATCAAAATCTGGTTTTTAGAGATGATAGTAGCAATAACAAACCTCCATTGTTTTATGGTGAATAGTTTGATTTTTGGAAAATCCGCATGAAGACTCATTTAGAAGCATAAGGAGCAGAAATATGGGATGTGGTCCAAAATGGTCCATT
The DNA here is from genome assembly GCA_948472305.1 of Vicia faba. Taxonomy (NCBI): domain Eukaryota; kingdom Viridiplantae; phylum Streptophyta; class Magnoliopsida; order Fabales; family Fabaceae; genus Vicia; species Vicia faba. The sequence continues at coordinate 346,140,570 of OX451740.1, forward strand.
TGTTCCTAAAAGTGTTTTCAACGATATTGGTACGTTAAAGCCTAAAGGTTCATGGGATGACGATGATAAGAAAAAAATCCTCTATGACAAAAAGGCAATCAATCTTCTTCAAAATGCACTTAGCATGGATGAATTTTTCCATGTTTCGGCATGCACAACGAAAAAAGAAATATGAGATACTTTGGTAGAAACTCATGAAGGAACCGCTGAAGTTAAAAGACTGAGATTAAATACATTGAGTCAAGAATACAAACTATTCAGAATGCAGCCCCAAAAATCAATCCTCGACTTGCAAAAAAGATTCGTGCACATGACAAATCATTGAAATTACTCGATAAGACTTTAACTAATGATGAACTTAATATTAAAGTCATTATATCTTTGTCTAGGAAATGACAACCAAAAGTGACGGCAATATCCGAGAAGAAGAATCTATCCATAATAACTTCCGCAACTTTGTTCGAAAAACTTCAAGAATATGAGACGGAACTTGCAAGACTTGAAAAACATGAAATCCAAGTAAAATATTCAAAACACATTTCTTTTAAAAATGAGGATAAAAAATCATGATATCAATCAAGAGGATGAAGCAACTAGTAGTGAAGATGATGATCTTATCAAGAATATTGAAAAGGTTCTTCGAAAAGAAAGAAAAAAAGAAGAACCAACAAGAAAGGTTACATGCTTTGAATGTGGAAAAAAGGGACATGTTAAAAATGAATGTCCTACACTTGAAAAGAAGAAGAAATATTTCAAGAAAAATGAAGATAAAAATTCAAAGAAAGCATATATAGCATGGGAAAGTTCATCTTCCGATTTTGAAAGCAATCAATGTGTTAATCTTGCATTAATGGCTTCACATCATTCGAATCATGAAAATGATGAGGTTAGTAATGGATTTTCTATTTATGGTAATGATATACAAGGTGCAATAGATTAACTCTTAAATGAATAAAAAATTTTGTACAAAACTATTTCATCTTAAAAGAAATATATTTCATCTTTAGAAGAAAAAATTGAGACATTGGAAAATGATTTCAAGGATAAAAAACAAAAGATTATTAATGAAAAAAACATAATTTTGTATGCAACAATTGTGATTCACTTTCTTTCCAAGTTGTTCAATTAAAAGAGTCCTTGAAAGGTATGAAAAGGGACAAGTTGGATTGAAATATGTTCTTAGCCAACAAAGGTATTCTAATAATAAAGGTGAGTTTGGTTATTCAAAATTTTCTAAACCAAATTCTAACAAAACTATCTTTGTTAAAGCTAGTAATCAATTATCCAAAGAGAAAGTGAACAAATCAAATGTTGTTCATCATTATCCTAAAAGGAAAAGATTTGTTAAAAAGAAATATTATACTCCTAGATATAGAAGTAATTTTGTTTCTATATGTTTTTATTATGGTATAAGTGGCCATACACCTAATGCTTGCTATGTTAGAAACATTAGTGTGGCAAGTAGGCATTATGTGTGGGTTAAGAAGGAAACTAACTATGATGGATCCAAAGTACATTGGGTACCAAATCAAACTTAATTTGTTTTGTAGGTTTGCTTGAGGACCACTTTAAATCTATGATGTTTTGATAAGTGGTGGCTCTAAACAGTTGATGGAAGATATAAACTAATTTTTAAATCTAGTTCTAATGTCCAAGGGTTATGTCACATATGGGGAATACTTTATAGGAAGAATTTTTGGCATTGACAAAGTTAGAGATCTAGTTTTCACATCCATTGAAGACTTACTTTATGTTGAGAGACTAAAGCAAAATCTTCTAAGCAAAAGTCAACTTTGTGACAAAGGCTTCAACATCATGTTCTCAAAAGATGAATGATTTATGAAGTCACTCTTGAGGTGAAACTCATTGGTATAAATTGTTTTTACTTTCAATAATTTCTTTATGTACTATAAGGATTTTTCCATCCTTTCTGATAATGACAAAGGGGGAAAAGATATATATGTATATGTGTATGATTGTCTCTAACTATTGCAACCCAAAGAAAAATGCAAATTTTCTATAATTCAAGAGAGAGCTTTGATCAAGGGAGAGTTATCAAAGATAGGGGGAGCATTCACATAAGAGTTTCTCATTCATTCTAAAATATTCAAGCATCTCAATTTTCAATGGTTATCATCATCAAAAAGGGGGAGATTGTGAAGTCAAACTTCTTCAACACTATATTTTGATGAAGACAATTACTATGTGTATTTATCAAAGAATGAGAAAAAGTATCATGAAGCAATATGATTATGGATCAAGATTGCAACATTATAAAGACTTGTATTGATCTTAATTTATTGAGGTATAAGAATGCACTATATATTAATAAAATGATTCTCAAAATAATCTCTAAAATTCACTAGCATGCATGGTTCATTTGGTTGAAAAATATCTCACTATTTTTAGCTTTAAAATAAAATATTTTTTTACCATGCATTTGAAAATTTATTTTTCATGTTTGAACTATGTTAAATCAATTTCAAATTTAGTTTGTTGACTTAGATAAATAAATATATGTTGCTAAGGTTGGTTCAAAAATTTAGACAATTTTTTAAAATTTTCAAACATTCAGATTTTGGTAAGTTAAGGCTTTTTGAACCGCCGTAAAAGCACAAAAAACGCCCTAATTTACAACGTCCTGAAGCAGTATTTTATTTTTTTGAAATTAAAAAATAATGTTCTGTATTTGTTAAGTCAGATATCCGTTAAAAATGACTTAATAAGTCCCGTACGAATATGAAAAGATAATATTTTATTTAACACCTTTTCATGCATTTTTTCGTGAAATCATTTCATTTTAACTTGACAATTGTTCATGATGCTTTTTGCATAACTTTACCATGTTTCATAGAGGTGTTATGCTTATATAAATACATTAAAGTTTAAATTACAATTAACCACTTCCATTGCAATTAACATCATTATACTCATTCATTTTCAAAAATAAGTGTTTTGATATTTCAACTTTCATTGAGAATTTTTCTACATGTGTTCTTCATATCATTTCAGAAAAATTCCTTCATTATTCATAACCACTTGAATATCAGTATATCTTTATATATTTCTTGTTTAGAAGAGAAGATCAATCATTGTTATTGATATGTATTTATCAACTTCTTACTTAATATTTTTCCATATTTAGTTGTAAATTCCTTGTTGTCTAAAATGTTGGAAACAAAAGAGTAGAAAAAAAAGTATTGTTTTCTTGTTCTACATGTTTGATTGTATATTGCTGTCTAAGATTGCTGGAAGCAAGAGAGTCATTAAGAGAGAATTGTTCTCTTAGTGTACTTAGTGAAAATCCAAGAGGATTTTTCTTGGTGGTTTTATTGGTTAGAGTCTTATATAGAAAAACTAGGGTGTCTTGTCTAGAGATCTAACAATAATGAAATCTCTTTTATGTTAAAAGGGGACTGAAGTACTCTCGGATTGTAAGGGGAACCAGGATACATCCTTGTATTCTTTATTTTTCCGCATTTATCACTTTCATTATAAATCATAACAAGAAAAGAAAAGAATCACATTTCTAAACTTCATCACCATAATCAGAAAAATAAGAGCTTTAAAAGAGAAGACAAAAATTGACTATAACCTAATTCACCCCCCTCTTAGGCGCATTATTGACTTACATTTACTATTGGCTAATTTTAATTGTTAGTCATCTGTGGTGATGAATTTTTTGTAATGCTTAGATAATATTTGTTCCCCTTGTTTAAGTATCATGTTTCAAGCCCTTCTGAGGCTACATACACTATTTTGAGACCTACTGAGGCTTTTTATAATACACTCTTTATGTTATTTATGTGCTTCTATTGTTTCAATTATGTATAAATTTGTTTTAATGCATAAATTATTTGCTTCAGATGACCGGCATATCATTATTAGGATGCCTATATGACCCCTAAGCCTGGAAGGGTGAAGTACTTAAGTAAGACTCATCCCGGTCATATAATTTTTAAGACCTATCTTTCTTTTGGCTTCATATAGTTTAGAATCGACAAATGCATCTTCATTTTTAGACTCCTAACACCATCAAGAATTTTCGACCATGCGAAGTATGATATATGCTGAGAGTTATCCTAGTTGCACAACATTTGGAGACATATTTTGGGAGTGGTTTCCCTCAAGACTGGGAAGTTACCCAACTGGAGGGGGAGTGGTTACCCGTTTGATGAGGAGTTACCCATATGGTCAAGAGTGGTTACCCATATAACCTATGGAGTTACCCAATTGGCAGGGGAGCGGATACCCGTTCTGTGGGGAGTTACCCATACAACCGAGAGTGGTTACCTGTATGACCTCAGTAGTTACCTAATTGGTCGAGGAGTGGTTACTCGTTCGGTAGGGAGTTACCTATACGGCCAGGAGTGGTTACCCATATAACGTGATGAGTTACCCAATTGGTCGGGGAGTGGTTACTCATTCGGTGGGGAGTGATCCACGAATATGAACCGATTTTTTATACCAAGGTGCCTGCAAAATTCTACAATGGACGAGCTCGCAAATTGTGTGGTGTTATCAGACATAATGATGCCTGGAAGGCCAAAGCGACATATAATATTTCTCTAATAGAAACGCCTTACTCTTTCTGTTGTAATATGGGGAACAACGTTGGCTTCGACCCATTTGGTGAAGTAATTCACCACCACAATCAAGAATTTTAATTGGCTCGTCTCTAGAGGAAAAGAAACGAGGATGTTAGAGCCTCAACGATATAAGGGCCAAGGGGAAATCACAGAATGCAATAACTCGACCGACAAGTGTATAAAAGGAGCATAAATATGGCATTTTTCACACTGTTTCACAAACCATGCAAAATATTGAAGCATGCTTGGCCAATAACACCCGACCCTAAGTATTTTTCCAAACAATGCTCTCCCTCCGATATGACTTCCACGCACGCTTTTATGTATCTCTTTCATGATAGGCCCGACATCCTCCTCAAACACACACCTCAACATCGGGGTTGATCTACCCATCTTAATGAGACGTGCTTCAATTCCATTTTCTTAAAATTTATCTTGAGTGAGATATTGAATGATGGGAGACATCCAGCCTCGAGCATGCTCCAAAACCATGATTTCTTTGTCCTCCGTGCTCGACATTTCCAAAGTCTCCTGAATCAATCTTCTGTTCAGCATGGTTCCTTTATTGCTGGCTAACCGGACAAGCAGGTCGGCCCTAACATTTTCCTCTCGAGGAATATGAGATACTTTAAACTTTGTAAACCCTTTTACCAGTTGCAGTGCTCGTTGTAGGTATTTTAGCAACAACGAATCTTTTGTTTGATAACTTTCTGTTATTTGGATAGCAGCCAACTGTGAATTTATGCACACCAACAAATGGGTAACACCGACTTCCCTTGCTAACCTTAACCTAACAATGCGGCCTCGTACTCTGCTTGATTATTACTAACCTGGAAATTGAAGCTGGGTGATTACTCAAAAGCTATATCTCCTGGTCCTTCCAATACTATTCCTGCCCCACTGCCTTTAAGGTTGGATGATCTGTCTAACAATATGATCCATACTCTGATGTTTCTTTAGTATAAGGTGAGCTCAACTCAATCAAAGAGTATTCTAATACTTGAGACTTGATGCTAATTCTGGCCACGAATGTTATGTCGTATTCTGATAATTCCATGGTCCAGGATACCATTCTTCTTTCCAAGTCTGGCTTCTTCAAAATCTGCTTTATGGGGTTACTCATCTTGAAAATGATAGGGTGTCCTTGGAAATAATGCCTCAGTTTCCTGGAAGTTAACACCACTGCTAGAGCTAACCTTTCAATATTCTGATAGCGGGTCTCAGCCCCTTTAAGGACTTTACTAACAAAGTAGACTGCTTTCTCACCTCTGTCGTCGTCCTGAACCAACACGAAGTTGATAGATTTGTCAGATACCTCTAGGTATAAGATAATGGGGAATTCTCTCTTGGTCGGACCAAGACCGTCAGGATGGATAGAAAAAGCTTCAACTCAATAAACTCCTTCTAACATTCTTCTGTCCATTCGAACTTGGCCGACTTCTTGATAGTCACAAAGAAGTGTATGGATGTATCGCCAGAGCATGATAGAAAACGGGATAGGATGGATAGCATCCTAGTTGAACTTACTTTATTGACTTTGGTATTCTAATGCCAATGATTTCCTATCACTTGTCCGAGTTAGATTCTATTCCTCGATCTGTCAGCATAAAACCCATACATTTTCTAGCATGCACCCTGAAGGTGCATTTATCAGGGTTTAGCCTTGTTAAATCCATGGTTTTAGATTTGGCATAAATTTTGCTAAAAAGGTTCTGGACTGATGTTGAGCAAGATATCACAACATCTTGACCAACTGTCATGATAGGTTCTACTATCATGTGTATCAGTCAGATGTTGAGCAAGATGTCTTGACATCTTGGTTGTTATACAGCAGGCGCTGCTGTTTTAATATATTGATATATTTGTTTTTTTAGAGATCCTTTTGAATATATCTCATTATTCTTCGTAGGTCAAGGAGATTTGTTAGGAACAAGTTCAAAACTGAGTTGGTTTCATTAAAAAGGATCTTGGAGACTTTTTAGGAAACTTTAAAAGATTGTTCCTATTTTTATGTGAAGATCTTGAAGCTGATTTAAAAAAGTGAAGATTGGATTTAATTTGAATATTCCAAGCCCATAATGCAAAAGTATATAAATAAGGACTTGATAGACCTAAAATAGCAAGCATTCACATTGAAGAAACTGTGATTGCAACATAAGGATTACGGTTTTGGGAGTATTTTAAGTTCTTTGTGTTTGTGTTCTTTAAATGTCACTCATGTATCTTTTGATGCATTGAGTTTGACTAATTTTTACTTGATTTTATATCAAGTTATTGTTCTCACTCGTGATATTTTAAGCAAAGAGTTATGTATTGTTCTTAGTTGAAGCTTTTAAGAAAAACTAAGTATTTTTGTATTTGAAGCATAATCTTCTATTTGGTTCTTTTGGTCTAGTCACAAGGTTTGTGACTGTAGGTATCATTGTAGTGATTGGAAGTTGCACAAGGTAATGATTAATAAAATTTGTAAACTGGAATTGTTTAGGCTTTGAACTAATATTATCATAATGAATTTCCTTCCTGGTTTGGTAGCCCCCAGAGTAGGTGACGTTGCACCGAATTAGGTTAACAATTAACTGTGTTAATTTAATGTCAGTATTTTATTTTCCTGCATAATTCTTCTTCTGAAATTTGTTGTTTCAGGAATAAATGTTTTAACACCTCTCTTGACATTGTGTTGGTGTTAGGACACCAGTCTTGACATCTGTATTGCATATGCCATAATTTCAATTGGAATCAGAGCAAGCACATTGTTCTAGTTATTGGGTGAGCTACAGTGAGAATAATTTCTGGTACTATGAAAAAAGAAGGAGGATACAAGAACATACCATCTCTATTATATGGTTCAAATTATGACTGGTGGAAGGTTAGAATCATGGCTTTTCTGAAATCCATGAACAACAAATCTTGGAAGGTTGTGTTGAAAGGATGAGATCATCCTGTTAATAAGGACAAAGATGGGAATGTGTCCTTGAAGCCTGAGGAAGATTGGTCTGATGAGGATGATAAATTGGCTATCGGAAATTCCAAAGTTTGAATACTTTATTCAATGGAGTAGACAAGAATGTTTTCAGGTTGATTAATACATGTACTGTAGCCAAGGATACTTAGGAAATTCTAAAGACAACTTATGAAGGTACATCTAAAGTTAAAATGTCAAGACTCCAACTTCTCACTACTAAATTTGAGAATCAAAAGATGAATGATGATGAGACCATCCATGACTATCATATAAAGGTTATTGAAATATCTAATGCATCTAGTGCCTTGGGAGAAAAGATGTCAGAATAAAAGCTTCTTAGAAAGATTATTAGGTCTTTTCATAGGAAATTTGACATGACGGTAACAATTATTGAAGAAGCTCAAGACATTAACAACTTGAGAGTTGATGAACTTTTTGGGTCACTTCAAACTTTTGAATTAGCTATTAGGGACAAGTATGAGAAAAAGAACAAGAGCATAACTTTTATTTCTAATGCTGAAGATGAAAAGGGTCAAGCTGGTCTAGATACTGATAAAGGACCATCAAATACCATTGTGTTACTTGGAAAGCAATTCAATATAATATTGAAGAGAATGGACAGAAAAGAAAGACAATATGTCAAGAACATCTCATATGACACAGTAATAACCTTGACTCTCAGAGGAAAGCAAGAACTGAAGAAAATTCAACTCAAAGCAAAGACATTCAGTGTAATAAGTGTAAAGGTTTTTGACACATTAGAGCAGAATGTCCAACATACTTCAAGAAACAATATAAAGCAATGTCTGTTTCTCAACTCCTTAGTTCAAACCTTATTCCACCTTCCTGTATCCCAAAGAGATCATTCAAAATATTATTTTCATCTCTCTTTCCAATATTCAAGAAACAAATATGTCAAATGAACAGAAGATTCCCACCTTTGCTCCCCAGTCTACAAGGGATTCAGAAGACTTGTCAAACGTTATAACCAACATTGTTCCTCTTATAATCAACCTAGGTTATACTCCAAATAGAAGTAGAACAAAGTCTCTAGCTAGAAGAAGAACTCACTCACGAGTAAGTAACATCAGTTTTAACATCTGATCTTGATACATCTGTAGCCATGGATGTTGATACTTCTTGAACAAATCTTGAGGATGCTGAAAACCCTAACATTGTTAAATCTATTAAGATTTCTCGTAAGGGTAGTCTTAAAGATGCTAGCATTGTGAAATATGCAAGGCAATCTAATCAAGAAAACATTGATGTTGACAAGAGAATTCGTAGATTACTCTTAGATATTGCGAGTGGTAAAACTACTTTTGATGATGCACTATATGTTTTAAAGTTTATGAACACACTTTCTTATCCCGAGGAAGAGCGAGATCTAAATGTTCCTGAAACTGAGCATAAAGTAGTCGCAGAGACAGGTGAAAAAGAAGAAGTTGATAAAGAGAAAAACAATGAGATTATCAACATTGATGCGTGTGATTATGATGACGAGCTTATTAGAAAAAGGCTAGCTCTTGGTATTTCCAAGAGATTGAGAAATATGAAAGAAAAAACTACTGGTATGACTAAGAGTACTCCCTCCAAAATTCCCAAGAAAAACACTATTGTGGGACCAACTAAGAGTTGGAGAAAGTTATATCTCCAAGCTCAAATAAGAAATCCCTAAAGAGAAAGGATGCTACTTCAAGTGATTCAAAGGTTGATGTTGATGTACAAGACATCCTACATGACATCAAAGGTAAGTCTATGATAAGGAAGAGTCTTCTAAATATTCCATATGTACCTATAGATAATGTGTCCTTTCATCTTGCAAAAATGTGGAGAAGTGGAAATATGTGTATCATAGGCGTATTGCTCTGGAAAGGGAATTAGGTAAAGATACCTTAGAATGTCAGAAGGTTATTGATAACATTAATCAAGTTGGATTAATGAAAACTGTTTCCAAGCTGGGTAATTGTCATGAGAAATTGGTAAAGGAGTTTGTTGAAAACATAACTCAAGAATGTAATGACAAGATATGTAAGGAGTTTAGGAAAGTATTTGTAAGAGGTAGGTGTGTGGAATTCTCTACAGCTATGATTAACAGGTTTCTAGGAAGGAGTGAAAAAGAACAACCTAAGGTTGAATTGTCTGATGACGTTATTTGTAGAGAAATCACTAGGAAACAAGTTAAGAATTGGCCTAGAAGGGAAAAACCGCCTACAAGCTATTTGAGTGTGAAATATGTCATTCTTCACAAGATTGGAGCTGCTAACTGGGTGCCTACCAATCATACTTCCTCAATTGCTACTGGTCTGGGAAGGTTCATCTACATTGTTGGGACCAAGAGAAACATGATTTTGGAACCTACGTCTTTGAAGAAATCATAAGGCAAGGCACTTCCTATGCAGTAAAAATGCCTATTGCTTTCCCAACCTTAATATGCAAAGTGATTTTGAGCCAACATCCTGGAATCTTAACTGATGCAGATGATATATGTAGAAGGGATTCACCTCTTTCTTTCCATTATAAGTTGTTTGAAGGAACACATGTTCTAGACATTGTCAAGACATCCTAAAAGGAAAGTGTCATTTCCACTACCAAGGATGATATAATAGCAGAGTTAAAATTTAGTTGTAACGGGATGGATGAAACCATAAAAACCTGTGCTACAAGGAAAATCAAACTTGAAAGGTTGATTGAAGCTCTGGTTGAAAAAGATGTTCAAGAAAATCCTGCTGAGGGTAATGTTGATGGACAGGGAGAGAAGGGTGGTGGTAAGGATGATGAAAATAAATAGAAAAAATAAGATAAAGAAACATCTAGTGTCATTAGTGCTTAAGAAGCTATGTTTATTTTTGTTTGGTTGGTTTGATAAAATTGTGTTTAAGGGCTTATGACCCAGTATTTTGTAAAGCACTTTGGGTTTTTATGGTGTAATTCCTGACAATATATGTGTTTCCAATGAATGTTTTTTTTCTTATTTGTTTCCACCTGAAGTTATTCTAGTTTGCTTGTTTCCAAGTGTGTGTTTCCATCAGCTATTGTGTGCTTCCATTTGTGTTTTATTGCTTGTGTGCAATATGTGTCTTATATTTTGTTTACATTTACTCTATTTTTTGTCAACTTTTGGCTAAAAAGGGGGAGTAAAGTGTTAGCGTGTTCTGTGTGTCATGATGTTATGAAACATGTCTTGACATGTTAATTAACATGCTGATAGGACTGTGCTAATGCTAAGGGGAGAGTAGTGATTATGGTTGCTTACTAGATGCAACTATTTAGAGGAAGCATGATTGTCTATCATGCTTGTTTGGAACTTATGCTGATGCTGCTACTGCTGATGTAGTAGGATGTCTTACCAGATGTTCTAACATCTTGCCTATTGGAGATGTGTGAAAATCATGTTGTGAGGCTGTTTTATCTTCTGCTGCTACTTCCTCTGATGTGTGAACTTGGGTAGTTCATATTTTGTGTTCTGGATTTTTTGGTGATTTGGGTTTTCTCTTTAAGGAGGAGTCTTGATCATATGTGACAGGGGGAGTTTGGTCATGTCTGTGATGTCAGACCTCATGTCTGAACATTTCTCTTCTGGAGTATTGAAGATGGTTATCCGTAACTGCAAGCATTCTCTAATATATGTTTCTGATGCAGTTTGTACAAAGTTTACATGTTTTCATGTAGCTTGTGTTATGGTTTTATTCCTCTCTCCAGGGTTATTATGCAATGGTTGTTTTAGCCAAAATTCGCCAAAGGATGACATTGTTAAATCCGTGGTTTTAGGTTTGACATAAATTTTTCTAAAACATGGTTCTGGACTGATATTGAGAAAAATATCAAAACATCTTGACCAACTGTCATGACAGGTTCTGCTGTCATTTGTATCAGTCAGATGTTGAGCCGAATGTCTTGACATGTTGACCTGTTATGAAACAGGCGCTGTTGTTTTAATTTCTTGACATATTTGATTTGTTTTTGAGAGATCCTTTTGGATATATCTCAATATTCTTCTCAGGTCAATGAGATTTATTAGGAACAAGTGAAGATTTGATTTGGTTTCATTAAAAAGGATCTTGGAGACTTTTTAGGAAACTTTAAAAGATTTGTTCCTATTTTTATGTGAATATCTTGCAGCTGATTTAAAAAGTGAAGATTTGATTTGATTTGAAGAGTCCAAACCCACACTGCAAGAGTATATAAATAAGGACTTTCTAGACCTAAAATAGTAAGCATTCACATTGAAGAAACCATGGGTGCAACATAAGAATTAGGGTTTTGGGAGTCTTTTAAGTTTTTTGTGTTTGTGTTCTTTATATGTCACTCATGTATCTTTTGATGCATTGAGTTTGACTGTTTGTTACTTGATTTTATATCAAATTATTATTCTCTCTCATGAGATTTTAAGAAAAGAGTTGAATATTGTTCTTAGTTGTTGAAGGTTTTAAGAAAAACTAAGTATTTTTGTATTTGAAGTGTAATCTTCTATTTGGTTCTTTTGTTCTAGTCACAAGGTTTGTGATTGTAGGTATCACTGCGATGATTGAAAGTGAGAGAGGGTTCTCATATCTAGGAGGTTCCTAGGTATAAGTTGTACAAGATAATGATTAGGAGAAAGTTGTAAACTGGCATTGTTTAGGCTTTGAACTAATATTATCATAGTGGATTTCCTTCCTGACTTGGTATCCCTCATAGTAGGTAACATTGCACCGAATTAGGCTAACAATTAATTGTGTTAATTTAGTGTCAGTATTTTATTTTCCTGCATAATTTTTCTTCTGAAAGTTGTTGTTTCAGGAACAAATGTTTTAACATATGTTTGGACATTGTGTTGGTGTTAGGACATCAGTCTTAACATCTGTATTGCAAGTGCCATAATGTCAAGCCTCAAGTCAAATTTCCTCACTAATTTGAATGTTTCTTCTAGGTCATCCACATGATCTCTCTCTCTCTCTAGAGGTCTTGATCACCATGTCGTCCACGTATAACTCTAGATTCCTTCCTATTTGTGATGCAAGTACCATGTCCATTAATCGCTGATATGTAGCTCCTGTGTTTTTTAGGCCAAACGACATTACCTCATAATAATAATTGCTTCTACTGGTGATGAATTCCGTTTTGGGAGCACCCATCGAGTTCATCCTTATTTAGTTATAGCCTGAATATGTGTCCATAAAACTAAGTAGTCGGAACCTAGATGACCCATCAATGAGCCTATTGATGCGGGGAAATGAGTAAGGATATTTTGGGCATGCTTTGCTGAGGTCGGTGAAGTCTACACACATGCGCCATTTCATGGTTTTATTCTTCACCATGACGATGTTGGATACCCAGGTGGGGTACTTTATTTGCTGACCTCCTTTGAGACAACACGTCTTGTTTCTTCCTCCTCTTTGCGCTTTCTATGGGCCACAACTTTAAGTGTTGGTCAATGGATACTGGTGACACACGGTGCCTATTTCGAACCCTAGCATGTCAAAATATTTCCATACAAAGAGATCTACATTGTCTCTCAGTATTTTGATGATACCTGCTTCTTCCTTTTGAGTCATCCCGAAACCTATCTGTATGGTCTGAAACTCTTCAATCCCGATATGTACCTTTTTCATTTCTCCAATAGGCATTAGACTATAGGCTGCCGAGTCCTCTCAAGGACCGAGATTAACTAGGTTCACCTTTAAGGGGTCTTTCTCTTTTGGGAAATCCTGTACTGAATTCTTTTTCAGCTTCAGGCTATCTTTGTAGCACTTTTGTGCCAACCTCTTGTCACCCTTGATCACCCTCAAACGTCCGTCGTCTAGCAGATACTTCATGGCAAGATATAAGAGTAGACATGGAGGCTTTGAGTGCATTGAATGCTGACCTTCTGAATCTAATGTTATAGGTCGATGTTGTATTTACTATCAACTACACTACCCAGGTGCATTTGGTGTTATCTCCATTTCCAAATACGATTAGGATGGTAAAATGTCTCAGTACTTGTAATTGCTCCCCAGAGAAACCGAATAGGGTGCCTTTTAAAGGTAACATCTACGTCATGTCCAAGTTCATGCCTTTGAAAGCATCCCATTACAGGATTTCAGCAGAACTGCCCAAATCAATTAACACCAGTTTGACACTCCAGTCATGTATTTTTACCTTTATGTCTATCAGGTCATTTTCATAAGCCAACACGACTTCTGAGTCTTGTCTCAAGAAACTAACAGGGTCATATTTATCCTTCTCTTGTTTGGTAACAACCCATACGAAACATGAATTATAGTTCTAGCATACTCTTTCTTGTCGAGCACATTTCTCCCTTACCGGAGAATCCTCTCGAGATAGTGTTAAGGGTGTGGCATGCTGTGGTACAGTGGGAGAACTGACTTGAAGGTTTTGCATTTGATCACAAATGTTGCGATTAGCAAGAGTCGCCACCGACTTTTCTTTTATCCTAAAGGAAAGGTGAAAAAGCACAGGAAAAACCTTTGAGATTATTTCTTGAGTTCGGGGGGTAGATTATGAAAAGGGAAGGTACTAGTACCCTTTTCATCCATGGTTTTCCATGGGCTCTTAGTTACTTGCTAGATCACTTGCTTTTGTTTGAAATTGTGCTTTGTGTGGTTTTTGAAAGTATTTTGTAAAGAGGCCATTGTTTAGGAAATCTTTGTAATGATTCTTGTTTGTAAGAATGTATACAAAGATGTTTGATCTTTTGAAAATGTTTTCAATTTTGTAAGATGTTTGAAAGTGTATGTGTTTGTTTTTGAAAATAGCAAGGATGTTTGTTTTGAAATGAAACAAGTAATTAGGAGCAATCTACCTACTCAAATGTCTTTCTTGTTCATTTTCTTTTCCTTTGACATTGTTGTTTTACCATTGATTTGGTAAGCAACCCTATATTTGGATGTAAACAGGACGGGCGTGGGTCATCATATAGCCATGATTAGCAATGTTGCAAGGTATCTTAGCATACTTTTTGAGGGACTAAGATCATTTGTAAGACAACTTAGATAGCGTCATAGAGGGACTATGATCTTGTATTTGCTTGTTTTTGCTAAGATACCTTACATGCGTAATATGGTCATTTTGTATAAGACAACCAAGTGGGATAACCCTAGGCGTGCTTGTGTGCAAGTGTATTATTTTCATGCTTGATTTTGTCTTGAATTAGGGTTTTCTAAGTATTGGTTTTAGTCTTTCCATACAAATCCTAATTACTAGCATTTGTATATAAAGCGATAAATTGTGGAATTTAAAGTTACTACGCTATTACAATACTTGTGGGAGGGGGGTATACAAATTGTGAATGGGGATTGAAAGAATATAAACCTAATTAATTTATTACAACCAAATTGAATTTGATATCAATGTACAAGGAAATGAATAAATATAAAGTACAAATGCAAATGGAAAAGAAACATGATTTTTGTTTGGATTTTTATGAAAAGAGGTTTTAACCTAACCCTAATTAGAGGAAAAATAATTAACTAAAATTAATTAAGTTAACTTAAACTAATTAAGAAAAGAAATTAAATTTGAAACATTTTTAGGTTTTTAAGAAAAAGGTTTTAAATTAAAATGATATAACAAATTAATTAATTAAAATAAACCTAAATTCTAAATTGATTTTAATTTACAAGAGGATAATATAATAATTAAACCTAATTATCTAAATATTAATTAATTAAGAAAATAAATTAATTGTTTTTTAAGCAAAATGTTTTTAGTCTTTTTGTATTTATAAAGGAAATAAAATATAAACATATTATTATCTAAATAAATAAATAATTTATTTTTTGGGATTTTTATTAATAATAATAATGATATAAATAATAATAATGATAAAAATAAAATATGAAATGAAATGAAAATAAAAGAAAAAAATGAAATAATAAAAAATAAAGAGCCAGGGGGTGCATGAAGTAGGCAGGGAGTGAGTAAGCAAAAAATAAAAGAAAAGCCAGGGCCAAAGGGCCCAGCGCCTGCAAACAAAACAAGTCATAATGTAAAAAAATATGAAAAATAAAAAAGGGTACCACTGGGGCTCGAACCCATGTCCCATAGGTTAACAGGTGCACACTTTACCATTTGGGTAGTTATACATCCGTTCATATAAACAAAACAATAAATATGTAAGGTAAATCAAGTCCTGATGACTTCACCTTCAACCTCCAGCCAGTGTAACTGCAACTTCTTCATTTCTCAACAAAAATGGAAGATGACAAAATGAAAGTTGTTGCATTCTTCCTCACGAATTTAACCATGTAAATATCTAAAGCTAAAAGTCAAAGATAAATGAGAATTTCTCTGGCCCTAATTTGAACCCTAAAAATTTAAGAAACTTCAACTCTAAAATTCTCTAAGCTCAGGCCATATAAATGCAAACTATGGATATGTACAACTTCGTGGCAATGAGGTCTACATTTTTCCTTCACAAAATAAACATTAATGATGCTTAAATGATGAGATAGAAGTTCAAGTGAAATACCTCAAAACTGGAAATCGTGAAATGCAAATGAGCTTGATTCAAAGTGCTGCAAGGATCAGGTTAGCTTCCTTGAGGTCCCAGGAAGCTAATGCAATGATTAGCTTGAGCTGAAAGTGGATGAGGAGCTTTGGAGAAGTCAAGTTGCAGACCCCTGTTTTTGAAAATGGAACTTGATGATGGAGGTGTTACATTTGATAAAATGGACTTTGGATGGTTTGTATTTGATGTTTAGAAGCTTTTGGAAGTGAAAGGCCAAAGAACGCACGAGAGGATTTGGAGTTTGGTATGTAAAGTCAGAATTTGCACAACAATGGTGTTTTGAGACAGTATCTGGCTAGAGGGTTTAAGTGAGTTTAAGGGTCTTCAAGCTCGTGTTCTAGCTCACAAATAGTGACTCTATTTATAAGCAACAAGTTTGGGATGCTCTAGTTGATCAGAATTCAAATTTGCATCCTTAAGCTAAACATGTGATTTTTTGACAAAACAAGTTTCAAAGTCTTGTGTACTTGCTAAGATAGAGTGGTTATGCTTTAAACAAGCTTGCTTCTGACTTTGTGGATGGAGTGTGATCAGAGGGAACAAGTTAGAGGCTCAATGTGAACTTTATGCAAAAATCTTGCTTTACAAGAATGGCAATGTTAACTTTGTGCCATTAATGGAAATACAACTTGGATAATAGCTCAATTGCTTGGATCAAAGCCCTAACAGATATGTAAACATTTAATTATGGAGTGACAAACAGGTTTGAGGCCTGCAAAGCAAAGATTATGCAGCCTAGCATAGATTTGGTTCATGTGTTCATCAAAAATGGCTTGTAATTCAAGTGACAAAACCCTAACTCCATCTCTTCGATTCTCCCTACTCAAGAATGATCTCAAGGAGTTATTGGAAATTTTGGAAAGCTTGCAATGTTCTCTAAAACCCATATTTGAATTTCTTTTGAAGATTCCCCTTGGAAATATATGAAAAAGTGTCATGAAGTTAGGTCAAAATCCTGGTCAAATTAGGACAAAATTTCACTAAGTGTTTAGTTTCATGATCCTATGTTCATAAAATTATAACTTGAGATACAAGAACTTTTGGAAGAAGTTGTGTGAAGTAAAGTTGTAGATTTCATGGATATATACAACTTTCATGTTGGAAGTTTCTCTTGAATCATCTTGAATCATGGTGAAAATTTGGCTCAAAGTTATGAAAAAACATGAAATTTCCAACACTTAGAAAAATTTCTAAGTTTAGAAATTTTGACTTTTCAAAATGAAATCTTGACTTTTTGATTTCTTGATGAATAAGTTTCATATTTTTACATGTTTTGTTGAATTATGATCTTTGGCACTTGAATTTGACCAAAAAGTCAAAGTTTGACTTTTCAGTATACAATTGACTTTTGATTAGTTGACTGCAAAATTCATCTGTGAATCCAATATACTTGCAATGTTTTGAACCCTATCATTAGGTCAAAATGATGCAATTATACTCTTGAGATCATTCCTTAAGCCAATTTATCAATTGCTAGGTCAAAATCAGAAATTGCCCTTTCCTAGTCTAAACCCTAATTTTGACCATTTTGCCCTTTTGGAGATTTGATCAAATTTCTTAAGGATTATGGTCCAAACTTGATCAAATGATACATATGAGTTTAAAATGTTTATGTGGATAAAAAATTATGGGGTTTGACTGTAAATTGGCCATGGTTGACTTTTTCCCTAATACGGTTGATTTTTAGGTCAACTGTTCAATTGACTGATCAAAAGTGTGATCCAAGGCTTGAAACTTGACATGAGTAATCTTGGGGGTCCATAATGATCAATTAAAGTCATATAGGGAATTGGAAGTTCAAAAATCCTTGTGCAAACTCAAACCCTAATTTTGGTCATTAGTGCTTAAAGAGATGTCTTGAGCTGATCAAACCCTAGTGCAGTCTTGAGCCCAAGGAGATCTTGTGAGAAAATTCTTGATAATTGAGAGGGAAAATTTTAGGGTACAACAACTACCCCTGTTCAATCTTCTTAAGCCTTAGGAGTTAGATTGGCAAGTTTTTCCATTCGTGATTTGAAGGTGGAAGATGATTGGACATTAGAGTGCCCAGAAATTTGCACTTGGCAATGTGATGATAGAGGGAATGGTCTTAAAGATTCCATTTGGAGAGGTGATAGAAAGTTGAAGGAGATGGGCTTAAAGATGCCATCCAAAAGTTATTGTTTGTGTTGTAATTTGTAAGCTGAAAGAATGAGTATCAGAATGGCGTCTGTGTCTGGAGCGTATCTGAACTGTATCTAGGAGCTGACTTTGAATGATTATCAGAATGGCATCCGTGTATGGAGCGTATCTGAACTGTATCTGAAAGCTAGTTTTGAATGAGTGTCAGAATGGCATCCGTGTCTGGAGCGTATCCGAACTATATTTGAGAGTTGAATTTGAGTGAGTATCAGAATGGCATCTGTATCTGGAGCATATCTGAACTGTATCAAAAGGTTGAATCTGAATAAGTATCAGGATGGCATCCGTGTCTGGAGCGTATCTGTGATGCGGTGGGAGAACTGACTTGAGGTTTTGCGTTTGTGTTCGCAAATGTTTCGGTTTAGCAAGAGTCACCACCGACTTTTATTTTATCCAAAAGGAAAGGTAAAAAAGCACAGGAAAGACCTTTGAGATTGGTTTTGGGTTCGGGGGGTATATTATGAAAAGGGAAGGTGCTAGCACCCTTTTCATCCATGGTTTTCCATGGGCTCTTAGTTACTTGTTTTAGATCACTTGCTTTTGCTTTTCAACTGTTTGAAATGGTGCTTTTATGTGTGGTTTTGAAAGTATTTTGAAAAGAGGTCTTTGTTTAGGCAACCTTTATAATGATTCTTGTTTGAATGTATACAAAGGTGTTTGTCTTTTGAAAAATGTTTCAATGTTTAAAAGTTTGTTGGGAAATGTTTTGAAATTGAGTGTGTGTTTTTGAAAATAGCAAGGATGTTTTGCAAGTTTGATCAAGTAACTAGGAGTTGTCTACCCTACTCAAAGATATTTCCTACATATTTTTAAACCTTTTGAGATTGTTGTTTCACCATTGTATTTGGTAAACAACCTTGTCTTTGGATGTTAAATGGGACGGGCGTGGGTCATCGTATGACCATGATAGCAATGGTGCTAAGTATCTTAGCAAGTTTTTGAGGGACTAGATCATTTGTTTTGTATAGGCAACCAAGATAGCGTCATCGAGGGACTATGATCTTTTTGTTTTGTTTTTGTTTTGCCAAGATACCTAGCATGCATACCATGGCCATTTTTAAGGCAACCAGTGGATGAAACCCTAGGGGTGCTTGTGTGCATTGTGTTGTCAATTTTCATGCATTTTTGTCTTGTGTTTATTCATGCTATTTGTTTGATTTTGGTCTTTGCATACAAACCCTAATTTTACTATCATGCATATCAAAGCGATAAAATGCGTAAAGTAAATCTAGGACTATTACAACATGATTATGGGGAGGGGGATACAAGTTTGAATAGGGGGTATTTGCACAAAATAAAGCCCTAAAACTATTACAACCAAATTGAATTTATTTGTACAAATAAACAAATGAGCAAATATTTAAATGTACAAACAAATATAAATATGCAAAGGATGTTTTTGTATTTATTTTATGTATGTAAAATAAAATATTTATGTCTAAAAATAAGAAAAATACTAATGATTATTTTGGAAAGGGTAGAAAACCCTAATTTTTTGGTTTAAAAAGAAATGTATATCCTAATTATTTATTTATTCACTTTTATGTACAAAGAAATAATAAAAATAATATATACAAAATGTTAAAAAATAAAATATGTAAGAAAATATTATTTTATATGTATAATATAATAAAATAAAATATGTAAGTATTTTAATATTATTTACAAATTTATTTAAGAAAATAAAAGTATTTAACCTAATAAACTATTTTTTGTCATAAAAAATTAATAAAAATAATAAAATAAAAATGTAAAAATTAAGAAAATATTTTTGGTGATTTTTAATATTTAGAAAAAAATAATAAAGTCAGAAAATAAAAAAGAAATAAAAAATATACAAAAATAAAGAAATGGGCCAAGGGGGTGCAAAAAGCAGAATGGGGGTGTCAGAAGTAGGAGCAAGCCAGGCCCAGCCCAAGTCACGCTTCATCCCTGTCCTTTGGCCAAAACGCGCGCTTCTGTAACTTCAAATTTGTTCTCTCTATTATTTGCATGAAATAAAAAACTCATAACATGAAACTTATAGAGCTTTAAACCACGATTCTAACCATATAAAAAACTTGATCTAACTCTAAGAAACCAGGGAGAATTTTATCACCCCCAATTTCTGACCTAAAAATTTCAGCATGTTCATCATCTAAATTCTCCTAGCTCAGTTAATATAAATACAAGCTATGCATATGTACAACTCAAAGACATTAAGGGCTACATTTTTGCTTCACAAACCTAAGCCTAATGATTCCTAAATAAGGAGATAAAAGTTTGAAAATTACCCGTTTCAGCCAAGTTTGGATATGGCAATGTAGGAGTTTTGGATGAGGCCTGAAGGTCGTGTTAGCTTGCCTGAAGTTCACTCAACCTTTCCCAATGCTTGGCTTGCCTTGAACTTGCTTGAATGTGCTTGTAGAACTCAACCTGCAAAGCTTCAAAGTGGAAATGGTGAAGTGTGAAAATGGAGTTACAGTGGCTGGACAGGTGCTTGGATAGTTTAGGTGTATTACTTAGAATGTGTTTGAAATGATTCCAAGCAAAACGCACGAGTGGATTTGGATTTGGCCAAGGTTCTGCAGGTATGGCCCTGTTTGGATAAAAAATTGGTGTTTTTGTGTTTAAGGGTGTTTGAGAGGCTTGGAAATCGTGCTTTTGGCTTGGTGTGATATGCTGAAGTTGTTTGAAATGAACACAAGACTTGTTTTTATCAGATACCAAAGTTATGGGCCTTTTGCAAGTTGACTTCTTTTTGAAGCAAAAGTTGAAATGACAAAGGCCAAGGTTGTACAAGCTAGCTCAAGGTCTGCATATAGTTGGTACACCTTTCTTGATATTTGTGGAGTTGGTTTGCAGCAAAAGCTTTGGTCCAATGCTCAAGATAAACAATTTGACATAAAGCATGCTTTATCAAAGTGGCAATGTTACCTTTATGCCATTTTTGGATTAAACCTTTGTACAAAGCTTCCAAGACAAAAACAATGCCATTAACCATTGTATTTGAATTCAATTTTTGAGTGTAAAAGAGATTAGAACCTGCAAACCAAGTACAAGCATGCTTAGGACAGATTTACAAGTTGTAACATGGTGCAAAATGCCTTGGACAAAAGTGAGAAATAGCCATTTACATTCCTTCGATTCTCCCTAACCATAAATGATCTTGGAGAGTTCTTGGACATTTTAGAAAGCTTGTAACATGCTCTACAATCCATATTTGAAATGAATTTTGAGATTCCACTTGGAACTATGTGAAAATTTCCATGAAGATAGGTCAAAATCCTGCCTAAACTAGGGCAAAATTTCACTAAGTTAAAAGTTTCATGGACCCTTGTTCACAAAACCATAACTTGAGATCCAAGCATCTTTTGGGAAAACTTTGTGAATAAAAGTTGTAGATTTTGTGGAGTACTACAACTTTCATGTTGGAAGTTTTGTTTGAATCCAATTGCATTATGGAGAAAAAGTTTGGAAAAGTTGGGAAAAAATAAGAAATTTTCATAACTTAGAAAATTTCTAAGTTATGAAAATTTTCCATTTTAAACCCTAACTTCCAAAATTAAGTTTCTTGGTGAACAAGTTTCATGTTTTGACACCTCTTGATGAAAAATGACCCTTGGCACTTGATTTTGACCAAAAAGTCAAAGTTTGACTTTTCAGTGTACAGTTGATTTTTGATCAGTTGACTGGAAAATTCATCTGTCAATCCAATGCATTTGAGATCTTTTGAACCTTGTGATTAGGTCAAGATGATGCCATTGAGTCCTAGAATCCATGCTTGAACCCAATTTCCATTGGCTAGGTTAAAAATCAGAAATTGCCCTTCTACAATCAAAACCCTAAAAATTACCATTTTGCCCTTTTGATGATCTGATCAAATTTCTTGAGGAGTTGTGGTCCAAACTTGATCAAATGGTTCATACGAGTCTATAATGTTGTTGTGGATAAAAAATTATGATGTTTGACTGTAAATTGGCTATAGTTGACTTTTCCCCCAATATAGCTGATTTTTAGGTCAACTGTCCAATTGACTAGGCAAAAATTTGATTCAAGGCTTGAAACTTGGTATGAGCAATCTTATAGGTCCAACATGAAGTATGAAAGTCACATGAGGAGTTGGAAGTCCAAAAATCCATGTGCAAACTCAAACACTAATTTCAGGTCAACAGTGCAAGGAGATGTCTTGAGCTGAGCAAACCCTAGTCCTGTTTGGAGTCCAAAGAGTCTTGTGAGGGGAAATCTTGATAAAATGAGAGGGAAAATTTTGGGGTACAACAGCTTCCCCTGTTCAGTCTTTTTGAACCTGAAGAGTTAGATTGGCGAGTTTGCCGTTCGTGACTCGAAGGTAAAAGATGATTGGACACTAGAGTGCCCGTAAATTTGCACTCGTCAAAATGTAGTTGAGGAAATGGGCTTAAAGATACCATTTGGAGATGATTGAATCTTGTTGGAGATGGGATTAAAGATTCCATCCAAGACTGTTTGTTGGACTGCATGTTGTAAGTCAAAAGAATGAGTATCAAAATGGTATCAGCGTTTGAAACGTATCTGAACTGTATCTGGAGACTGAATCTGTATGAGCAATGGAATGGCGTCCATGTCTGGAGCGTATCCGAGATGTAACTGTATTTGATTCTTGAATGAATAACAGAATGACTTCCGTGTCTGGAGTGTATCTATATTGTATATGAATCTGAAATCTGAATAAGTGATAGAATGACATCCATGTATGGAGCATCTCTGGGCTGGGGAAAAAGTTGAATGAGTGACAGAATGGCAACCATGTCTGGAGCGTATCTGGACTGTATCTGAAGTTGAGATCTGTATGAGTAGCATAATGACTTCCGTGTCTGGAGTGTATCTGAACTGTAACTGATATTTGAATCTGAATGAGAAATAGAATGGCTTCTGTGTCTGGAGCGTATCCAATCTGTATCTGATAGCTGGAGTCTGAATGAGTGACATAATGGCATACGTGTCTGGAGCGTATCCGTACTGTATCTTGACTTTGAATTCTGAATGACTAATAGAATTACCTCCGTGTCTGGGGTGTATCCATATTGTATCTGAATAAGAGATCTGAATGAGTAACAAAATGACTTCCGTGTCTGGAGTGTATCTGTACTGTATCTGAAATCTTTGAATATTTGTTAAAGATAGCTGTTAATCTTATCCTGAAAAGGGTAAAATGTTAGCTGAAACACAAAGTTATGTTGCATGAAATGTATGATGCAATAAATGTGTTTTATCAATGTTCATGGTATATGATTGTAATGTATGCGCATGTAAGCTGATTAGCTGTCTTGCTGAGGAATATAAATCCTTGATAACTGGAGATAAGAAAATCCTTGACTGCTGCCGGGGAAAATAAATCCTTGACTGCTGTTGTAGATTCAAAATCTTTGATTGCTGAGGATGAGAAATCCTTGCTGACTACTGTTGGGGATAGAAAATCCTTGGCAACTCGCGGGGATTATTAAAAACTTTGACAACTTATGTGGGGATGTGAGAATCCTTCACGACTTTCCTGGGGATACATGGATCCTTCAAGTCTTTGGAGTTGGAGGATGATAAATATTCTATTGTGAGAATGATGCCAAGTGTTGCTTGAGAAACCTGCTTGGGGAATTTGAATCCTTGGGGTCTTCAAACTGGGGAGTTAAGAATGAGAATCTTCATTCTGTTGGGGAGTAAAAACTATGTGGGAGTAGCCATACTGCAGGGGAGATCAGGAGTTTGGGTTGTATGCCAATCTACTGGTGAGTTATCTGAAGTTGGGGATAAAAGTTAACTGTTACCTGGTTGATTCTCAGACTTTAATACAACTTGCTGGGGAAATTGGGGAAAACTGAATGGTTCCTGCTGGGGATTGATAGTTGGAAATTTGACTGGGGAAGAAGGTTTCATCTCCACTGAGGGTCTGTAGTTCAAAGTTTTTGCTCCATTGAGGATTGGTAGTTTGGAGGTTTAACTCTGATGGTGGATTAAGGGTTTGAAATATAACTCCTCCGGGGATTGGGAGTTTGAAGTTTCGACTCTGGCGGGGATTTTGAAATTTAATTCCGCTGGGGATATGTATTTCAGGGTTTTAGCTCCGCTAGGGATCTAGATGATGTACTGCAGGGGATTTCTCTTGGAATAGCCAAAAGACATTTTTCTATACTTTCAACCTGTTAGTAATTATTCTTTCACATTTCGTTTATTTGTAAACAGTGATTATATTCAAATGCATATGCTCATTTAATAAATCATTGGACGTTTTCAAATAAAACACAAGTGTAAAAAAGAAGAAAAGGCAAATAGTTTTCTGCACTTTGAAGTATCTTTGTATTAACTTTGTGTAAGTATTTTGTACAAAGGAGACAGACATCCTAGTAAGAGAATGTTGTCATAAAAATGATAAAAATATATACAAAGCAAGATGGCTATGTGTAAAAATTCCATGGGGTTCCCATTCTGCTATAGCCTTCGTAACTCTGGATATCTTGTCCATTTGTTGCTTCGTTCGAAGATGATTGAGTTGATCAGAATCCCGGAGCTTGTCTATGAAGAGATTATCCTTAAAGTGATCCGACGAGACATAATCATACGCTTTAATTCCCTAACTTTTGCCTGGACCGCCCTTTCGGGTTTTCAGTCCACCGGGAAACCCTTTTTTGCCCAAGTCGCCCTTTCGGGTTTTCAACTTGCCGGGTGTACAGATTTTTTTTATTTATCCCTAATTTTTGCCTGAACCGCCCTTTCGGGTTTTTGATTCACCGGGATTCCCATTTTTGCCCAAGTCGCCCTTTCGGGTTTTCAACTTGTCGGGTCATTTATGCGTAGTATCTTTTGACTATGTCTGCGTTTGCAGGGTGCGGCAAGTCGTCGCTGTCCATGGTGGTTAATATCATTGCCCCACCAGAAATGATGTTTTTGATCACAAATGGTCCTTCGTAAGTAGGAGTCCACTTGCCCCTGGGATCACTTTGCGGCAAGATGATCCGCTTGATTACAAGATCCCCGACTTGATATACCTGGCGCCTGAATTTCTTGTTGAAAGCCTTGATCATTCGTTTTTGATACGTCTGACCATGGAAAACAACAGTAAGTCTCTTCTCGTCAATCAAGTTAAGTTGATCAAGTCGGGTCTGCATCCAATCGTCTTCACTCAAACCAGCATCCTTCATGATTCTCAAGGAGGGAATCTGAACCTCGATAGGTAAAACAACTTCCATGCCATATACCAAAGAATAGGGTGTTGCCCTAGTTGATGTTCTTGTCGTGGTACGGTACCCGTGGAGAGCAAATGGTAACATCTCATTCTAGTCCTTGTAGGTGACTGTCATCTTTTGTATGATTTTCTTGATATTTTTGTTCGCAGCTTCGACAACACCGTTCATCTTTGGCCGATAGGGAGATGAATTGTGATGTTGAATCTGGAACTGCTCGCACAAGGCGGTAATCATAGTATTGTTAAGGTTTGTACCATTGTCAGTGATGATCCTTTCGAGGATACCGAACCGACAAATGAGGTTCTGCTTGATGAAGCGGGCAACAACATTCTTTGTGACGGATGCAAAGGAAGCTGCTTTGACCCATTTGGTAAAGTAGTCAATGGCCACCAGGATGAAACGGTGTCCATTGGATGTTGTAGGCTTGATCTCTCCAATCATGTCGATTCCCCACATAGCGAATGGCCAAGGAGCTGTTAAGACATTGAGAGGAACTGGAGGTATATGTACCTTGCCCGCATATATTTGACATTTGTGACAAGTCCTGGAATGTTGATGGCAGTCAGCTTCCATGGTAGACTAGTAGTAGCCTTCCCGTAGAATCTTCTTAGCCATCGTATGTCCGCTAGAGTGAGTGCCAAAGGTACCATTGTGCAGTTCAACCATGATCTGCTCAGCTTCAACCTTGTCCACACAACGGAGCAGAATGCAATCATGATTGCGCTTGTATAGGATACCATTGCTCAAGAAGAACTTTGCAGAGAATCTCCTCAAGAACTTTTTGTCATTGACTGAAGCTCCTTCAGGGTATTCTTGAGCCTCGAGATACCTTTTGACTTCATGAAACCAAGGCCGGTCCACTACTTCTTCGGTATTAATATCGTGACAATGTGCAGGTTCTTCCATCCGTTCAATAGTGATTTGGGGAGCCTCATTATCCCAGTTAAGTTTAAACATGGATGACATTGTAGCTAGAGCATCCGCTAGCTGATTTTCTTCTCGCGGGAAGTGCTTGAAGGTAATCTGCTCGAAATGTGGTAACAATGTCAAGACATGTTCTTTGTAAGGGATGAGGTTTGGATGTTTAGTATCCCACTCTCCTTTGATCTGACTGATGACCAAAGATGAGTCCCTAAACACAATCAAGGATTTGATTCCCAAGTCAATATCAGCCTTGAGACCAAAGATACAAGCTTCATACTCTGCCATGTTGTTAGTACAGTGGAAGCAAAGTCTAGCAGTGAAAGGTGTATGGCAACCTTCTGGAGAAATGAGTACCACGCTGATACTATTGCCAAGCGCATTAGAGGAACCATCAAAGTACAGGGTCCATCGGTATCCTTGTTCAGGTCCGTCATATGGTCTGAAATCTTCAATGTTATCCAATGTCATGATATCCTCGTCATGGAAGTCGAACCTCATGGATTGGTAATCTTCGACAGCTTGATGGGCCAGATGATCGGCTAGCACACTCCCCTTTATAGATTTTTGGGTCGTGTACTGTATATCATACTCTGTGAGGATCATCTGCCACCTTGCTATTCTTCCAGATAAAGCAGGCTTCTCAAAGATATACTTAATCAGATCCATCTTAGAGATCAACAAAGTGGTATGAGTCAACATATACTGCCTTAGCCGGCGAGCAGCCCATACCAAAGCACAACAAGTTTTCTCGAGCAGTAAGTATCGGATCTCACAGTTGGTAAACTTTTTGCTAAGGTAATAAAAGGCATGCTCTTTTCGGCCAGACTTGTCATGTTGGCCCAGTACGCACCCCATTGAATTATCTAGGACAGTCAGATACATGATTAGCGGCCTTCCTTCGACGGGTGGCATCAAGATAAGAGGTTCCAGCAAATACTCCTTGATTTTATTGAAAGCAACTTGACAATCATCATTCCATTTAACCACCTGATCTTTCTTCAACAGCTTGAAGATTGGTTCACAGGTAGATGTTAGGTGAGAAATGAACCTTGCAATGTAGTTTAGGCGTCCCAAGAAACCTCTGACCTCCTTCTCAGTGCGAGGGGTAGGCATTTCTTGTATAGCTTTGACTTTGGAAGGATCAACCTCGATGCCTTTGTTGCTGACTATGAAACCCAAGAGTTTACCGAACCTGACTCCGAAAGTGCACTTGTTAGGGTTCAGTCTGAGCTTGTACTCTTTCAACCTGACAAACAGCTTTTGCAGATGGTCGAGGTGTTCTTCTTCAGTTTGTGAATGGGCTATCATGTCATCTACGTAGGCCTCTATCTCATGATGTATCATATCAAGAAACAAAGCTACCATGGCGCGTTGATAGGTTGCCCCGACATTCTTCAGTCCGAATGGCATCACTTTATAGAAGAACGTACCCCACTGTGTAACAAAGTTAGTTTTCTCCATGTCCTCAGGGGCCATTTTGATCTGGTTATAGCCTGAGAATCCATCCATGAAAGAAAATACATTGTGCTGAGCTGTATTGTCAACCAAGATGTCAATGTGCGGTAGTGGAAAGTCATCTTTAGGGCTGGCCCTGTTTAAGTCTCTGTAATCCACACACATTCTTACTTTGCCGTCCTTCTTAGGCACGGGCACAATGTTAGCAACCCATTATGGATAGGAAGTAACAGCAAGAAATCCAACATTGAACTGCTTCATAACTTCAGCTTTGATCTTTTCAGACATGTCGGGCCTCATGCGACGAACTTTCTGTTTAACTAGTGGACAGTCTTCTCTTGTGGGTAGATGGTGTACCACAATGTCTGTATCGAGCTCCGACATGTCTTCGTATGACCAGGTGAAGATATCAACATATTCATTCAACAGATGAATTAAGCACTCTTTGACACTTGGCTCTAGGTTGGCACCCACTCTAACTTCTTTTTTGTCTTCCTCTGTACCCAAGTTAATTGTCTCTAACAACTCCTCATGAGGTAGAATAGCCCTTTCTTCCTGTTGTAGAAGTCTAGCCAATTCTCCCGACACTTCACAGTCTTCCTCACCTTCGTATTCGGCATGGTAGACCAGATCTTCAGAGTCACTGAAAGCCATAGCAGAATTGTTACCCATGGAATCCGGAATGGAAGGGTACCTGCATTTGTGAGTGTGGGTGTGTGTAAGGGATAGCCACCTTTAAACAAATAAAATGTAAAAAGAAAGACAATGAACACAAAAGTTTATATGTGAAAACGTCCATGATTAATTAAAATGGCATATGAAGATGAAAAATCAAACCCTTACAAATAGACCTATGTACCTCGGGTAAGGCACAAGGTTAAAAGTGTACGAATTGTTTAAGAATTATTACAAACCAACAGAAATGTTTGAAAGATAAATTACTGATTGATGAAAGTAATGGGAACAAAGTCCTTTGCCTCCCAATTGCATAATCCTCCGTCCACAGTAGGGAAAATCCAGTCTTCCAAACTGCTCTCCTCTTCACTATCCTCCAAAGCATTGACTCCATGATGGGTGATCTTCACCGGTGGCCCTCCAGCACGGGAGCGACGCACAGACTTTTGACTAGCCGAAGTGAAACCCAAGCCGAACTTATCAGATTTGAAAGGAAAATCGGGAAGCTGCCCCCAGATTGTGTTTCCTCCTTCTTCAATCACAGCCCTTGCATCTTTGAGAGACGACATCCGAGGCGGAGGCCTGGTAATCATGGGTACAGAAGACACCGTCTTGGTTGCCGCAATCTCCTGAGCTACCTCTTCAAAATGCTGAAAGGGGGTTTCGATGAATTCACCATCCAATTCTACATAGAGGAAAGAATTTAGATGGCTTATCATGTATTCCTCTTCGCCGTGAACAGTTACAATTTTCCCCTGGACAAGGTACTTGAGCTTTTGATGCAGAGTAGAAGTGACGGCTCCAGCATGGTGAATCCAAGGTCTTCCCAACAAGCAAGAATAGGAAGGACGGATGTCCATGACATAGAATCTGGAGTTGAAGGTTTCAGTTCCCACTTTAATCGGGATGTCCATATCCCCGTGGACCATCCGTTTAAAACCATCAAAGGCTCTGACAATGATGTTACTGGGCTTCAAGGTTAAACCTTCACAATCTAGCCTGTCTAATGCTTTCTTTGGCAGGACGTTCAACGATGAACCAGTGTCTACCAGAACGTGTGCTAGAGTAGTCCCTCTGCATTCCACCGAGACATGCAAAGCGTCATTATGTTTTCTCCCTTTGATTGTTAGATCAGCATCAGAGAATCCAAGACCATTGTTAGCTGTCAGGCTAGCTACACATTCTTAGAACTGATTCGCGGAGGTTCCTGGGGCACATGGGCCGTCTTCAAAAATCTGATCAGAGCTTTGGCATGAGCTTATGAACAAAGCAGCAAGGCCAACATAGATATTTTTTAGGGGGTTTGCCCCAGTTGCTCCACAACATTATAATCGCTTTTCTTGATTATTTTCAAAATCTCTTCCATTTCTTTTTGAGAGGTCTCATGGATGATCAAAGGCTGAGCCCTCGTCCTGACGGGCTCCTCTTGGATCCCTTTCCCTCTATCATCAGCAGCAGCAGAGGGGACAACCACATGAGTCACAACTTCTTCAATAATCGGAGCTCTTGCAGATATGCTGACCGATACAAGAGTGACCTTAGGAGCAGCTGAGGGTCCGAAGATTGCCCTTGGAGGAGAAATCTCCAGAGAGAAAATTCTTCCACTGCGGGTGATTTTACTCGTTCCGGCAATGTTTCCAATGTCGAAAGTCTCTTCATCAGAACTCTCTTCGGTTGATTCAATTTGTTTAATACCGTGGTAAAATATCTCTCCCCCATAGTTCCACGATATTGATTTGTTGGACTTGTACGGGACGGGCCCCGACATGGTTATCTTCAAAGGTACAATCTTCGGATCAGATGTAATCTTAACAGGTCTTTTGGAGACCTTGGAAAGATTGGCGGATATGGTAATTATTGAAATATCTTTGACAGGAGTCGGTGTAACAGGAGTCTTTTCAAAAAGGATTTCTTGGTTATCCATTAAGCGTTGGATGCCTAACTTCAACAACAGACAATCGGTTGGTAAGGATGAACAAAGGAAACAATCTTCTTCACAACCTGGGAAAATCCCAGCCTTCAGCAAATTCAACTTGATTATCGGTAATGGAGTCATCAAATCATCAACAGTAGAAACAAAAAGATCCTCTTCAACAGCATGTGCATTGTGACCATGTTTTGGCATTGGAGCAGAGATCACGTCCGGCTTTTCAGGGGCATCGAATTCATCTTCTTTAGCATCTATTAAATCCTTAATCTTATTTTTGAGGGCCCAACAATTGTTGGTGTCATGCCCCAGGCTGTCTGAATGATAAGCACACTTGGCATTTGAATGGTAGTAAGGAGAAGATGTATTCGGATTCTTCGGTGCCTCTTTCAAACTTGAAAGGTTTAATTTTAAGAGATGGGGGAGAACCTGAGCGGGAGTCATGTTGATCCGGGTGAATTTCCGTGCAGGCCTTTCCACCCTTGCTTGGTTGGTTCTGGGTTGATTGTTTCTAGGCTGATCAGATACAGACTTCTGAATCATTACGGCCCCCACCGCTAGTCGGCGCTCAACTCTTCCTTGACCTCTTTGGGAGTAGACAACTGAGACTTCTTTATTTGCTGGAAAAGTCTTTTTGATGGCAGCGGAAACAGATGCATCCTTTTGAATTTTCCCGCTCTTTATGCCGGCTTCAACTCTCTCATCAGTCATAATTAACTCGGTGAACCCCGCAGACGAACTTCCAATCAGGTGATTGAAAAAGGGGCCTGACAGTGTACCCAAGACCATATCTACCAGCTCCCTCTCAGATAGAGGTGGTTGTACTCGTCCCGCCAAGTCTCTCCATTTCTGGGTATACTCTTTGAAACCTTCATTTGAGACCATGCCCATACTCTATAATTGAGTATGGGTTGGTGCTAAGTCTGCATTATATTGATACTGTCTGTAGAAGGCGGCCGCCAAATCCTCCCAATTGTGCACATCATACCTCTCTAGCTGGTAGAACCAATCTAACTGCGTCCCCGAAAGACTGTCCTGGAAGAAATGAACCCACAGGTCCTTGTCAGAAGAATGAGGTTAAATTTTTCTAACGTAAGATCGTAGGTGCATCTTGGGACAAGACAACCCATCGTATTTAGAAAAAATAGGCACCTTAAACTTAGGGGGAATCACAATCCCAGCAACCAACCCTAGCTCTTCAAAGTCCAGCCCAAGCACTCTCTGTATCTCCATGGCTGCCAGACGCTCTTCTAGGTTCTTGTATTTTTCGCCTGCAGGAGGGTACTGCTGTTCAGAATAGTCTTCATCCTCCTCTTCCTCTTCTTCCTCAGACTCAGATGGCACTGCAGCTCCCTTTCCTTTTCCTACCCCTTCATCAGATGTTGAGGGGAAATCCAGCACCCTTCTAGCTTGACCTTCAAATCTTCTACCCATGGTAGCCACACCAATCCTCTTCCTTTTCTTTTTCTCCTTTTCCTTTTCTAGCAAGGTTTTGATCTCCTCCTGACCCTTAGCCAAGGTCATGAGTAGTTGTTGGAACTGTGAATTCTGCGCTTGTAAATCTTTGATCGTCTGCTCTATATCCATCTTGCTGAAATAAACAGCAGAGAGATAAGGAAACCTGGTGTGAAGACCTGTTTATGCATATGATGAATGATATGTATTCATGTAATCCATTCAAGGATTCATAAATTCAAATTTGTTTTAAACAAAAAGGAACACACGTCATATTAATAAGATAGAATTTGTTAGTACATCAATGCCCCGTGGGCAGAATAATACAACATTCTAATGTACAAAGACGTTGCGCATCCTATTTGGTGCAATGTAGGTGTTAAGAGTCTGCTCTTTGTGAAGTTGGCGAGTAATTTCCAATACCTTCTTCTCACTGGCGTAGAATTGGGCTTCAAAAGTATCGCGCTCTCCCTTGAGCTGTATCCAACTCCTTTGCAAATCTTCTAGTGATGTTGGCATGTCAGGATGTAGGAGGGTGTATGGAACCTCTCCTTCCATAACAGGCTCTTTGATCACAGGTAGAATGTAGGGGTAAGGCATCATAAGACTCTGGGCCCGGGTTCGTACTGACTTGAGGTAAGGCTCAAGGGGAATGGAATTCTTGTGTCCCAAAGTCTTACTGTCCACCTTGTTGGTCATCCTCCAAGCTCGGATGAACCTTTGTCGAAGTCCTTGATCGTCGTTGTCGAAGTCAAAAACTAAGTCTGGAATTAACATGTTATGTGGGCCATCCCTTCGGGCATACCCAAACTGTCTCAGAGCTAAGCAGGGGTTGTGGATGATGCCTCCCCTAATGCCAAGTAGAGGGACATTAGGAAATTCCCCATAATGATCAATGATGATAACATTTTCTCTGGATCGAGAACACCAATGAACATCTGAATGTGTAAGAGTCATCAACCGTTGTGACCACCTCAAACCTTGCTCATTCTTCAAAACTGATCGGGGAAGATGAGAAATAAACCATCTTGCCAGTAGAGGAGTACAACACATGAGAACGGCTCTTTTCCTCATTGTTCGAGTGTGAAAAGAGTGGAGGATATCCCCAAGCAAAGTAGGCACCGGGTTACGAGCCATGAAGATTTTGACAGTACTGACATCTATAAGTTGGTCAGGGTTTGGGAACAAGACCATCCCATAGATGAGAAGAGCTACAATCTCCTCAAAATCTTGTAAGTCCAAAGAATTCCAGCAGCTTTGGGCCTTCTCTAATAGAAACTTTGACAAGAAACCTTTGAGACCACTCCTAGTTTCCCAATGGCCTATGATATCAGATGGTTGCAAGTGTAGGGCTTGAGCAACATCTTCAGGCTTTAGATCTCTTTCCGTACCGTTGTAGGGTAGTTGATTGAGAATAGGAATCCTCAAGAGTTGAGAAAATTCCTCCAAAGTAGGCACAAGCTGGTAATCAGGAAATGTAAAGCAATGGTGTAGGGGGTCAAAGAACTGGAAGAGAACTTTCAGCATATCCTCCTCAGTGTTGGTGTTGACTAAGTTGAGAATAAGACCATGCCTCTCGGTGAATGGAGAATTCTCAGGAATCCTTGAAGCTAGCTCCTTGAGTTGAGGAGGAATTCTTACAAGGTTGACTTGAATTGTTTTCATGCGAAGTGATTCCATTACCTACAAAACAGGAACAAAGGTGAAGATCCAAATCCTTGAAATGGTTCGTGGATGCATATGATGCTTCATGATGTCCATGACATTATGCACAAGTATATATGTACAAACAAGTCACACAAGTTCCTAGTTTCAGGCTTGCATGGGGTTTCATAGGTAAGTACCCTCTTGAAGTTTAGTTGGCTCAACCTGTCCTATAAATAGTAACCGGGTTCTAAGGAGCTCAATATCACTGGATTATTTTCTGTGTTCATTGTTTCAGTTTAGCCACTTTACTAGCGACCGAAATATTCCAAGAAAACAACCCTCAATGAGTGTAGTATCGAGTATCTACCAACTTCGGACTGCACCAAAGCCGGTCATCTCACTACCCCTAAAAAGGCCAAGTTGGTCAAGTAAAGGTTCTAAAAGTCCATTAGTGCTTCATGACATCACTCAGCGGCCCCGTATTCTCTTTGATTAACTCAAAGGCTACCGATACCCACAAATATGTCGCACTAATATAGCTATTGCTTCAACCATGTCGGTATACCCCGCACAGTTTCCACAATGTATTGCTATTTACCTATGAATGTTTCCCAAATCCGGGTAGAGGATTCAAACCCAAACAATAGAACCAAATATAAAGCAATCAAGTCAAGCAAGATAAGCATGTAAAGGTGATCTACAACCCTAAGGTAACCCCACTTTTAGATTACTCCCCAGCAGAGTCGCCAGTTCTGTGATGCGGTGGGAGAACTGACTTGAGGTTTTGCGTTTGTGTTCGCAAATGTTTCGGTTTAGCAAGAGTCGCCACCGACTTTTATTTTATCCAAAAGGAAAGGTAAAAAAGCACAGGAAAGACCTTTGGGATTGTTTTTGGGTTCGGGGGTAGATTAAGAAAAGGGAAGGTGCTAGCACCCTTTTCATTCATGGTTTTCCATGGGCTCTTAGTTACTTGTTTTAGATCACTTGCTTTTGCTTTTCAACTGTTTGAAATGGTACTTTTATGTGTGGTTTTGAAAGTATTTTGAAAAGAGGTCTTTGTTTAGGCAACCTTTGTAATGATTCTTGTTTGAATGTATACAAAGGTGTTTGTCTTTTGAAAAATGTTTCAATGTTTGAAAGTTTGTTGGGAAATGTTTTGAATTTGAGTGTGTGTTTTTGAAAATAGCAAGGATGTTTTACAAGTTTGATCAAGTAACTAGGAGTTGTCTACCCTACTCAAAGATCTTTCCTACACATTTTTAAACCTTTTGACATTGTTGTTTCACCATTGTATTTGGTAAACAACCTTGTCTTTGGATGTTAAATGGGACGGGCGTGGGTCATCGTATGACCATGATAGCAATGGTGCTAAGTATCTTAGCAAGTTTTTGAGGGACTAGATCATTTGTTTTGTATAGGCAACCAAGATAGCATCATCGAGGGACTATGATCTTTTTGTTTTGTTTTTGTTTTGCCAAGATACCTAGCATGCATACCATGGCCATTTTTAAGGCAACAAGTGGATGAAACCCTAGGGATGCTTGTGTGCATTGTGTTGTCATTTTTCATTCATTTTTGTCTTGTGTTTAGTCATGCTATTTGTTTGATTTTGGTCTTTGCATACAAACCCTAATTTTACTATCATGCATATCAAAGCGATAAAATGCGTAAAGTAAATCTAGGACTATTACAACATGATTATGGGGAGGGGGATACAAGTTTGAATAGGGGGTATTTGCACAAAATAAAGCCCTAAAACTATTACAACCAAATTGAATTTATTTGTACAAATAAACAAATGAGCAAATATTTAAATGTACAAACAAATATAAATATGCAAAGGATGTTTTTGTATTTATTTTATGTATGTAAAATAAAATATTTATGTCTAAAAATAATAAAAATACTAATGATTATTTTGGAAAGGGTAGAAAACCCTAATTTTTTGGTTTAAAAAGAAATGTATATCCTAATTATTTATTTATTCACTTTTATGTACAAAGAAATAATAAAAATAATATATACAAAATGTTAAAAAATAAAATATGTAAGAAAATATTATTTTATATGTATAATATAATAAAATAAAATATGTAAGTATTTTAATATTATTTACAAATTTATTTAAGAAAATAAAAGTATTTAATCTAATAAACGATTTTTTGTCATAAAAAATTAATAAAAATAATAAAATAAAAATGTAAAAATTAAGAAAATATTTTTGGTGATTTTTAATATTTAGAAAAAAATAATAAAGTCAGAAAATAAAAAAGAAATAAAAAATATACAAAAATAAAGAAATGGGCCAAGGGGGTGCAAAAAGCAGAATGGGGGTGTCAAAAGTAGAAGCAAGTCAGGCCCAACCCAAGTCACGCTTCATCCCTGTCCTTTGGCCAAAACGCGCGCTTCTGTAACTTCAAATTTGTTCTCTCTATTCTTTGCATGAAATCAAAAACTCACAACATGAAACTTATAGAGCTTTAAACCACGATTCTAACCATATAAAAAATTTGATCTAACTCTAAGAAACCAGGGAGAATTTTATCACCCCTAATTTCTGACCTAAAAATTTCAGCATGTTCATCATCTAAATTCTCCTAGCTCAGTTAATATAAATACAAGCTATTCATATGTACAGCTCAAGGACATTAAGGGCTACATTTTTGCTTCACAAACCTAAGCCTAATGATTCCTAAATAAGGAGATAGAAGTTTGAAAATTACCTGTTTCAGCCAAGTTTGGATATGGCAATGTAGGAGTTTTGGATGAGGCCTGAAGGTCGTGTTAGCTTGGCTGAAGTTCACTCAACCTTTCCCAATGCTTGGCTTGCCTTGAACTTGCTTGAATGTGCTTGTAGAACTCAACCTGCAAAGCTTCAAAGTGGAAATGGTGAAGTGTGAAAATGGAGTTACAGTGGCTGGACAGGTGCTTGGATAGTTTAGGTGTATTACTTAGAATGTGTTTGAAATGATTCCAAGCAAAACGCACGAGTGGATTTGGATTTGGCCAAGGTTCTGCAGGTATGGCCCTGTTTGGACAAAAACTTGGTGTTTTTGTGTTTAAGGGTGTTTGAGAGGCTTGGCAATCGTGCTTTTGGAGTTTCTTGAGGAGTTGTGGTCCAAACTTGATCAAATGGTTCATATGAGTCTATAATGTTGTTGTGGATCAAAAATTATGAGGTTTGACTGTAAATTGGCTATAATTGACTTTTTCCCCAATACAGCTGATTTTTAGGTCAACTGTCCAATTGACTGGGCAAAAATTTGATTCAAGGCTTGAAACTTGGTATGAGCAATATTATAGGTCCAACATGAATTATGAAAGTCACATGAGGCACTGGAAGTCCAAAAATCTCTGTGCAAACTCAAACCATAATTTCAGGTCAACAGTGCAAGGAGATGTCTTGAGCTGAGCAAACCCTAGTCATGTCTGGAGTCCAAAGAGTCTTGTGAGGGGAAATCTTGATAAAATGAGAGGGAAAATTTTGGGGTACAACAGTATCTGAAATGTATTTGAAAGCTGATTCTGAATGAGTATCAGAATGGCATCCGTGTCTGGAGCTTATCTGAATTGTATTTGAAAGTTGCACTTGAATGAGTATCAGAAGGACATCCGTGTTTGGAGCGTATCTGAACTGTATCTGAAAACTCTGAACATTGTTAATGGTAGTTGTTTAATCTTATCCTAAAAAGGGTAAAATGTTAGCTAAAATGTAAAGTCGTGTTTTATGAAATGTATGATATAATGTGTTGTACCCCAAAATTTGCCCTCACTTTTTTCCTCAAGAAATCACAACTTCAGGCTTTTCCTGATTTTTCAGATTGGCTCAAGAATCGGTCAAACAGACTTTTCTCGTCAGTCAGACAAAATTAGGGTTTTCATTGATTTTCATGGCTCTGGAACAATTCAAACAGTTTGTTTAGGGTTTGGTTG
Organism: Vicia faba; assembly: GCA_948472305.1. Classification (NCBI taxonomy): domain Eukaryota; kingdom Viridiplantae; phylum Streptophyta; class Magnoliopsida; order Fabales; family Fabaceae; genus Vicia; species Vicia faba. Next base: position 346,178,011 of record OX451740.1, read on the forward strand.
ATTTTGGCTCAACTTTGATCAGGCGAACGCTTCTTTGGCATTTGATCAGGAATTAGGGTTTTTTATGCGCGGTTCCTCAGAAAGGTTTAACTCTACAGTGCTTTTCAAGTTATGTTGAGATGTGGATTGAAACACTTGGATGGAATTCGCATTGTGTGACTAAATCAGTGAAAGGATGCATTGGGTTTGAATTTGCAGTGTTTGATTAAAGTCAGTAAAATGAAAATACGTCTGGACAGTTGTTGTGATTGACTGTGCTTTGCTTGGGATGTTGGAAGCACCAAGTTTATTAATTGATCAATGCTGAAACAATGTTTATTTAATTATTTATTATTCTAAGATTAAATAGTTGGAATTTATTTTCAATTATTTTAATTTAAAGAATTATAGATAATAAAGTAAACAATTGAAAAGAGGAAAAGAATTAATTGGATAAAAAAGCTTTTATTTATTTGTATAATTGTTTTTGTTTACAAATTGTTTACAATAATGATTTTACAGTAATTAAGACTATCCTAATTTTTTCTAAATCTTCAATTCTTCATTCTTCATTTGGTGCTACCCCTCTCCATTTAATTTTTATCTGCAAAGAAAAGAAAAAGAAGTCAGAAGCAGATAAATAAATAAGAGACAGACAATTAATTTGGGCTCATCATTAAAGGCAACTGACTGGAATCAGTTAGCCCTTTCTGCAAATCACGGGATTTCTCCCGGTTCACAAAAAGGGATGAATAATGCTTGCTAAGCATGAAATGCACAAAGTTAAAAAAAAATGCACAAATTCAAAGTTCACTCAAAAACCAGCATAAGCCTGAAGCCTGAAGCATAGCTTCATAAAACACCAACCCTGTCAAAACTAAAAGCCAAACGTCCTGCATAAAAACCAGTTCACCCAAAATCTGTACCAGTGAACAAGCCAAAGCCATATCCAACAACAATAGCCTTACCTGCATCAGCACATAAGCCTTAAACCATGAGACCGGTTCTCAAACAAGATCAAACCATAACCATTCAAAGCCTAAGCCTGCCCTTTCAAGCTCAATGTCCTAAAAGCACAAACCTGCTTGAAGCTTAAAAAACAAGTTCAAAAAACCAGTAAACCTGCATCAAAAAGCTCAAACAGAAAGCCATCCATAAACCTGCTAATGCATAAGCCTTTCAAAGCCTCACCATTCCACAAACTTGAACCTGTGTTTCTAAACTAAAAGAAACAGTTCAAAGTATCAAAAGGCTTTTCAAACAAAGGCCTTTAACTTGTCAAAAGGCCAAGCCCCTAACTGAAGCAACAAGGGCCCTCAGAAAACTCCATCATAAGGCAACAACTCAATAAAACAACATGTCAGAAGCATACTAAGCAAGCATACGCAAGCAGAAGCAAAGGGAAGAAGAAAGAAGCGATATCAAAAAAGGTTCTCAGGTCATAATCATCATCAAACCTAAAGAAAGAATACACAATACCAGGATTCAAAGCTAGCGTCATCATCGTAACTGCTTCCTCCGCCATCAAGCCTCCAAACGCCTCCGATCCCATCCTCGTTCCTCCTCTGCCTCCTCCAAAAGGGTAGTACTCTTTTGTTCCCCTTTTAAAACATCATATGAATCACAATACATGAGAAACGGAGTCAATGAACGAAAAGTAAAAAACAAGCAAGTTTGAAACCCTAACGCGTTTAAAGAATGAAACCATTACCGTTATACCACGTCACTACTTAAACCACTGGAGGGAAGAGGATGAGCATTGGCATTGGTGGCTTGGACGAAGAGCAAGCTGTTCAGAAGCTAATCGGAGAAGACGAAGAGGACGAAGCTAACGGCGTGCCGCTTCTGTGAACCCTAAAGCTTTCCCAAGTGAAACAAAAACTGATGAACCCTAAAACTATTCGTCTCAAGTCTTTGGGCCTTGCCCGTTCATTTGCTCTAAAGCCCAAAATGTGTTTCAATGAGTACACCCCCCCCCCCCTGGCTTCTGTTTCAAACCACGTTTGGGCCAGCATAACTCCAAAAGAGCCCATTCATTTCTTTTACTAACATCTTTTCTTATCCTTTTATTGCTTTAACTAATATATTTTACATTAATTAACCATACTTTTTATAACTTACTTAATACTAATTTTATTTTATTTTTACACTAACAATACTTTTATATATATATATATCATAATTAAATTTTATATAGAAACTAATAAAAATAATATTTTTCTTTACAATTAAACTTACACTTTCTTTAAATTTTTATACATGGAATATTAATTTTTCTTAAGATAATACTTTTCTTTTGTTTCTAAAAAATACTTTCTTTGTACATAATCAATTAAAATACTGTTTTTTTTTACATAATATAATTAAAATTTAAAACATTTTTCTTTCTTTTAATCAAAATACCTTTTTGTACATATTAAACAAAGAATATAAAAATACAAATTTAAAATCAAACATACAATACTTAATTATACATTTAAATTCACATCTCGCACCTGTAAATAAATCACATAATCATTTACGCATACACTTACACATTTACAATACACAAATATATTTACATTGCTCTTATACACATTTGCTTATCTTATACTTTGCTATACATTGATTACATTTGATCGCAATTCGATTTGGTTGTAAATTATTGGACACTACATTCCTAAAGTCTCATCCCCATTTGTAAATTTGTACCCCCATTCCCGGATACTTATTTTGTAATAGCGTAGACTTTAAATTCCCGCAATTTACCGCTTTCGAATTATACCATGGTTAGACCTAGGGTTTGCATGTACATAAAATCAAACGCTAGATAACCTAATACAAGACAAATACCTGAAATCAATACACAATCACACTTGCACCCCTAGGGTAATCCCGCTTGTTGCCTTCCAAAATGGGCCATGCTTGCACGTCGAGTTTCTTTGGCAAAACAAATTCAAATGATCATAAGTCCCTCGATGACGCTTTCGAAAGTCACCTATCAAAATGATCAAGTCCCTTCAAGCAAATTGCCAAAGACACTTGGCACCATTGCATTCATGGTCCATACGATGACCCGCGCCCGTCCCGTTAAACTTCCTAAACGCAAGATTGTCCACCAAATTCAATGGTGGAACAAAATTGTTAAAAAAGGTTGAAAACATAGAGAAAACCTTTTAGTATAATAGGGGTAGACAAAGCTCTTAGTTACTTGAGATCAACTTGCAAAAACACTTGCCTCCTTTTCAAAAACCACACTCCACAAACATTTTCAAAACAAACTCTCAAAAACATTTGAAACATCTTTTCGAAAAGATACACACTTTTGTAAAACACTCAAACACGAGTCAATTACAACGGTTGCCGAAACAAAGGCGTCTATTTCAAAAATATTTTCAAAACACACACATACACCACAATTTCAAGCAATCGAAAATCAAGGCAAGTGATCTAAAAACCAAGTAACTAAGAGCCCATGGATAACCATGGATGAAAAGGATGCTAATACCTTCCCTTTTCATAATCTACCCCCCGAACCCACGAAATATCTCAAAAGGTTTTTCCTGTGCTTTTTCAACCTTTCCTTTAGGATAAAATAAAAAGTCGGTGGCGACTCTTGCTCAACCGAACAAGTGCGAATACAAACGCAAAACTCAAGTCAGTTCTCCCACCGTATCACATAATGCATTCGTTTTATCAATGTTTATGATATACAGATACAATGTATGCGTATGTCAGCTAGTCTATTACGCTGTTTGTTGGATTGAGAAAAATAAATACCTGAATGTTGCTGAGGATATATGGGTATTCATGTCTTGAAGTCGAAGTGTTGATGAATTTTCGTTTAGAGGAATAAACTTTGTTACAGGGGAAATGCCATGTACTGCTTAAAAAATCTGTTTGGGGAATCTGGAGAAATTGGACGACTTCTACTGGGGATCGATAACTGGAAGCTCTGTTCCGCTGGGGATTAAACTGCACTCTGCGGGGTATTTTATGGAAATAACTTAGAGAGATTTCCCTATCTCTTAAAGCCATCAGTGATTGTCTTTTATTTTGTTTATTTGTAAACAGTAATTATGTTCAAATGCATATGTTCAACAATGAATCATTGGACGTTTTTGTAAATAAAACACAAGCGTAAAGAAAAACAGTTAGTTTTTGCACTTTCAAATGGATATCTTTGTATTGACTTTGAGTAAGTATTTTTGTACAATGAGACAAACATTCTAGTAAGAGAATGCCGTCGTAAAAAATTGAATATATAAATTCAAAGAAAAGATAGCTATGTGAAGTAATCCCATGGGATTCCCATTTTGCTATAGCCTTTGTATCTCTAAGCATCTTGTCTATTTGTTGCCTCGTCTGAAGATGATTGAATTGATCAGAACCTCTGAGTTTGCAGGTTGTCGGTAAGGTGATCCAACGGGACATATTCATACGCTTAAATTCCCTAACTTTTGCCTGGACCGCCCTTTCGGGTTTTTAGTCCATCGAGAAACCCTTTTTTGCCCAAGTCGCCCTTTCGGGTTTTCAACTTGCCGGGTGTACAGATTTTTTTGTTTTTGTCCCTAATTTTTTCCTGAACCTCTTTTGGTTCGCCGGGATACCCTTGTTTTGCCTAGGTGTGTCAACCTAGCGGGTCTCTTTTGACTATGTCTGTGTTCGCAGGGTGTGGCAGGTCGTCACCATCCATGGTAGTCAAGATCATTGCTTCACCAGAGAATATATTTTTGATTACAAATGGTCCTTCGTACGTAGGGGTCCATTTTCCCCTGGGATCACCTTGCGGTAGTATGATACATTTGATTACCAGATCCCCAACTTGATACACTTGGTGTATGACCTTTTTGTTGAAAGCCTTGATCATCTGTTTTTGATACATTTGACCATGGCAGACAACAGTAAGTATTTTCTCATCAATCAAGTTCAATTGATCAAGTTAAGTCTGGATCCAATCGTCTTCGTTCAGCCCTGCATCCGTCATAATCCTCAGAGAGGGGATCTGGACCTCGATAGGCAAGACAACCTCCATGCCGTAAACTAGTGAATAGGGTGTTGCCCCGGTTGATGTGCGAGCTGTGGTACGATACCCGTGGAAAGCGAATGGTATCATCTCATGCCAGTCTTTGTATGTGACTGTCATTTTTGGTATGATCTTTTTAATGTTCTTATTTGCAGCTTCGACAAGACCATTCATCTTCGGCCGGTAAGGAGAAGAATTGTGATGCTGAATCATGAATTGTTCGCACAAGGCGGTGATCATAATGTTATTGAGATTTGTACCATTGTCAGTGATGATCCTCTCCGGGATACCGTACCGACAAATGAGATTTTGCTTGATGAAACGGGCAACAACATTCTTGGTAACAGAAGCGAAAGAAACTGCCTCCACCCACTTTGTAAAATAGGCAATGGCTACTAGGATGAAGCGGTGTCCATTAGAGGCCTTTGGCTTGATTTCCCCAATCATATCAATCCCCCACATAGCAAAGGGCCAAGGAGCCGTCAAGACATTCAGAGGAACCGGAGGTACGTGCACTTTGTCAGCATAGATATGACACATGTGGCAGGTTCGAGAGTGTTGATAACAGTCTGCTTCTATGGTAGACCAGTAATAGCCTGCCCGTAGGATTTTCTTTGTCATCGTATGCCCACTGGAATGGGTGCCAAAAGTGCCTTCATGCAACTTAGCCATGATCCTTTCTGCTTTAACCTTGTCTATACTCGAAGTAACACAGAGTCATGATTGCGTTTGTACAGGATGCAATTACTAAGGAAGAATTTAGCAGAGAATATCCTTAAGAACATCTTATCATTAACTAAAGCTCCTTCCGAATATTCTTGAGCCTCGAGATACCTCTTGACTTCGTGGAACCAAGGCTGGTCCACTACTTCTTCAGTATTAATCTCGTGACAGTGCGCTGGTTCATCCATTTGTTCAATGGTGATCTGGGGAGCCTCGTTATCCCAATTAAGTTTAAACATAGATGACATCGTGGCTAGTGCATCTGCTAGCTGATTTTCTTCTCGCGGGAAATGCTCGAAGGTAATCTTCTGAAAATGTGGCAGTAATGTCAAAACATGTTCTTTATAAGGGATAAGGTTAGGGTGTTTGGTGTCCCATTCCCCTTTTATCTGACTGATGACCAAAGCTGAATCTCCGAACACACTCAAATATTTGATCCCTAGGTCTATGGCAGCCTTGAGGCCAAAGATGCATGCTTCATATTCTGCCATGTTGTTTGTACAATTGAAGCAGAGTCTGGAAGTAAAGGGAGTATGACACCCTTCCAGAGATATGAGTACATCACTGATACCATTGCCAAGTGTGTTAGATGCCCCATCAAAAACCAGGGTCCATCGGGATCCTTGTTCAGGTCCGTCATATGGCCCGAATTCTTCATAGTTGTTTACCATCATGATGTCTTCATTTGGAAATTCAAACTTCATGGACTGGTAGTCTTCTACAGCTTGGTGAGCAAGGTGATCAGCTAGTACACTTCCCTTTATTGCTTTCTGGGTAGTATAATGTATGTCATATTCCGTTAGGATCATCTGCCATCTTGCTATTCTTTCGGAGAGAGCAGGTTTCTCGAAGATGTATTTTATCGGATCCATTTTAGATATCAATAAGGTAGTATGGGCCAGCATATAATGTCTTAGCCGGCGAGCAGCCCATACCAGAGCGCAACAAGTTTTCTCGAGCAGTGAATATCTTGTTTCACAGTAGGTAAAATTTTTGCTCAGGTAATAAATAGCGTGCTCTTTTCGGCCAGACTCGTCATGCTTCCCCATCACATACCCCATTGAATTTTCCAAAACAGTCAGATACATGATCAATGGTCTTCCCTCAACTGGTGGCATCAAAACAGGAGGCTCTTGTAAGTATTATTTGATTTTGTCAAAAGAAACTTGGCACTCGTCATTCCATTTGACTACTTGATCTTTCTTCAACAATTTGAAGATTGGTTCACAAGTAGCTGTCAGGTGAGAGATGAATCTGGAAATGTAGTTCAAACGCCCCAAGAATCCTCTGACTTCCTTCTCAGTATGAGGAGCAGGCATCTCTTGTATTGCTTTAACTTTGGCAGGATCGACCTCGATACCTTTGTTACTGAAGATAAAGCCTAGGAGTTTACCAGACCGTACCCCAAATGTGCATTTATTTGGATTCAACCTCAGCTTGTACTTCTTCAGTCTCTCAAATAGTTTTTGTAAGTGATCAAGATGCTTTTCTTCTGTTTGAGATCTGACTATCATATCATCCATGTAGACCTCTATTTCGTGATGTATCATGTCATGAAATAAAGCTACCATGGCACGTTGATAGGTTACCCCAGCATTATTTAGTCCGAATGGAATCACCTTATAGCAGAAAGTGCCCCACTGCATGATAAACTTTGTTTTCTCCATGTCCTCAGGCGCCATTTTGATTTGATTGTAACCTGAGAATCCGTCCATGAAGGAAAACGCTTTGTGTTGTGCCGTATTGTCAACTAGAATATCAATATGGGGGAGTGGAAAATCATCCTTAGGGCTTTCCCTATTCAAATCTCTGTAGTCCACACACATTCGCACTTTTCCGTCTTTCTTGGGCACAGGAACAACATTGGCAACCCATTACGGATAGGAGGTGACAGCCAAGAATCCAGTGTTGAATTGCTTCATGACTTATGCTTTAATCTTTTCTGACATATCAGGCCTCATGCAGTGAAGCTTTTGCTTTACTGGCGGACAATCCTCTCTTGTAGGCAGACGATGTACCACAATGTCTGCATCAAGTCCCAACATGTCTTCATACGACCAGGCAAAGACTTCAACATAATCGCGTAACAACTGAATCAGACGCTCCTTGACACCGGGTTCCAGATTGGCACCCATCTTGACCTCTTTTTTGTCTTCTTCGGTACCTAGGTTGATTGTATCCATGGGTTCCTCGTGATGCTAAATGGTTATCTCTTCTTGTTGTAGTAGTCTGGTAAGTTCCCCTGGTACTTCACAATCTTCCTCACCTTCGTCTTTGGCTTGGTAAATTAGATTCTCAGAGTCACAAAAGGCCATAGCAGTATCGTTACCCATGGGATTCTGAATGGATGTATACCTGCATTGTGAGTGTGAGTGTGTGTAAGGGTATAACTATCCTTGAAAGAAATAAAAAATGTAAAAAGAAAAACAATGAGCACAAAAGTTTTTATGCGAAAATGTCCATGATTCATTGATGTCATATGAAAATGAGATAATAACCCTTACAAATGGACCATTGTGCCTCGGGTAAGACACAAGGTTTTAAGAGTGCAAATTGTTTTAATATTACAGATCCAACAAAATGTAAAGACATATTACTGTGGAATAAAAGTGATCGGGATAAAATCTCTAGCCTCCCAGTTGCTGAGCCCTCCACTGACAGTCGGGAATATCCAGTCCTCCAAGTCACAACTATCTTCATCATCTTCTACAGTGTTAACCTCGCGGTTGCTGATCTTTAGGGGTGGTCCTCCGGCAGGAGCGCGGCGTACAACCTTCTGAGCACTTGAAGAGAAACCCAAACCAAACTTATCTGACTTGTATGGGATATCCGGGATTTTTCCCCAGATAGTGCACCCACCTTCTTCTACTACTACTTTGGCATCCTTCAGAGATGACATCCGGAGTGGAGGCCTTGTGATCTTGGGAACAACCTTGGTTACTGCCACATCTTGCAGGACCTCTTTAAAGTGTTGGAATGGAGTTTCAATAAATTCACCATCTAATTCCACATATATGAAGGAATTGAGATGGTTGATCATATACTCTTCTTCTCCATGAACGGTGATAATCTTCCCTTGAATCATATATTTCAGCATTTGGTGCAACGTAGAAGTGACAACGCCAGCATTGTGAATCCATGGTCGGCCTAGCAAGCAGGAATATGAGGGACGGATATCCATTACATAAAAAGTTGAATCAAATGTTTGGGTTCCAGCTTTTATGGGGATATCCACTTCCCCATGTACCATCCTTTTCGAGCCGTCAAAAGCCCTTACTACTATGTTACTTGGCTTCAATGTCAATCCCTCACAGTCAAGCCTATCAAGAGCTTTTTTAGGCAATACATTCAGAGATGAGCCAGTTTCCACCAAAACATGAGCCAGGGTTGTGCCCCTACATTCAACTGAGACATGCAATGCCTCATCATGCTTCCTTCCTCTTGGCGTTAAATCAGCATCCGAAAAACCTAGACCATTATCTGCAGTCAAGCTGGCTATGCAGTCTTTAAACTGATCGGCAGATGTCTCTTGGGGTACATGGGCAGTTTTCAGGAATTTTACCAAGGCTTTTGCATGCGCCTCGGAACATAGTAGTAATGCCAGCATGGAAATTTTAGAGGGAGTTTTCCCCAGTTGTTCGACTACATCGTAGTCGCTTCTTTTTATGATCTTCAGAATTTCCTCCATCTCTTTCCGGGAGGTCTCAAGGATAGCCAATGACTGAGCCTTCGTCCAGACATGCTCAATCATAATACTTTTACCTCGAGTCTCAGTTAACTCAGAAACAGGAGTGTCAGTAGGAATGATAACAGGGGTTGTAACAGCTTTGTTAGTTAGAGTATTAGTGGGGATGATTGTAGGACTGGGAACAGCTTTTGGAGGAGTAACAACAGGAATGATTACGGGTCCAGAAACTTCTTTTGGGGGAGAAATTTCTGGAGAGAATATCCTTCCGCTTCGGGTAATATTTCTAGTTCCTGCAATATTACTGATGTCAGAGTTGACTTTCTCGGAACTCGAATCTTCAGCGGCTGGCCAATATTGCTTGATATCGTGGTAGTAGACATCCCCTCCATAATTCCATGGTATGGTTTTGTCTGACGAATACAGGACTGGTCTAGGCATTATAATTATCAAAGGAGTTGCTTTTGGAACCTATGTAATTCTAACGGGTCTTTTGGTGGAGACCCTGTAAGAATTGGCAGAAATGGTAATGATAGAAACATCTTTAAAAGGAATAGGTGGAACAGAAGTCTTTTCAAACAAAATTTCTTTGTTATCTATTAGGCACTGAATGCCTGTTTTCAACAAAGGACAGCTGGTTGGTGAGGATAAACAAAAATGACAAACTTCATCACAGCCCGGGAACACACCGACATCCAACAAGTTCACTTTAATAGTCAGGAGTGGGGTCATAAGTTCATCAACTGAAGTAACAAACATTTCTTCTTTAATGGCATTGGTATTATGGCCATGTTTGGGCATAGGGGAAGAAATGACATTTGGCTTTTCGGGCGCATCGAATTCAATCTCTTTGGCTTTAATGAGGTCTTATATTTTGTTCTTTAGAGTCCAACAGTTATTAGTGTCGTGGCCGGGACTTTCAGAGTGGTATGCACAACGGGCATTGGGATGATAGTGAGGAGATGTTGTGTTGGGGTTTTTCGGAGCTTCTTTCAAGGTCACCAAATTGGATCTTAGTAGATGCGGTAATACCTGAGATAGGGTCATGTTAATTCTGGTGAACTACCTGACCGGTCTTTCCATCCTCGGTTGATTGTTTCTTTGTTGATCAGGTGCAGGTTTAGGGATCATCACAACCCCCACCATTGGTCGGCGCTCGGCCCTATCTTGATTTCTTTGCGGATATACAACAACCACCTCTTTCTTTCCGATGAAAGGCTTCCTTACACCTATAGAAGAGGATGTATCTTTTTGGATCTTTCCATTCTTTATACCGGCTTTTACCCTTTCTCCGGTTAATATCAGTTCAGTAAAACCTGCAGATGAACTTCCAATTAAATGATTGAAGAAGGGACCAGACAAGGTGCCCAAGAACATGTCTACCAACTCTCTCTCAGATAGAGGGGGTTGAACTCTTCCGGCTAAATCTCTCCATTTTTGTGCATAGTCTTTGAAATCTTCATTGGAAATCATGGCCATACTCTGGAGTTGAGTACGGGTAGGCGCAAGATCAGCATTGTATTGGTATTGTTTGTAAAAGGCCGCAACAAGATCTTCCCAGTTATGAACATTGGCTCTTTCTAACTAGTAAAACCAATCAAGTTGAGTTCCAGACAGGCTGTCTTGGAAGAAGTGTACCCATAAGTCTTTGTCAGTGGTATGGGGATGGATTTTCCTCACATAGGACCGGAGATGCATTTTAGGGCATGAAACTCCGTTATACTTGGAGAACACAGGTGCTTTGAATTTTGGAGGAATGGCAATCCCCGACACTAACTCCAATTCCTCAAAGTCCAAGCCAGACACTTTTTAGATTTCCATCGCACTCAGCCGCTCTTCGAGATTTTTATACTTGTCATCAACTAGAGGGTATTGTTCTTCAGAATAGTCTTCTTCTTCCTCTTCCTCTTCCAATTCTGACGGTACAATTGTTTCCTTGCCTTTCCCATATTGATTGTCTCTCTCACCGGATGTTATTGCAAAGTCTAAGGTCCTTCTTTTCTGCCCATGAAATCTTCTTCCTATGTTTAGGACTCTAGTTACCTTCTTTGTCTTCTTTTTCTTCTCCTCAGCCAACAAAGTCTTCAACTCTTCTTGTCCTTTGGCTAGGGTCAAGAGCAATTGTTGAAACTGTGTATTCTGAGCTTGGAGGTCTTTCACTGTTTGCTCGAGATCCATCTTACTGAAATAAATAGTAGAGAGATGAAGAGACTTGTTGCAAAAAACCTGCTTATGTTATGATGAATGGTATATGCATATGTAATGATTTCAAGGATTTCAAAGATTCAAATTTATTTTAGACAAAAAGGAAACACACAATATATTAATAAGTTAAAGCTTGAGTACATCAATGCCTCTTGGGCTTATAAGGAAATACAAAAGCTCTAAGATAAAAAGGTAGTGCGCATCCTCTACGGAGCGATGTAGGCATTGAGAGTCTTCTCCTCATGAAGTAGCCTACTGAGTTCCAAAACCTTCTTCTTGCTCGCGTAGAATTGGGCTTCGAAGGTATCTCTCTCTCCCTTGAGTTATATCTAATCCATTTGTAGGTCTTCAAGAGAGGTAGGCATGTCAGGATGTAGGATAGTGTATGGAACATCTCCTTCCATGACAGGCTCAATGATTACCGGGAGAATGGAGGGGTAAGGCATCATAAGACTCTGAACAGGAGTTTGTACCCATTTAAGGTAAGGCTCAAGAGGGATAGAATTTTTATGCCCCAAAGTCTTGCTATCCACCTTGTTTAACATCCTCCAAGCTCGGATAAATCTCTGGTGAAGACCTTGATCGTCGTTGTCGTAGTCAAATACCAAACCTTGAATCAGCATCTCGTGCGGGCCATCCCTTCAGGCGTAACCAAGTTGTCTTAAGGCTAAGCAGGTGTTGTAGGTGATACCTCCCCTAATGCCAAGTAAAGGGACATTAGGGAATTTTCCACAACGGTTGACAATGATAACATTCTCTTTGGATCAGGAGCACCAGTGAATGTTCAAATGTTTGAGCATCATCAACCTTTGTGACCACCTTGAACCTTGCTCATTTTTTAATACAGATTGGGGAAGATGCAAAATAAACCATCTTGCCAAGAGAGGAGTACAACACATAAGGACACCTATTTTCCTCATTGTGCGAGTGTGAAAAAGTGTAGGATATCTCCTAGAAATGTAGGCACCGGGTTGTGGGATATGAAGATTTTGACGGTGTTGATATCTATGAGTTGGTCAAAATTTGGAAACAAAACCATCCCATATGATGAGAGCCACAGTTTCCTCAAAGACTTACAAGTTCAAGGAGTTCCAACAACTTTGGGATTTCTCAAACAAGAACTTTTCTAGGAAACCCTTGACACCACCCCTTGTTTCCCAATGTATTGTGACATCAGATGAGTGCAAGTGTAGAGCTTGAGCAATCTCTTCTGGATTTGGGTCTCTTTCTGTACCGTTGAAAGGTAGTTGATTGAGAATAGGAATCCTCAAGAGTTGGGAGAATTCTTCCAAAGTAGGCACAAGTTGATAATCGGGAAATGTGAAGCAATGGTGTAAAGGATCAAAGAAATGAAAGAGAACCTTCATCATATCCTCATCTGTGTTGGAGGTGACCAAGTTGAGTAGGCGACCATGTCTCTCGGTAAATAGAGAGTTTTCAGAAATCCTTGAATCTAGATCCTTGAGTTGTGGAGGGATCCTTACAAGATTGACTTGAATAGTTTTCCTGCGAAGTGAATCCATATCCTACAAAACAAGAACAAAGATGAATCCCAAAATCCTTGAAATGTTTAGTAGATGTATATGATGTTATGATGTCCATGATGTCATGTACAAGTATGTATATACAAATAAAGCAAACAAGTCCTTAGGTTTAGGCTTGTATGGAGTCTCATAGGTAAGTACCCTCTTGAAGTTTAGTTGGCTCAAACCTGTCCTAGAAATAGTAAATAGGTTCTAAGGAGCTCAATATCACTGGTTTGTTTCCTTGGTCATTGTTTCAGCACAAGCCTCTTTAATGGCGACCGAAATATCCCAAGAAACCAAACCTCAATGAGTGTAGTATCGAGTATCTTCCAACTTCGGACTGCACCAAAGCCGGTCATCTCACTACATCCTAAAGGCCAAGTTGGTCAAGTAAAGGTTCTAAAAGTTCATTAGTGCTTCATGACATCACTCAACGGACCCGTATTCTCTTTGATTAACTCAAAGGCTACTGGTACCCACAAATATGTCGCACTAACATTGCTATTTCTTAGACCATGTCGGCATACCCCACACAGTTTCCATAATGTATTGCTACTTACCTATAAGGTATCCCAAATCCGGGTAGAGGATTCAAACCCAAATAAAGAACCAAAATGTAAAGCATACAGGTAAAACAATGGAAGCAAATAAATGTGATCTAGCCTTAAGGTAACCCCACTTTTAAGATCTTCCCCAGCAGAGTCGCCAGTTCTGTGGTACGGTGGGAGAATTGATTTGAAGGTTTTGCGTTTGATCGCAAATGTTACGGTTAGCAAGAGTCGCCACCGACTTTTCTTTTATCCTAAAGGAAAGGTGAAAAAGCATAGGAAAGACCTTTGAGATTATTTCTTGAGTTCGGGGGGTAGATTATGAAAAGGGAAGGTATTAGCACCCTTTTCATCCATGGTTTTCCATGGGCTCTTAGTTACTTGCTAGATCACTTTCTTTTGTTTGAAATTGTGCTTTGTGTGGTTTTTGAAAGTATTTTGTAAAGAGGCCATTGTTTAGGCAATCTTTGTAATGATTCTTGTTTGTAAGAATGTATACAAAGATGTTTGATCTTTTGAAAATGTTTTCAATTTTGTAAGATGTTTGAAATTGCATGTGTTTGTTTTTGAAAATAGCAAGGATGTTTGTTTTAAAATGAAACAAGTAATTAGGAGCAATCTACCTACTCAAATGTATTTCTTGTTCATTTTCTTTCCCTTTGACATTGTTGTTTTACCATTGATTTGGTAAGCAACCCTATCTTTGGATGTAAACGGGACGGGCATTGGTCATCATATAGCCATGATTAGAAATGTTGCAAGGTATCTTAGCATTCTTTTTTAGGGACTAAGATCATTTGTGAGGCAACTTAGATAGCGTCATCGAGGGACTATGATCTTGTATTTGCTTGTTTTTACTAAGATACCTTACATGCGTAATATGGTCATTTTGTATAAGGTAACCAAGTGGGATAACCTAGGGGTGCTTGTGTGCAAGTGTATTGTTTTCATGCTTAAATTTGTCTTGAATTAGGGTTTTCTAAGTATTGGTTTTAGTCTTTCCATACAAACCCTAATTACTAGCATTTGTATATAAAGCGATAAATTGCGGAATTTAAAGTTACTATGCTATTACAATACTTGTGGGAGGGGGGTATACAAATTGTGAATGGAGATTGCAATAATATAAACCTAATTAATCTATTACAACCAAATTGAATTTGATATCAATGTAAAAGGAAATGAATAAATATAAAGTACAAATGCAAATGGAAAAGAAACATGATTTTTGTTTGGATTTTTATGAAAAGAGGTTTTAACCTAACCCTAATTAGAGGAAAAATAATTAACTAAAATTAATTAAATTAACTTAAACTAATTAAGAAAAGTAATTAAATTTGAAATATTTTTAGGTTTTTAAGAAAAGGTTTTAAATTAAAATGATATAACAAATTAATTAATTAAAATAAACCTAAATTCTAAATTGATTTTAATTTACAAGAGGATAATATAATAATTAAACCTAATTATCTAAATATTAATTGATTAAGAAAAGAAATTAATTGATTTTTTTAAGCAAAATGTTTTTAATCTTTTTGTATTTATAAAGGAAATAAAATATAAACATATTATTATCTAAATAAATAAATAAATTATTTTTTGGGATTTTTATTAATAATAATAATAATGATATAAATAATAATAAAAATAAAATATGAAATGAAATGAAAATAAAATAAAAAATGAAATAATAAAAAATAAAGAGTCAGGGGGTGCATGAAGTAGGCAGGGAGTGAGTAAGCAAAAAATAAAAGAAAAGCCAGACCCAAAGGGCCCAGCGCCTGTAAACAAAACAAGTTAGAATGTCAAAAAATATGAAAAATAAAAAAGAGTACCACTGGGGCTCGAACCCAGGTCCCATAGGTTAACATGTGCGCGCTTTACCACTGGGGTGGCTATACATCCGTTCATATAAAAAAAACAATGAATATGTAAGGCAAATCAAGTCTTGATGACTTCATCTTCAACCTCCAGCCAGTGTACCTGCAACTTCTTCATTTCTCAGCAAAAATGAAAGATGACAAAATGAAAGTTGTTGCATTCTTCCTCACGAATCTAACCATGTAAATAACTAAAGCTAAAAGTCAAAGATAAATGAGAATTTCTCTAGCCCTAATTTGAACCCTAAAAATTTCAGAAACTTCAACTTTAAAATTCTCTAAGCTCAGGCCATGTAAATGCAAACTATGGATATGTACATCTTCGTGGCAATGAGGTCTACATTTTTCCTTCACAAAATAAACATTAATGATGCTTAAATGACGAGATAGAAGTTCAAGTGAAATACCTCAAAACTGGAAATTGTGAAATGCAAATGAGCTTGATTCAAAGTGCTGCAAGGATCAAGTTAGCTTCCTTGAGGTCCCAGGAAGCTAATGCAATGATTAGCTTGAGCTGAAAGTGGCTGAGGAGCTCTGGAGAAGTCAAGTTGCAGACCCCTATTTTTGAAAATGGAACTTGATGATGGAGGTGTTACAGTTGAGAAAATAGACTTTGTATGGTTTGTATTTGATGTTTAGAAGCTTTTGGAAGTGAAAGACCAAAGAACACACGAGGGGATTTGGAGTTTGGTATGTAAAGTCAGAATTTGAACAACAATGGTGTTTTGAGACAGTTTCTGGCTATAGAGAGTTTGAGTGAGTTTAAGGGTCTTCAAGCTCGTGTTCTAGCTCACAAATAGTGACTCTATTTATAAGCAACAAGTTTGGGATGCTCTAGTTGATCAGAATTCAAATTTGCATCCTTAAGCTAAACATGTGATTTTTTGACAAAACAAGTTTCAAAGTCTTATGTACTTGCTAAGTTAGAGTGGTTATACTTTAAAAAAGCTTGCTTCTGACTTTGTGGATGGAGTGTGATCAGAGGGAACAAGTTAGAGGCTCAATGTGAACTTTATGCAAAAAGCTTGCTTTACAAGAATGACAATGTTAACTTTGTGCCATTAATGGAAATGCAACTTGGATAATAGCTAAATTGCTTGGATCGAAGCCTTAACAGCTATGTAAACATTTAATTATGGAGTGAAAAACAATTTTGAGGCCTGCAAAGCAAATATTATGCAGCCTAGCATGGATTTGGTTCATGTGTTCATCAAAAATGGCTTGTAATTCAAGTGACAAAACCCTAACTTCATCTCTTCGATTCTCCCTACTCAAGAATGATCTCAAGGAGTTTCCTTGACATTTTGAAAATCTTGAAATGTTCTATACAATCCATCTTTGAATTGATTTTGAATATTCCCCTTGGAACTATATGAAAAAGTGTCATGAAGTTAGGTCAAAATCCTGGTCAAATTAGGGCAAAATTTCACTAAGTGTTTAGTTTCATGACCCTATGTTCATAAAATTATAACTTGAGATCCAAGAAATTTTTGGAGAAGTTGTGTGAAGAAAAGTTTTATATTTCATGGATATCTACAACTTTCATGTTGAAAGTTTCTCTTGAATCATCTTTCATCATGGTGAAAATTTGGCTCAAAGTTATGAAAAAACATGAAATTTCCAACACTTAAAAAAATTTCTATGTTTAGAAATTTTGACTTTTCAAAATGAAATCTTGACTTTTTTATTTCTTGATGAATAAGTTTCATATTTTGACATGTTTTGATGAATTATGATCTTTGGCACTTGAATTTGACCAAAAAGTCAAAGTTTGACTTTTCAATATACAGTTGACTTTTGATCAATTGACTGCAAAATTCATCTGTCAATCCAATGGACTTGCAATGTTTTGAACCCTATAATTAGGTAAAAGTGATGCAATTAGACTCTTGATATCATGCCTTAAACCAATTGATCAATTTCTAGGTCAAAATCAAAAATTTCCCTTTCCTAGTCAAAACCCTAATTTTGACCATTTTGCCCTTTTGGAGATTTGATCAAATTTCTTGAGGAATTGTGGTCCAAACATGATAAAATGATACATATGAGTTTAAAATGTTGATGTGGATAAAAAATTATTGGGTTTGACTGTAAATTTGCCATGGTTGACTTTTCCCCTAATATAGCTGATTTTTAGGTCAACTGTTCAATTGACTGATCAAAAGTGTGATCCAAGGCTTGAAACTTGACATGAGTAATCTTGGGGGTGCATAATGATTCATGGAAGTCATATGGGGCATTGGAAGTTCAAAAATCCTTGTGAAAACTCAAACCCTAATTTTGGTCATCAGTGCTTAAGGAGATGTCTTGAGCTGATCAAACCCTAGTGCAGTCTTGAGCCCAAGGAGATCTTGTGAGCAAATTCTTGATAAGTGAGAGGGAAAAATTTTGGGTACAACACATGCCACCCAGGTATCACGTACCTCCTCGGCGCCATTTCTCTTTTTAGTAGAGAGGTTATCCGAGCTTGCATCCCTCCAAGAATGACTTCTTTTTCCTGCTGACCCTCCAACATCTTTCACATACGACAATAGCTTACCCATTTAGATAAGTATCTCAATTTCTTTTTTCAATAGATGGCAGTCTTCTGTATGATGTCCTTTTAAACAGTGATACATACACCAAGAGCCTTTGTCTTTTCCCTTCACCATACCACTATTCTGGGTCGAGGAGGTTTTAGAAGCAGTCTGAGATGGGTCACTTCATGCAATATAATAGCTCGGTTTGTGTTGAGTAGAGTGTAGACCTCAGGAGAATTGTCATACAACCTCTAGGTTGTTCGCATTGTTGGTCCATCCCAAGAAGAGGATCTCAGATGGTCTTTACTTGGTCTCAATCCCTTGTGTTCATGCTTGGGCCTCTCCTTGGCATCTCAGGATCTTTTTCCATGTTAATTTTCTCACCCTTAATGTAACACTAGGCCTGATGCATCACTTCATCTGTATTGGTGGCCGACTTCTGTGCTAGAGACTCATTGAAGTGTTTGGCCTATAATTCGTTCAAGAAGGCTCCCACAAACATTTCTTGATTCAAATGAGAAACCTTTATGGTTTCTTCATTGATCGTGCCATGTATTTTGGAGGGACTTAGAAGGGCCCTAACACATGTTTAATAAGCTGGTGGTAGACACCTTTTTGTGCTTACTGGATGCAAAATGTTGTACCATATTCCTGGTTAAGATTTGGCAATCGGTAATCAAAAATCTCGGCAGGCTAACGTACCAGTGCAAGGCCTCGTTCTTGAATGTTTCTGCCATGAGTTTAAACTTCAAGGAGTCGAAAGCGCCTAAGATCGCCATTTGATTGTTAATGGTGATAATATGTTCTTACGGATCACTCTTGCCATCGAAAGATGTCAATGGCAGTGGTTTGAAGTTCGTTGGGACCAAATCGTCCCATATCGCTTATGCCAGAGGTTGGGTGTCCAAAAATTCTTCTTATGTTTCTTCGTCAGGCTGACTCTAGGCCTGGAGCATCTGGACACTGTTCTACAGAGACTCATTTTGTTGTCGTAGAGCCTCCACAATTTCCAACAAGTTTGCCATATTCAACGGAGGTGGAGGGTCACTCCCACTGGGGGTAACCCTAAATACTTGTGAATCAAAGAGGAAGAGATCAAAAAAGGGATTGGATAGAAAATTAGAAATTCACATAATGATTCACTACAATGGACGGTAACCCTCAATACTTAGCTTTTAAGAATCGATTGATTGTTGTGATTGGTGTTTAATTGTGCGATTCTGGTTTGAATTGGGGTTTTCTAGATTTGATTTGGGGTTAAGGTTTGTACACCTTATGGCTAGGGTTCTTCCTACGTTGGGTTAGAGTTCTTGATTCATAGGGTAAGGGTTCCTCAATTTGTGTTGTTGGGTTTTGGATAGGGTTAGGGTTCATCTCAAAACCCTAGGGTTCTTGGGTTTGTGGGTCTTGATGAATATAACTTAGGGTTCATGGGGGTTGGATGAAGTTGTTAGGGTTCATAAGAACCCAGATGAAGATCCATGGTGGTTTTGGATTTCTCACGGTGGTGATGAATTAAGGTGGTGGTTCCATGGAGAAGCCGCCAGTGGAAGCGATTTCCGGCCAGTGGCGCCTAGGGCGGGGAAATTTCCGGTGATGTCCTTTCTAGAGAGAGGCAAGAGCATCTCTCTCTGGAATGCTAGAAGGGTTTGTTTGATTTTAAGTTAGAGAGAGAAATGGAAGCGAAAAAATGAAAAAAGTGAAGAGGAGGCGAATATATAACCCTTATGATCTCCATGTTCCACGCGTAACCTGTTCCCTCGATCAGACTTAGATCTCAACCGTTCATTAGTAATACTTCTAATCAACGCCCTAGGATTGACTTTTGAGGGGCCTTTGATTATAATCAAATGCTCTAGACTGCACGACCATCATAATACCATATACCATCCTCACTTATTGGCCAACAGACTCAAGCAAGATATTTGGGCCAAGGCCTGTTCTAGATACACCTCCAATATTACTTCCTCAGTTCAAATTTTTACCCCTTGTGCAACTGGGCCTAAATCCAATATCTGGATTTAGGGCCCTGATATTCACACCTCCAGAATTGCTAAGCCTAAATAACCTACACCCCCTGCGTTTTTTTAAAATAAAATTAATATTTTTTTATAATTTAGTTATTTTTTTATCATTTTATAATTTGTCACATTAACCTATAATTTTGCATAATTAATAAATAATTGTAATATTTATTTTCGTAAAAATAGTTAACATATTTTAAATAAATTATAAAATAGCTATTTACTAATTAAAATCTTTTTTAGAATAGTAACTCTTTTTATATATTTGCATTAAATATTTTTCATTCAAAATTGCATCATATACTCGAAAACATCTAACTAATCAAATGCTAACCTTTTCTACTAACATAATTCAAATATTTTTATTTAAAAAAGGATTATGGAAACTTCTATTATCGATTGTGAACTACGTCTACAATTCTGCTATTCACACACTCAGACTTGGTTCAAGGAGAATTCGAGATATTTCTATAGCTCATAAAAAAACTAACCAAACAAGTACGAACTACGAATTGGGACTCTGATTCCTCATAAGATAATACATAGGCATACGACTTAAAATTGCAGCGAGTTCCCCTAATTAAAATTAAAACCCTATTTCTAAACCTTAAACCTAAACCCTAGTATCCTTGTAAACGAGGTAGATGAAGGGTGCCTAACACATTCCATTTTTCTAAAGTGAGTCAAGAACTTAGAATCTCTGTATCAACTTTAGGGTTATTCCATTATATTCCTATCGTAGGATAAAAATTAATGATGGCGACTCTATATTTTTTGCTCGTTATTACAGGAAGACTCCATTTTTCTTTGTCAAAGAAAATATGCAAAAAATATCGTGAAGAAATTTAGATTGGAGAATGCCAGCCATAAGAGGACTCCTACCCCTACACGCTTGAAATTATCTGATCGTGACTTTAAGAGTCTATCAGGGGTAGTGAATCCAAGTGCACAGTCTGATCACATAGTTTTAAAAGATATCGAACCCACAAGGGCTGAAAATCAAACTACTGCTATCTAAGGTCACTGTGTAAAGCTAAGGCTAATGATTAATCTTGGATTTTGGGTGAGACGAAAATAAACTTAGATTTAAATGAAATATTAGATAACAGGACACCGGTATGTAATATGTCAGACCTCGGGGATTTAGTAAGTCATTGGCATAGCTTTGAGTATTAAGACACTATTTTAGTAGAAATTATCAATTTAAAAACCTTTATCTCACACTCTCGTGATTATTCATTCAGACTATATTATTAAACTTAAATGCTTGCTCTCGCTGTCTCATTTAAAATCTAAAAATACTTTTTGAAAAAAAATAGAATCTAATTAATCCTAAACCGCTCTCACTGTATTTAAAACTAATGTTCGATTACCACTATCTGGTTAAAATCTCAAACTCTCGTTATATTGATTTTAAACTTCGTTTGTCTTTTACTCTCATAACAAAACAATTTTAATATTAAATGTTGGAAACCAAACCAGAAAAGTATTTTATAAATGTTTATGCCAATTCATTACCGAACCCCTGCGGTTCTATGATCTTATGTATTGGTATCAGGATAATTAGCTAGACATGTTATTGAGTACCAACACAAAATTACAGTAAACAAACAATAACATATTTATGATTATTAAGTATAAATAGTGTATATATATATATATATATATATATATATATATATATATATATATATATATATATATATATATATATATATATATATATATATATATATATATATATATATATATATATATATATATATATATATATATATATATATATATATAAATGAAATAAGAACCTGGAATTAATAAAGGAAACTGAAATTAATGCTAAACTTCTAGTGCCAAGTGCAACCCTCCATAGTATGTCGGCAGGATTTGCTTTGCGGAAAATAATAACTTGAATGCAGGAAAAATATAAACTAAATCAAAGTATGAAAGATGTGAATAAAATCTACTTGTGCAATATCTCTCCAATGTGTAAAACTATTGGAAATTCAGGTAGGGGAATATCTGCTTAAAATTTCTAAAATAATGATTCTGAACAATGAGAAAACTGAACAAAAGCGTGAGAGAGTTTTTTTGTTGCTTGGTTGCTTTATTTTTATAGCCTGCTTGTAAATTCCATTGGAGAAGATTTAGGAGTTATGTGGCAATCGGAAGACTCGGCTTCTCCAAATAATCAGGGACGTGGTCATCATGGAGTGGAGCATAACACGGGCTCAGCTGTTTTGGTTGAGAGAAAATAGGAGCTTTGTTGCAGACATTGAGAGAACCACATTCATAACAGACTATGGCGAGAGGCATGCCTTGTATACCGTGGGGCACACAAGTCAAAGCTGTGGCGACCGTAACACATGTGTGCTAAGGGGAACACATAATTTCAAAGCATGGCAACTAGCTGGAGGCTGTGACGACCGTCACAGTCCTCTGATGCAATTTCTTCTGTATTCTGCTACAGAGTTACTCATTTATTTGTCATTTCTTCCTCTTTTCTTATGAAAGTCATGTGAAATGCAAATACCTGAAACACACTTAAAATACCAACATAATGTAACATAATTAACAGAAAATGGTAACATCATTTATGCTAATCGATCCGAATATGCGATGCATTTTCATGTTATCACTATCCAAAGATGAAAAAAGAGTTAATGTTGATCAAAGTTTGTATAGAAGCATGATTTATAGTCTTCTATATCTTACAATAAGCAGGCTAGATATAGATTTTGTTGTTGGAGTTTGTGCTAGATATCAAGCAGAACCCAAAGTGAGTCACATCAATCAAGTCAAGAGAATTCTGAAGTATGTGAATGGTACATATGATTATAGAATGATGTATTCTCACTATTCAAATTCAGTGCTTGTGGGATATTGTGATGTTGATTGGGCTGGTAGTACTGATGATAGGAAGAGTACCTCTGGTGGATGTTTCTTCTTGGGAAACAATTTGATTTCATGGTTCAGCAAGAAATAAAATTATGTATTTCTATCTACAGCTGAAGCTGAGTACATTGCTGCAGAAAGTAGTTGTTCTCAACTTGTATGGATGAAACATATGCTATCTGAATATAATGTCACACAAGATGTCATAACATTATTTTTTGACAACTTGAGTGCTATTAATATTTCCAAAAATCCTATTCAGCATAGTATGACTAAGCACATTGATACCAGGCATCATTTTATTAGAGAGCTTGTTAAAGACAAAGTCATAACTCTTGAGCATGTAATCATTGAGAATCAGCTTGGTGATATTTTTACTAAAACTCTAGATGCAGTTCAATTTGAAAACTTGAGAAGGAGACTAGGGATCTATGTCTATGAGGACTTATATCAATTATTTCTATTGTTGTGGGTTATTGTAATCCTTCAATCACACCACCTATATCTTGGTGTTTTATTGGTCATTGATAGTGTTAAGAAAAGAGAATCTCCTTTATCTTTGCATTATAAACTTTCGGGTGAAACTTATGTTCCAAACATTTTTGTGACATCTTTCCAGGTGAAGAACCTGCTGATAGAGGGAATGATGTTGTTGATGATGGTGAAATGTTACATCTGCTGGTGCTAAGGCTGATGAAGAAGTAAAAGAGAATGAGGTTGTTGTTGATGCAGATGCTGATGCATGATTGTTGCTTATGTAATTCCTTTTGGTTTTGTTTTATGTACTTGTTTTTATTGCTTTATGATTTTGTAAGGGTTAAATGCCTAGGATATGTTTAGCATATGTGCTAATGTGCTAATATGGTTGTTGTTGGTTAGTTACTCGCCTTTGTCATATTATAGCTAAAAAGGGGGAGTAATGTGTGATGTGTGTGTGTGTGTGTGTGATCTAACCACTAGCTGTGTGCTGCTCTTAAGGGGGAAAATGTGTTATTCTCTGAAGTGTTACTTAGAAGGTTTTGAGGGGGAGTCCCTGTTCTGGATTAGACTGCTGGTGCTGTGAATTATTGTCATACAAGATGTCTTGACATGTTGAGAATTTATGTTTCTCGTGGCTGCTGTGTTGAGTAGCTTCCACTTTCTGATACTCTAATAAATTGATTTATGCTGTTGTACCTCTAATATTTGTGGTTGATTTATTTTCAAACAATCATCATATGATCTTGGAGCTTGAATCTCACATATCTAATCCACATAATCTTGTTGACTTTATTGTTTCTTGGCAACACTAATCCACTATCTTGATCACATAATTCCTCAAATACATCTTTGTTTGGAGTTATGTTCCAACTATATCTTGAATCCATAATCCACTCTTTACCTGAGTCGCTGTTTGAAACCACAAGAACATCAAATGATTCAAAATCATCTTGCATAATAGTTGTGTTGTCATTATCCTTACCTCCATGATTATTAAGGTGTTCAGGGCACAACTTTCTTGTATGAACCTCCTTCTTACACAGATAACACCTAATTACAGGAGCATCATCACCATAAGATTTTTGTTGATGTTTACCCTTCTTCTTCTCAAACTTGCCATCTTTATTCAATAATTTCCCCTTAACGGATAAACCTTCACCAACAAATAATGGCCAATGCTCCTTTTGTTTGTTCAAATCTTTAGAGTACAAGGTTAATTGAACTTATAAAGTTAGGTACTCTCTTCTATACAAGAGAGTTTCTTTGAAGCGAGTATGAGACTTAGGTAAAAAACACAACAATAACAATGCTTGATCTTTATCATTGATACTAACCTCGATATTCTCCAGATCAAGAATCATTCTTTTGAGCGTATCCAACTGCTCTCTCAAGACTTTATCTTCACTAACCTTGAATGAATACAGAGCTTACTTCAAGTACAAATGATTTATTAGGGATTTATTCATGTACAATCCTTCGAGTTTGCTCCACACGCATGCTGTTGTTTTCTCCTTCGAGATTTGCCGGAGAACATTATCACCAAGGTTTAATACAATGGCACAGTGGGCTTTCTCGATCATCATATTATTCTCCTTCTCCATTAGTGCAACATACATCTTCTCTGATTCTTTCAACGCTTCTAACAAACCCTGTTGAACTAGAAGAGCTTGCATCTTCAAGCGCCTCAAACCAAAATTATTCACTCCCGTGAGCTTCTCAATCTCACACTCTGTTGATGTCATCTTCTTCTCCGCGCTCACCACACCCGTTTTTTGTAACAGGCGCCGTCAAGAACAAACTAAAACTATGAGAAAGATTGAGTTTCTTAAACAAACACAAGAAAATCTTTCAATATTTACGAGAGAGAGAGAGAGAGAGAGAGAGAGAGAGAGAGAGAGAGAGAGAGAGAGAGAGAGAGAGAGAGAGGGAAGAAGAAGAAAATTAGGATTGGTTATAACTGTTTTTCTATTCACTTTCTCAATTAGGGTTCAAAGATTACACGTAAATAACAACACTCAATGCTCTCTCAACAATCTGAGAAAAATAGTTTATTTATAGACTACTAAACTAACTTAAATAACAAGTTAACTTAAACAATTGAGCTAGCAGACTAGCCCAATTCAACATGCTAACAACATAACATATTTGACTTTAAATAATATTATTGGAGATGCTCTTAAAAAATATGACTTTTACATCTTATAAAATAATCTTCAAATATCAATTGATTTAACCGGTTATGATCACCTAATTAGCTTGATTTTATCACACAATAACACGTAGCATTCTATTATTATATACACAAGTTAGTTAGAATGTAATAACTAACTTGTTGTTAGTTAAGGTAGTTAATGTTAGAAATTTGTGTATGATAATCCTGGATAACTTCGAAGAATCGTGTTCGTACACTTTCCGAACAAAGTATTTCGACCCTATTCTTGCCTGGGTTCACGAAATCTTTGTGGGGATAATTCTCGAAGAACAATTTATTTCTGACAAAAGAAAACTGATTACAAAAGTAGAGAGAAAGTATTGTTTTCGTTATATTTGAAACCGACCCGTACCCCACCAGGGGCTTCGCCCCTTGGAACCTTGTTTCAATTATTCATATTCAATTATGCATTGGCTCGACGAGCGTGCACTCTGCACTTCCCTAACTCGTCTCCGAACTTAACGCATAATTGCATCGGCCTTTAATAAATCACATTACTACTAAAATACATTGGTGATACTAAAATCACCAACAGTTAAATGGTTATAGTTAGTTATAGTTGGTTAGAGCTTGTGATTCTATGCTTAAGATCCACAATAACTAACATAGAAGTCATATATTAATGAAAAAGTTAGTTTCACTTGTAATATGGTATCATGAGCACTCTCATGGAGTTTAGATTTTTTTTTTTCATTCTCTTTCAAGTTTAATTTTAAAACTTAAAAGTTCTTTGTTCTTCTAGATGTTCGTTAGATATATTGAGCCTTTTGAGACCTGTTATTTTGTTTTGCATGCTTCCTTTGACAATCGCCTGCCTTTGTCGACATCCAGAAAATATAATAAAAACGATACATAAAATATAATAATGTATTTCACTGTTGTATTTTATATTGTGGAACACTATATTATGGAGTGGAAAGTAGCTTGCAAACAAACATAAAAATAGTTAAATTTGAAAGGAAGGAAAGAATAAAAATTCATTGATTCTTGATCCCGTGCGCCTCGTTTTTCTTCTTTTTTTAAAATTTTCTCTTTGACTATGAACACATGAAGCAGAGGGAGGTAAGTGTTGACCATCAGAAGTAACACAGCGCAGAAAAACAAAGAAAATTGAGTTGGAGGATTTGTGAAGAAAAGATTGGAGCTTTGGTATTTGGCAAACAGGTATGTATAAGCTTCCTCTAACTATTTTTTCAATTTCGGAATTCTTTGTAGATGTACTCATTCTATGTTCAAAAATCAAATCATGGCATAGCCAAAACAAAGAAACTAGATTATATCCACATGATTGCACTGAATGAAATTCTATGATGTATATGTTTGAAAATCACTTTCTTAATTTGTATATCTCAGGAATAACTTCTCTTCAAAAGCAATGGAGTCTCAACAACTTCATGTCATTTTTGTTCCATTTCCAACTCCTGGCCATATGATCCCTATGATAGACACAGCAAGACTATTTGCCAAACATGGTGTTAATGTTACCATCATCAATACGCATGCCAATGCTTCAACCTTTCAAAAATCCATAGACAGTGACTTCAATTCAGGATACTCAATCAAAACTCAGCTTATTCACTTCCCTTCATCCCAAGTTGGCCTCCCTGAGGGTGTTGAAAACGTCAAAGATGGAACTAACTCAGAAATTCTTGGTAAAATCGTTCAGGGAATATTGATGCTACAGGATCAAATAGAGATTCTGCTTCAAGATCTTCAACCAGATTGCATAATAACTGATATGATGTATGCTTGGACTGTTGAATCAGCTGCAAAACTAAACGTTCCAAGGATTCACTTTTACAGTTCAAGCTATTTTTCCAACTGCGCAAGCTATTTTATCATGAAGTATAGACCTCATGATAATTTAGTTTCGGATACACACAAATTCACAATTCCTGGTTTGCCTCATACCATTGAGATGACCCCACTGCAGATTCCTGATTGGGTAAGGGAGAAGAATGCCGCCACAGCCTATTTTGAACCAATGTTCAAATCTGAGGTAAGAAGCTATGGGACACTATACAATAGTTTTCATGAACTTGAAAGTGAATATGAGAAGCTTAGTAAAACTAGAATGGGGATCAAATCATGGAGTGTTGGACCAGTTTCTGCTTGGGCTAACAAGGATAATGAAAGAAAGGTCAATAGGGGACAAATAGAGGAGCTTGGAAAAGAGGCAGAGTGGCTAAATTGGCTTAACTCAAAGCAAAATGAGTCTGTACTTTATGTAAGTTTTGGAAGCCTAACTAGACTCCCTCATGAACAGCTTGTAGAAATTGCTCATGGACTTGAAAATTCAGGTCACAGTTTTATCTGGGTTGTAAGGAAAATTGATGATAGAGATGAGGGTGAAAACAGTTTCCTACAAGATTTTGAGAAAAGGATGAAGGAAAGCAAAAAGGGGTATATCATATGGAACTGGGCACCACAGCTTCTGATATTGGATCACCCTTCAACAGGAGGGATAGTGACTCACTGTGGTTGGAACTCAATTCTTGAAAGCTTGAGTGTTGGTTTGCCAATGATCACATGGCCAATGTTTGCCGAGCAATTTTTCAATGAGAAGTTGCTTGTTGATGTTTTGAAGATAGGAGTTTCTGTTGGATCAAAAGTGAATAAGTTTTGGGCTAGCATTGATGAAGATGGAGTGGTGAGAAGGGAAGAGATTGTAAAGGCTGTTGAGATTTTGATGGGAAATGGTGAAGAGAGCAAGGAAATGAGGATGAGAGCAAAAAAGCTTGGTAATGCTGCCAAGAGAAGTATAGAGGAAGATGGTGACTCTTACAACAACTTGATCCAGTTGATTGATGAGCTGAAATCATTAAAGATTGCTAGAGAACTTGTAAAAAGCTGATTAGATAACTGAATTTGAGCTTTAACTTATGGCATTGCTCTGGGAGTTGCAGCTGGTTTGATTTTGAAGCAAATAATTCTCATGTAGGGATCTGTTATTACTTGTGTGATGTGCACTGGTTGACATAAGATTTCAATTTTACTATTTGCATAATATGAATATTAAAAAAAAAACACTCATTATGTTAACTTCTTGATGAACTAGTTATATTTCCCAAAATTATATAATAATTCTCATGTAAGTGTTTTTAAGTAAATTATATAACATATATCATTGATCAAATCCATGAAACTAAAACAAAGTTATATTTCATATTGCTCTTTGATTCATACCGTGGAATGTAACTTGAAATCTTAACAGGTTTATTTTTTAGGTTTGAGTTTAATTTTTTTAAAAGTTCGATTGAATTGTTAGCTTATGTAAAATGTTTATATTTTTTTTTGTATATAGTAATTGACTCATATTTAAATAGATTAATGAATTAAAAGATTAATAATGAGATTAAAAATTTGTTTGAATTGAGTTATCCGAAGTTAACTAGAAACAAAAAAATTTGTGAGACTATTTTCTTTAAGAAAATATATTTGAAAACAATTTACGTCATTGTTTATAACCAACCTTCTGCTTTCAACTTATAAAATATGATTCCAATATTTTTTTTTACTATAGGTACTAACTCAACATACTATAATATTAGAATTTATAATTTTATCATTTCTAGTTTTATTATACATTCAACACAACATCATCACCTCTTCTACATTTTAGTCATCCAACTTGAATTCAATAGTTTGCAACCCCTTCAAGTTCTCCATCATTTTTTTGACAAGCCTAAGCTATTTAAATTGCGTGACATATGAGATTATATGGTCTCAAAC
This sequence comes from Vicia faba, assembly GCA_948472305.1. Lineage (NCBI taxonomy): Eukaryota > Viridiplantae > Streptophyta > Magnoliopsida > Fabales > Fabaceae > Vicia > Vicia faba. The sequence continues at coordinate 346,207,421 of OX451740.1, forward strand.
TTTCTCCTCTAGGTTAGAAATTTTTCTCCTTTTGGTGAACTTACATTCATATAATTTGTGTTATTTATACTTAGACAAAGGTCATGTGATTCTAAGGATTTTCTCCAAGTATCCCATCTCTCCTTTTAATCCTCTTGCGAATCTCTAAGTAGAAATATATCATTGGCAAAAGTCGTACATATTGATGCTAGCTCATGGAAGTGTTATGTGAGTATATCAAAAAATAAATTAAAAAGGTAGGGGCTTAGGGTTAAGCCTTGCTGCAATCCTATATTAATGGAGGAAATCGCCTATCTCCCGCACACTAATGTCCCTTCAATACGTACCTTACATAACTCAAGTATAGGAATTTCTATCTCCTTTCTTCCATATGGATTTTAACAAAATCTCTCTAAAAACTCTATCGTACTCTTTCACAAAGTCAATGAAAGTTAAATGCAAGTCTTGTTGGTCCATTTGATACTACTCCATCACACGTCATAGTAGATAAATCGCTTCCATGGTTAAACTCCACTATATAAAAACAAATTGTTTCTAAGTAAGTTGAATCTTTTTTCTTAGTCTTCATCCAACCACTATTTCCCATAACTTCATGGTATGACTCATAAGTTTAATCCTACTATAATTTGCATAATTTTCTATATCCTCCATTCTTATAAATTAGTGTTTCTTTTTCCCTCATCCAAAATTTGCTTTGACCTTATAATTTTGTTAAAGAGTTTAGTGATCCATTTAATGCCTCTACCTCCAAGAATATTTGACACTTCAAAATGTATGTTGTCTGGCACATCTACCTTACAGTTACTCATCACTTACAATGCTTCTTTTACTTCCTATTTTTGAATTGTACATTAGTAATTATGGTTTCAATCATCTTCTCTGATGTTAATGTAGTGTTATCTTTGTAAAAGACTTGGCAAGGGAAGGAGGTGTGTCACCTCAAGGAATGAAAACAACTATATGTCGCCTTCTAGGAGGTATCGCCTTACCCCTATCACTTTACTCTCGCCCAATCATGGGAAATGTAAGATAAGACGTTTCTTGGGCAGAGAGACGCCAGGGTCAGTAGCTGAACCATGTGTCTTTAGGAAATAGAGATTCAACAGTCCATCATTGACTGAGTGGGCGGTGACCCTTTTCAAGAAAACACTAGGTACAAGTCCTTTATAAATACTACCATGTTGTACCCCAAAATTTGCCCTCTCATTTCTCAAAGGATCATTCTAGACCCTCAGGTTTTCTTCTGGCAAGTTTCAAGTCTCAAATCATAATTTTCTAAAGAAAGTCATTCACAAGGGCAAAATGGTCAAAAGCCCACTGAAAAGTCAAACTCTGACTTTTTGATCAAAATCAAGTTTCAACAATCATATTTCATCAGGACATGAAATTGGTCCATCAAAAATCAGAAGTCAAAAATTACTTTGAAAAATCAAATTTTTAAACATTTAGAAAATTTTCTAAGTGTTAAGAGAATATGATACTTCAGAACTTCTTGGCCAGCCTTCACGCAAGTGCAATCAGAATTTGCAAACACGATTCAGAACATGATGCTTCAATCAGAACATATGGGAGCAATGTTCTTCGGTCAGAACATGACTCTTCAGCATATGGAGGCTACGTTTCTGGTCTTCTGCAATCAGAACATCATCAAATCTTCAAACTCGTTTGAGCAACCTACTACTCTGCTATATCATAGTCCTGTAACCAGCTGCTGATCCAGTCCACGCCTGCACTTTCTCAAACCCCATATTTGCACCAAATTAGCATACAAAAACTGTGATTAAAAAGCAATGGAACAGCATGCCAAAAAGGCTTAAATCTCATTTGTTTTCCCCCCCAAAACCACAACAAGCTCACCTATAAATAAGTGGCTCCATCACACTTTCAAGGGGATGGATTTTGGAAGGAGAGAATTATCAAAGAGAGAAGAGAAAATAGTAAGACATTCATGAAACTTGAATTCCTAAATGAAACCAAAATCTTTGTTCTTCCCTTTGAATCAAAGAACATAGCATTTCCTATTCCGTTCCAGAACATCTGAAGGCAACAACTCAAGTTCCAAACACACATTCCAGATTCAAGGTAAGTCTTTCTGATTTTGAATCTTTTCATTCAGAACATCATTAAATATGTAAATATCATAGTATTGATGTTGTCCATATCATTGCATGAGTAGAAAAAACCGTGGATCAGAACTTCTTGAATAAAGCTAGGCTCAGAATTAGGATTAGAACTTCTATGAACTGTTGGGCTTTTATCTTTCTGAATTGCTGTCGTTAAGAACTGAATAAATTGTAGATGTTCTGACTAATGTAAGGAATGAGGTGAAATGTAATACAAAATTTCTGGGTTTTCTTTCTCACTGTTTAGCACGACACAGAACTTCTGAGTTCTCTTCACTATTTTGACATAGAACTTCTGATTTTCACTCATTGTTTAACAGAACACAGAACTTCTGATTTTTACTCACTGTTTAACACACAAAGAACTTTTAAGATTTTCACTCACTATTAAACACAACACAGAATTTCTGATTTTCACTCACTGTTTAACACATCACAGAATTTCTGATTTTCACTCACTGTTTAACACACACAGAACTTCTAAGATTTTCTCACTGTTTAACACAACACAGAACTTCTGACCCTTTTCTCACTTTCTAAACACGACCCAAAACTTATGTTGTTTCCCTCTAATGTTTCTTTTAGGATTCCAATGGTATCAATCCAGAACTTCTAATTTTCTTTGACGTTTCATTCTGAACCACGGCGCGTCTGGCATCAGAACTTTTGATCCCCTCTGTTTTGCTTTCAGCAACATGCTAATCCTTTTCCTAATTGTTTTTCCTTTTTCTCTATTATTTTTTATAAAAAAGGACATCAAAAAATATTTTCTTGTATTAAATAATTATTTTTCCTTTTAATTTGTTAAGACCAAAAACCATTTTTCAAAACAAATCTTTTCCTTTTCTTATAGTGTACAATTCAATATGGTTGTAATAGTTAATTAGGATTTAAAATTCTTGAAAACCCCCATTTTTAATGTGTACCCCAATCCCTAAATGATGTAATAGCGTAGGACTTTACATTTCTGTAATTTACCGCTTCTCAAATATAAATGCTAGTAATTAGGATGTGTATGGCAAGACATGAAATCAACACATAGATAACCCTAATCAAGACTACATGCATGTAAATCAAACACACTTGCCCACTAGCATCCTTAGGGTAATCCCACTTTGTTGTCTTTCGGAAAATAGTCATGTCCCTCGAATATGGGCGTTTTAGCAAAGACCCTCGATAAAAGACCGTAGTCCCTCGATGACCCTCAATGTTGCATTCGGTAAACGATTTAGTCCGTAAATGACATTGCTAAAACGTCCCATAAGTTGCCTTCTATGACTATATAAATGTCCCGTGCCCGTCCCTTCACATCCAACGATGGGGTTTCTTACCAAAACAATTGTAAGATAACAAAATCTAAAGGAGAAGGAAAAGAACGTTTAAGACCTTTTGAGTAGGTAGGTTACTCCTAGTTGCTCGCTTGCTCACAACAAAAACATCTTATACACATAACTTCACTTTGAAACATTTTTCCAAAGATAAAACACTCTGTACGCATTCTTATAGAGACGAGAACCATTACAAAGACATTCCTTTTTGCTTTCAAAACCCACACTAAAAACACATTTTCAAACAAAAACAAGTGATCTAGCAAGCAACTAAGAGCCTGTAGATAACTACGGATGAAAAGGATGTTAATACCTTCCCTTTTCATAACCTACCCCCGAACTCAAGAAATAATCTCGAAAGGTATTTCCTGTTCTTTTCAGCCTTTCCTTTTGGATAAAAGAAAAGTAGGTGGCAACTCTTGCTATCCGCAATAATTGTGATCAAACGCAAAACATCCCAAGTCAGTTCTCCCACCGTGTTACAGAACTGGCGACTCTGCTGGGGAAATTACTTAAAAGTGGGGTTACCTTAGGGCTAGATCACCTTTAATTGCTTTTCATTGTTTGATTTGTTTGCTTTATATTATGGTTCCTTGTTTGAGTTTGTTTCGATCCTTTACCAGGATCTGGGGTACCTTTTTAGGTAAGTAGCAATAAGTTGTGGAAACTGTGCGGGGTATACCGACATGGTCTAAGCAATAGCTACGTTAGTGTGACACATTTGTTGGTACCGGTAGCCCTTGAGAAGTCAAGGAGAATACGGGGCCGCTGTGTGGTGTCATGAAGCACTAACTGACTTTAGAACCTTACTTGACCAACTTGGCCATTAGGAAGTAGTGAGGTAGCCGACATTGGTGCAGTCCAAAGTTGGTTGATACTCGATACTACGCTCATTGAGATTAGACTTTTGGGATATTTAGGTCGCCAATAAAAAGGCTTACGCTGAAACAATGCCCGATGAAGAAAGATCAATGATATTGAGATCCCCTAGAACATGTTACTTTCTAGGACAGGTTGAAGCAACTAAACTTCAAGAGGATACTTACCTATAAAACCTCATGTAAGACTAAACCTAAGGATTTGTTTGATTTAAATTGTGCATATGCTTGTACATAACATCATGACATCATACCATAACATTTTAGACTAACCATTTCAAGGATTTTCATATTCATCTTTGTCCTATTTTGTAGGATATGACTCCCACTCGCAGGAACACAATCCAAGTCAACCTTGTACGAGTACCTTTTCAGCTCAAAGAGTTAGCATCAAGGGTCCCTGAGAATTCCCCGTTCACCAAAAGACATGGGGAACAAGAATTTAGGGCACAAGAATTTAATTCCCCTTGAGTCTTACCTTAGGTGGGTAAGGGCTCGTGCCCAGAGTCTCGTAATGCCTTACCCTGTTATCCTCCCTATTATCATAGAGCCTGTTGTTGAAGGAGATGTCTCGTATACTGTCCTTCATCCTAACATGCCTACCTCTCTCGAAGACTTGCAAAGGGATTGGATTCAGCTAAAGGAAGAACGAGACACTTTCGAAGCCTGATTCTACACCAATGAGAAGAAAGTTCTGTAACTTACTAAGCAGCTTCATGAAGAGTGAAGTCTGAATGCCTACATCGCGCCAAAGAGGATGTGGTCAACCTTTTTGTCTTAGGAGTTTTGTATTTTATTTCTTTCATTGTAAGCCCAAAAAAGGCATGATGTAATCAAACTTGGATTTATTAATGCAATGCGTGTTCCTTTTTTGTCTAAAACAAATTTAAATCTCTAATTTCCTTGAAATCATTTGCATATGCATTATTCATTCACCATAACACAAACAAGTTTCTTACAACAGATCTCCTTATCTTTTTACTATTTATTTCAGTGAGATGGATATTGAACAGACATTAAAAGATCTCCAGGCGCAGAATGCTCAATTTCAACAAATGTTCCTGACTTTGGAAAAAGGACAAGAGGATTTGAAAACTTTGCTGATCAAAGAAAAGAAGAAGAAAGCGAAGAAATAAGTCAGTGTTTTGAATCTGGGAAGAAGGTTCAAAGGACCAGCCAGATGGACTATAGACTTCGCAATATCATCGGGTGAAGGGGATAATCAAGAGGGGGAAAACAAGGAAGTGAATAACCATCCAGAGTCTGAAGAAGAAGAAGAGGTTGATTATTCTGAAGAGCAGTATCCTCCAGTTGACGATAAATTCAAACAATTGGAAGATCTCCTCAATGCTATGGAGATCCAGAGGGTACCCGGGTTAGATTTTGAAGAGGTAGGACTTGTCTCAGGGGTTGTCATCCCACAGAAATTCAAGGTCCCTACTTTCGCTAAATATGAAGGTGTTTCTTGTCCAAAGCTGCATTTAAGGTCATACGTTAGGAAAATTCAACCCCATACTGTCGATAGGAACCTATGGGTACATTTCTTCCAAGAAAGCTTTTCAGGGACACGGTTGGATTGGTTCTATCAGTTGGAAGGGACCAATATTCGCAATTGGGAAGATTTGGCTGCCGCCTTTTACAAATAATACCAGTATAATGCTGACTTAGCTCCAACTCGAACACAATTGTAAGGCATGTCTATGGGTACAAGTGAAGGTTTCAAAACCTATGCTCAAAAATAGTAGGATCTCGCGGGAAGAGTCCAACCCCATCTATCGGACAAAGAATTGGTGGATATGTTCTTAGGCATGCTATTTGGTCCATTCTTCAACCACCTAATCGGAAGCTCCTCGGGTGGATTTACCGAATTAATCATGACTGGTGAACGAGTAGAAGCAGGTATAAAAAGTGGCAAAATTCAAAGAGATGCATTCTCAAGCACAATGAAGAAACCCTTTACCAGAAAGAAAGAGGACAGTGTTGTATATGACCATAGGAATCAAAATAAAGCTGAACTTCGCTCGACAGTAGGTTCTGTTATGATTTCTAATCCTACACCAAATCAGCAGAGAAATTATCAACGCATGCCAGAGGCTCCCATGAGACGATTCACCCGAATTAACATGACCTTGTCTCAAGTTCTGTCGCATATTTTGAAGTCCAATATGGTGACCCTAAAGGAAGCTCCCAAGAATCCCAATACAACTTCTCCTTGCTACAACCCGAATGCTCGATGTGCCTATCATTCTGAAAGCCCGGGGCATGATACAAACGACTGTTGGGCCTTGAAGAATAAGATACAAGACCTTATCAAAGAGAAAGAGATTGAGTTTGATCCCCCAGAAACACCTAATGTCATAACGGCGCTGTGATCGGTGGATCTGGAACTGACTGTTTAACGCTGGTTCGCGAAATGTCGCGGGAGCAAGAGTCGCCACCGTCTTTTATTTTCTCCAACATGGAAAGGACAAAAGCACAGAAAAATTCCTTTATGAGATTGCTCTCGGTTCGGGAGGTAGATTTATAGAAAGGGAAGGTGTTAGCACCCTTTCTATCCATGGTTATCCATGGGCTCTTAGATACTTGCTCATTTGTGTTTTCAAAAGTGTTTGTTTGCTTTTCAAGCGTGAGTGAGTTTGAAAAAGTTTCGTTTAAAATTTCAGTTCGACTCTTGTATCAGTCCTCAAGAGTGTTTGAAAAGTTGTTTTTGAAAGCTTTTTGCAAAGTGTCGGTGTGAAAAGAAGTTTTTTGATTTGTTTTGAATTTAGAGAAAGTATCTATGAGTCATCTACCTACCCTAAGGAATTCGTCTTTGTAAATGTCCTTAAGGTAGTGCCATCCCACCATTGAGAGGTAGGTAGCACCACCGTTGGAGGTGTTCGGGTCAATTCGAGGGTTCGGGACAGTGTGGTCACCAGAGCAATAGGAAGACACCTTAGAAGCTACCCCCATGCCATGTTCATGGACATGAGGACTTACTAAAACATCCTCTACTCGACGACCATGTTTCGAGGGGCAAGGCAACAGTGAGGCGTACCCTAAGAGTGGTGTGTGAATTGTGTGTCATTTTCAGTTATATTTGTCTTGTTCATGCATTGGTGATCTACGCTTTGTTTTTATTTTTGGCATTCATTCTTTCATGTGGTTATTAACAGTTAAAAGATGCGGGAAGATAAAAGTCCTACGCTATTACAAAGGCGCGGGTCTACATCGCCAAATTAAACCAAGACCCGATTTGAAATAAATAAAATGCGGAAAGTAAATATCCTAATTATCTATTACAAAGCTTTGGGGGCAAGTACATGAAATTCAAAAAAAGAAATAAAAGTAAATGTGCGAAAAGAAATAAAATCGAGAATGCGAGGGCGTTGGACCCTTTTAAAGAAATTAAATTGAAATCATAAATTAATTAAATTAAATAAAAGAAAGAACTCATTTTTTTGGAGTTTTTGTATTTATGGAATTTAAAAGAACTAATTGGAATTAAAAGTTAAATAAAAACCTAGTTCTAAATTGTTTATTAATTTATTAAAAAAAAGTTGAAGTTTAACCTAATTTAATTATAAGTTATTTACAAAATAATTAATTGTTAACAATAATGAAAATAAAAATTTAATTATCAAAAAAAAGAATAAAAGTATTAAAAACCTAATTTCTACATTTTTTAGTTTATTAAGAAAGCATTAAAATTAAACCTAAAATTAAAACTAAGTTAATTATTAAATTTATTTACAAAATAAAACATTAGTGAATTAAATAATAAAATATATTTTTATTTTTTGACTTTCTGATTTTTTGTATTTTTATATTATTTAAAATTAATTTAAAGAATTAAAAGAAAATAATTAAAACAAAATAAAAAAAGAAAAGAATAAAGGCAAGAAATACAAACAAGGGGGTTTGTTGACCCTTTTGGAGGTTTGACTGAAGCAATTTGGCCCAATAGAAGCTTGGCCTGTTTGACTTTCAGCGTTCACGTGTGCATGGTTGACTAGTGGGTATGGTGATCTGCGTGATCTGGCCATTAGATTGATCTCTGAAGCCATGTGGCGCGCCAAGGTACTGGATGCATGATGGACCCTAGGCAGAGAATTACACCTGAACGCATATTGAACAAAATTATGAAGAATATATGGGGACCTGGGAATCGAACCCAGGTCCCAGTGTTTGAAAGACACCTCACTTACCAACCAGCCAAGCGCGTTCGTTTGTAAGATTAGTGGAACCTGATTCATATGAGAGAGAATAAATGCTATTGGGTTAGAACAAAAATTAAGCGCGAACGTTTGAATAGTCCAGTTTGTTTGAGACAACTCAGCATCTTCTTCATGGCTGCTTCGTTTTACCTGAAAATATGAGATAGATAGCGGGGGTTTTAAACCCCCACTAAATGAAGAACACAAAAATAGCGATTAGGCCCTGGGCTCATATAAATTGAGCGCGAGGTGTGGTTTTGACTCGTTGGAATGTCACGAATCCAATGGCGTTGGTCTCATGGTCTAATTTTTCCCCAGGCGAGAAACCCTAATTTCACATCTTTGAAACCCTGGGCAGCTTCCATGATGGATTCGCGTATAGGGCTTAAAAACTCAATTAAATGATGCCAACAGATTTAGAACAACCATGTTAGTATAAATCAATGCTTAAAACGTATGAAAAAGGTGTGCAAATGCAAATACGATTATGAAAAAAATTGGGAACAGGGCCACGTGATTCTACCGTTTCTGGCTGTATGAAGACTTGATTTTGATTGGGGAAGATCCCTGGCAATGTAAGCAAGCTTATGGAATAGTTTTCAGGTCCTGAAACACACTGAAACTATAAGAACCGTTTTGAGCTTTTTTAGAAAAAATGCAAGTTTGTATTTCTGAGTTTGGGCGCAGCTTCTAGGTTCTTGTGATTAGGGTTGTCATCTGCTTATGTATGCCAATGAATTAGGGTAACAAAACAAGTCCAAAATCCATGGAATCAATGCTTTTGAATTTTGTGATTTAGCATAATCTTTTCAATCTTTTTCATGTCTTTTTGAAGCCAATCATTGCCAATTCTTTCCATATTGAGTGTGCACGAAATATTTAGGCTTTATTGAGAAAATATGCTGCAAAAAAAGGATTGGAAAACATGATTTTCTATTTTTGTCATATTTTATTTTAATTAAATGAACTAATAATAATAATAATAATTCAAATAATTAATAAAAAATGATAAAATAACTCCCTTTAAAGTCAATGGGTCGTGCATAGCTTTTGGGTGATGATTCTTGGAAGAAATTGAGGCCCATTAGCAATTTTGAGGCATTTGAAGCAAAGTTGACATTTCAAAATTCTCAAAAATTTCCCAACTTCCACAAGGCATATCTTGCTCAATTTTTAAGCTTTGATCATGTTCGTGGACATTTTGGAAAGGTCTTGAAGTCCTCTAACCAATGCCTTTGGTCCCATATCATTTTTATTTACCAATCTCAAGTTATGGTCTTTGACTTAAAGTGCCTTTTTGTTGACTTTTGAAAATGACCTATAATGTTGAGATTGATAACTTTTTTTGAGAGTATTTCTTGGACTTGAAGTGTGAAGATGAGTTGTAGGAAATGTCATTCTCTCCAAAATGAGCTTTGGATGGAATTTTTCTGATGAACCATGTGGAAGTTATGCCTTGGTCAATTTACAGTTGACTTTTTCAACTGTCCAAATATGGAAACTTTTGCATCTTGAGACTTTTTGAGCCATGCCTTGAAAATCATGATCAAGAATTGATCAAATGATGTTTGTGGCTTCAAAATAAGATGTTGACCAAAAATTTGAACTTTTGACTGTCAAATGACCATTTTACCCCTACAGTTGACTGCTGAGCAATTAGGGTTTTTGACTGTGCAATTTTGTGTTGTAAGTCTTGAAACTTGGCATATGGGTGATTGACCATGTTTGTAGGCATGTGGGACTTGATTGGACCCTTGGAAACTTCAATTTCTCTGCCAGAACCAAAACCCTAATTTTTGACTGTTAGGAGGCCATTGAACTATGCAACCCTTGGGAGATTTTGAAGCATGCTCTTTGCAAATCTTGAAGAATATGGGAGGGCAAATTTTGGGGTACAACAGTTTCCCCTGTTCAATCTTCTTAGACCTGAGGATGTAGATTGGCTGTCGTGCCTTTCGTAGTCCGAAGGTAGAAGATGATTGAACACTAGAGTGCCCAGAAATTTGCGCTCAAATAGTAGTGTGATGGTGGGAATGGGCTTATAGACGCCATTTGGAGATTGATGGATAGGATGATGGGCTTATAGATGCCATGCTGAGAGGTGATGGATAGGTGGATGGGCTTATAGATGCCATCTGGATGTCGATCGCATAAGAGATTCCTTAGCGAGAACTTGCGTACCTGAAAAAAGAAAATGATTACCTGGCCTGTTACAGGAGCTAGTCTTCAGACTCTTTGTATAGACACATCCTGGTTGGTTACAGGAATCGGATTTTTGAACTCTTCAGACGTGCCCTGGCGAGATACAGAAATCGAGTCTGGAGCTTCAAAAGGTGATGAATGAATCAAGGATGGTTACTACCTCAACGGGACGGTGAGAGAACCTTGGACGATTACTACCTCAACAGGAACACTGAGAGAATCTTGGGGCGATTACTACCTCAACGGGAATGCTGAGAGAACCTTGGGGAGATTACTACTTCAACAGGAACGTTGAGAGAATCTTGGATGTCTTCTACTGGGATAAGAATCAGGGAGATCTTAGGGTCGATCTGACTGAACCGAAGAAGGCCTTTGACTGGATAAGAATCAGGAAAATCTTAGGGTCGATTTAACTGAACCGGACAAGGTCTTGGAATATCTTCAACTGGATAAGAATCAGGGAGATCTTAGGGTCGATCTGACTGAACCAGAGAAGGCCTTTGACTGGATAAGAATCAGGAAAATCTTAGGGTCGATTTAACTGAACCGGACAAGGTCTTGGAATATCTTCAACTGGATAAGAATCAGGAAAATCTTAGGGTCGATTTAACTGAACCAGAGAAGGCCTTTGACTGGATAAGAATCAGGAAAATCTTAGGGTCGATTTAACTGAACCGGACAAGGTCTTGGAATATCTTCAACTGGATAAGAATCAGGGAGATCTTAGGGTCGATCTGACTGAACCAGAGAAGGCCTTTGACTGGATAAGAATCAGGAAAATCTTAGGGTCGATTTAACTGAACCGGGCAAGGTCTTGGAATAACTTCAACTGGATAAGAATCAGGGAGATCTTAGGGTCGATTTAACTGAACCGGGCAAGGTCTTGGAATAACTTCAACTGGATAAGAATCAGGGAGATCTTAGGGTCGATCTGACTGAACCAGAGAAGGCCTTTGACTGGATAAGAATCAGGAAAATCTTTAGGAGTCGATTTAACTGAACCAGACTAAAGTCTTGAAATAGCTGAGAACTTAACTGGATCTTTCCTGAAATGTAAAGATCAGTCATATGTCATATGCAATGCGTGATATGGATCGAGCAATGATGTTCTCAACATAAATGAGATTGTAAGGTATGATGCGTATATGCATGCTATAATGTATGGGAATGCGATGTTTATGAATGTATGTTTTTTCGTCTAGGAAAGTAAATCCTTGACGGGTGCCGGGAAGTCACATCCTGGGCTGATGTTGGAGAATAGTGCTTTATTGTTTCCGCTGGGGATGATAGTTGCAAGAATACCAGTAGGAGAAGATAACTCCGTTGGGGAATAAACTTGATGAAGAGATTACTCTGCGGGGAATAACTACTCTAGCGATCCTGCTGGGGAACAATACTCTGTGGGAGGAGAGATATTCTGTTGAGATGTTGAGAACTCCATTGGGGATACCATTGTTGAGTTGGAAGTTTTAATAGACTCCGCTGGGGGATAGGAAGACTTTGCCGAGGACGGTCTTTCCGTGGCTTTTGGCTGAGGATAACCCAGTTATATCCTGGTAGGGAAATAACCTTCTGAATGAAGCCGGAGGAGCGTTCGTGCTCTGTGAGGGATAAGCTTCCAGAATCTACTGGGGATAAGCTTCCTGCTGGGGAGATGGATTCCACCGAATGTCTGGTATTCCGCCGGGGAACAATCTTAGACCAAGACTGTCGGGGATGCTTGCTAGGAATGTTGAGATCTGCTGGAGGATACCCAACTTCCTTAAGGCTGACAGGATAACTCTGCTTGGGGAGAGTGTATTGACTTGCTGGCTCACTCTCTGGGGAGTTTAGAGATTTTGGTTATGTTCTTCAGCTGGACATACCTAGTATTTTGTGGACAGAGCAATTAGATCGCTTAGACAATTCAATACTGCCCCTGTTTCTAATGTGGAGAAAAGACCTAGGAGGTGCTTGACGGCTGCCGACTGACAAATCTTCTGATAGGCAAGTGCCGAGATGCCGGGACATAGTCGTACGCTTTTGATCCCTAACTTTTGCCTGGACCGCCCTTTCGGGTTTTCAGTCCACCGGGATACCCATTTTTGCCCAAGCCGCCTTTTCAGGTTCTCGACTTGCCGGGTGTACAAATTTTTTCATTTTCACCCCTTATTTTGCCTGAACCCTTTTGGTTCGCCGGGAAGCCCTTATTTTTTCCTAGGTGTGTCAACCTAACGGGTCTTTGATTAGGCGTAGTATTTTTTCGACTATGTCCGTGTTCTCAGAGAGTAGAGAGTTGTCACTGTTAGTAGTGCCGTGTCGCCGTACCACTAGAAGATGCCTGATCAGGCAAGATTCGTTGTCGGAATGCCCCAGGTGATCCAGATGGAGATTTGCCCCAAGCTGGTTGGCCTTTTGAGAGATTCTCCGAATCTTGACTGGACTGCCCCAGATGATGGACACTGATCATGCCATGCCCCTTGATTGGAAGTGTTTCTTCCACTGGAGGTGACTCTTTTGTTGAGAAGATTTTTGTTCATAGGATATTCGTCGTGCGAATTTCTCTGCTGTTCAAATAACTAGTCATATGTAAACAATGTTATTTTAAGAATGCAAAAGCTTATGTTTGTCTTGAAATTTTGAAAATGCATTTGTAGTAAAATAAGCAAGTTTTGTAAATTGTGATGTCAACTCGTTATTTTACCGCAAGCCTTAAGGATTCAGGATACCTTTCGTAACAGTATGCTTTCGAACTAACCCCTGCTTCAGCTAGGACTTTTGAGGGTTATAACGTGGCCTGGTTCACGGTTTAAGAAACAAAGGATAATGGCTCAAATTTTATTTGTACCCACCCGTTCTTCGTGACGTTCTTCAAACCTAAACTCAGTTGATCGTGTGTTAGACCGTGTTTGAGTCTTTGCTCTGATGTACCAGTGATGGTTCGGATACCGATAGTTTATTTCGAATAAGCAGTCATCATTTTTCCGTTGAGGGTTTGTTGGACCTCTTTCTTTTTGATTTTGTTATCCCTGTTTTTTTTTGAACTGTTTCTTTTGTTTTTACAGTCAGCGGGATGCCCCAGTTTTGTAAGTCTCCTTCATAGGTTTTGACTTATTGGGCTTTTGTTTTGATAGATAACGACTGCCTGTCTTTATGCTTATTTGGAACCATCACTGTCTTTTGTATTGTAAGGACTTCCTTTTGATGCCATTCGTTGTGCACCTGGATCAACTGAGAGAACTACCCTGCCCCAGGTTATGATAAAGGGTTTTAATTTTCGAAAAGAAAAACTCCTACTTCTTTGGCTCAGAGGGGTTGACGAGGGATTATCTTCCTTATAACTCCAGTGTTTAGGGATTGAAACAATGCCTGTACCTCATCAGCGGGGTCTGTTCAAAAGCATACTGTAGATTGCGGTATCGTTTTCGTCATCCTCCCTCAAGAGGCTTAGAATTATTAATCGAGCATTGAACATCACAAAAAATATGAAAACAGTTTGCATATAGTGAATACGAAATAATTACTTCAAAACAGACATGTGTAGTGCATTAATGAAATAACAATGTTTAACATGAATAAATGTTTGAACAATCAAAATAAAATCACAACTTGAAAAATTCTAATGAATAAAAGTCTTCTAGTCTCAGAGCTTGTTACTTCGACTGGTGTATCTTGTAGGGATGGCAGGAGCATTCAGCCTGGCCCATCTGGGTGAAATCCACAGCTCTTTCATTAATCAGATCTTGGATCTTATTCTTCAGAGCCCAGCAGTCGTCGGTGTCATGTCCTGGACTGTCAGAGTGGTAAGCACATCTTTCCTCAGGATTGTATTTTAGGGAGGTTGTGTTGAGATTCTTAGGAGGGTCCCTTAACGTCACCAGATTCAACCTCAACAATTGTTGTAAAGCTTGAGACGGTGACACGTTGAGCTTGGTGAACTGCCTTTTAGGCTTGTCTGGCTTGCTCTGATCAGCCCGTTGTTCTCGGCGAGGTCGTTGTTGGACCTGTGAAGTGGTAGCAGCTTGGAGAGGTCTATTCATTGGACCAGACCTTTGTCCTCTTGGAAGTTGTTCAATGACATGGTCCCTGACTTGGGCTGGTTGCTTCATATGGTGTCTCTCTTGGTGGAGCTGACTGATCATGGTCCTCAACTCTTCTTGCTCCCGAGCTAGACCTTGGATGAGAGCCCTTTGCCCCAGCATCTGGTTTTTCAATGTGTCTACCTCAGCTTGTAGACGTTTCAGCTGCTCGTCCTTGTCATCTTCGGGACTTTGCTTGGCCAAATTCCCCATAAGAAGTGTCCTCAACTCTTCCTGCCCCTTGGATAGGCTTAAGAAGATCTCCCTGAACTGAGTCTCTTGAGCATGAGGTCCCTGGTTATCTTGCTGGGAAGTCATTGCTGAAATAAACAGCGGAGATGGTAAGTGACCTGTCAAAAGGGTACCTGTTATGCAATGATATGTATGTATATATATGCAATGTTTTCAAGGATCTCGCAGGGTAAACAAGAAAAAATTGTCAGAATTTGAATCTGGTAGCTTGATTGAAGGAACTGCATATTGTTGAGAGTCCTTCTTCAAGAGTCAAAGCTCACCATATCTAGTGGGTCATAGCCCCTGACAACCTTGGCTAGAGGAAAATAAATCCCCTTTGCCCCTTGCTAGACATGTTGGTTCATCATGACCTGCATCACAAAACCTTTGAGGTCCTTGAAATGAATTAGTCTTTATGTAGGGTGTATGCAATGGTATGATGACATGATGTTATGCTATGCGTGGAATAATGTAGGTGAACCCTGTTATGAGTCCATATTAAGGACTATAAACAAAACCTGCAAGAAACTCAAGTGTCAGATAACAAGCATGCAAGTAGTCAAGTATGAAAGCACACAAGTCACACCACATCCCTTAGAGTTTAGGCCTGCACGGGGTCTGGGTATTACCCTCTTGAAGTTGGTGGGCTCAACCTGTCCTATCAGAAGTAACCGGGTTCTAAGGGTCCCAATATCATTGGATTGCTTTCATTGTTCATCGTTTCGATTTAGCCACTGAACTGGCGACCAAAATATTCCAAGAAAACAACCCTCAGTTGAGTGTAGTATCGAGTATCAACCAACCTCGGACTGCACCAAAGTCAGTTATCTCACTACCCTAAAGAGGCCAAGATGGTTCAATTAAGGTTCCTAAGGTCAGTTGATGCTTCACGACACCACATGGAGGCCCCGTACTCTCCTTGACTGAACTTAAGGGTTACCGGTACACACCAAAGTGCCACATCAACGTAGCAGACTGTTTCAACCATGTCGGTATACCCCGCACAGTTCCCTCACAGCCTTGTTGCTACTTTCTAGAAGGTATCCCCAGATCCGGGTTAGGATCTATAGAACTCCAAAGACAGTCCCACAATTTAAAGCAAACAAGTCAAAGCAATTGAAAACACAGTTTATGAACTATCCTAAGGTACACCTCACTTTATAAGAGTCCCCAGCAGAGTCGCTAGTTTTGTGATCGGTGGATCTGGAACTGACTGTTTAACGTTGGTTCGCGAAATGTCGCGGGAGCAAGAGTCGCCACCGTCTTTTATTTTCTCCAACATGGAAAGGACAAAAGCACAGAAAAATTCCTTTATGAGATTGCTCTCGGTTCGGGAGGTAGATTTATAGAAAGGGAAGGTGTTAGCACCCTTTCTATCCATGGTTATCCATGGGCTCTTAGATACTTGCTCATTTTTGTTTTCAAAAGTGTTTGTTTGCTTTTCAAGCGTGAGTGAGTTTGAAAAAGTTTCGTTTAAAATTTCAGTTCGACTCTTGTATCAGTCCTCAAGAGTGTTTGAAAAGTTGTTTTTGAAAGCTTTTTGCAAAGTGTCGGTGTGAAAAGAAGTTTTTTGATTTGTTTTGAATTTAGAGCAAGTATCTACGAGTCATCTACCTACCCTAAGGAATTCGTCTGTGTAAATGTCCTTAAGGTAGTGCCATCCCACCATTGAGAGGTAGGTAGCACCACCGTTGGAGGTGTTCGGGTCAATTCGAGGGTTCGGGACAGTGTGATCACCAGAGCAATAGGAAGACACCTTAGAAGCTACCCCCATGCCATGTTCATGGACATGAGGACTTACTAAAACATCCTCTACTCGACGACCACGTTTCGAGGGGCAAGGCAACAGTGAGGCGTACCCTAAGAGTGGTGTGTGAATTGTGTGTCATTTTCAGTTATATTTGTCTTGTTCATGCATTGGTGATCTACGCTTTGTTTTTATTTTTGGCATTCATTCTTTCATGTGGTTATTAACAGTTAAAAGGTGCGGGAAGATAAAAGTCCTACGCTATTACAAAGGCGCGGGTCTACATCGCCAAATTAAACCAAGACCCGATTTGAAATAAATAAAATGCGGAAAGTAAATATCCTAATTATCTATTACAAAGCTTTGGGGGCAAGTACATGAAATTCAAAAAAAGAAATAAAAGTAAATGTGCGAAAAGAAATAAAATCGAGAATGTGAGGGCGTTGGACCCTTTTAAAGAAATTAAATTGAAATCATAAATTAATTAAATTAAATAAAAGAAAGAACTCATTTTTTTGGAGTTTTTGTATTTATGGAATTTAAAAGAACTAATTGGAATTAAAAGTTAAATAAAAACCTAGTTCTAAATTGTTTATTAATTTATTAAAAAAAGTTGAAGTTTAACCTAATTTAATTATAAGTTATTTACAAAATAATTAATTGTTAACAATAATGAGAAGAAAAATTTAATTATAAAAAAAAAGAATAAAAGTATTAAAAACCTAATTTCTACATTTTTTAGTTTATTAAGAAAGCATTAAAATTAAACCTAAAATTAAAACTAAGTTAATTATTAAATTTATTTACAAAATAAAACATTAGTGAATTAAATAATAAAATATATTTTTATTTTTTGACTTTCTGATTTTTTGTATTTTTATATTATTTAAAATTAATTTAAAGAATTAAAAGAAAATAATTAAAACAAAATAAAAAAAATAAAAGAATAAAGGCAAGAAATACAAACAAGGGGGTTTGTTGACCCTTTTGGAGGTTTGACTGAAGCAATTTGGCCCAATAGAAGCTTGGCCTGTTTGACTTTCAGCGTTCACGTGTGCATGGTTGACTAGTGGGTATGGTGATCTGCGTGATCTGGCCATTAGATTGATCTCTGAAGCCATGTGGCGCGCCAAGGTACTGGATGCATGATGGACCCTAGGCAGGGAATTACACCTGAACGCATATTGAACAAAATTATGAAGAATATAGGGGGACCTAGGAATCGAACCCAGGTCCCAGTGTTTGAAAGACACCTCACTTACCAACCAGCCAAGCGCGTTCGTTTGTAAGATTAGTGGAACCTGATTCATATGAGAGAGAATAAATGCTATTGGGTTAGAACAAAAATTAAGCGCGAACATTTGAATAGTCCAGTCTGATTGAGACAACTCAGCATCTTCTTCATGGCTGCTTCGTTTTACCTGAAAATATGAGATAGATAGCGGGGGTTTTAAACCCCCACTAAATGAAGAACACAAAAATAGCGATTAGGCCCTTGGCTCATATAAATTGAGCGCGAGGTGTGGTTTTGACTCGTTGGAATGTCACGAATCCAATGGCGTTGGTCTCATGGTCTAATTTTTCCCCAGGCGAGAAACCCCAATTTCACATCTTTGAAACCCTAGGCAGCTTCCATGGTGGATTCGCGTATAGGGCTTAAAAACTCAATTAAATGATGCCAACAGATTTAGAACAACCATGTTAGTATAAATCAATGCTTAAAACGTATGAAAAAGGTGTGCAAATGCAAATACGATTATGAAAAAATTTGGGAACAGGGCCACGTGATTCTACCGTTTCTGGCTGTATGAAGACTTGATTTTGATGGGGGAAGATCCCTGGCAATGTAAGCAAGCTTATGGAATAGTTTTCAGGTCCTGAAACACACTGAAACTATGAGAACGTTTTGAGCTTTTTTAGAAAAAATGCAAGTTTGTATTTCTGAGTTTGGGCGCAGCTTCTAGGTACTTGTGATTAGGGTTGTCATCTGCTTATGCATGCCAATGAATTAGGGTAACAAAACAAGTCCAAAATCCATGGAATCAATGCTTTTGAATTTTGTGATTTTGCATAATCTTTTCAATCTTTTTCATGTCTTTTTGAAGCCAATCATTGCCAATTCTTTCCATATTGAGTGTGCACGAAATATTTAGGCTTTATTGAGAAAATATGCTGCAAAAAAAGGATTGGAAAACATGATTTTCTATTTTTGTCATATTTTATTTTAATTAAATGAACTAATAATAATAATAATTCAAATAATTAATAAAAAATGATAAAATAACTCCCTTTAAAGTCAATGGGTCGTGCATAGCTTTTGGGTGATGATTCTTGGAAGAAATTGAGGCCCATTAGCAATTTTGAGGCATTTGAAGCAAAGTTGACTTTTCAAAATTCCCAAAAATTTCCCAACTTCCACAAGGCATATCTTGCTCAATTTTTAAGCTTTGATCATGTTCTTGGACATTTTGGAAAGGTCTTGAAGTCCTCTAACCAATTCCTTTGGTCCCATGTCATATTGATTTACCAATCGCAAGTTATGGTCTTTGACTTTAAGTGCCTTTTTGTTGACTTTTGAAAATGACCTATAATGTTGAGATTGATAACTTTTTGTGAGAGCATTTCTTGGACTTGAAGTGTGAAGATGAGTTGTAGGAAATGTCATTCTCTCCAAAATGAGCTTTGGATGGAATTTTTATGATGAACCATGTGGAAGTTATGCCTTGGTCAATTTACAGTTGACTTTTTCAACTGTCCAAATATGGAAACTTTTGCATCTTGAGACTTTTTGAGCCATGCCTTGAAAGTCATGATCAAGAATTGATCAAATGATGTTTGTGGCTTCAAAATAAGATGTTGACCAAAAATTTGAACTTTTGACTGTCAAATGACCATTTTACCCCTACAGTTGACTGCTGAGCAATTAGGGTTTTTGACTGTGCAATTTTGTGCTGTAAGTCTTGAAACTTGGCATATGGGTGCTTGACCATGTTTGTAGGCATGTGGGACTTGATTGAACCCTTGGAAACTTCAATTTCTCTGCCAGAACCAAAACCCTAATTTTTGACTGTTAAGAGGCCATTGTACTGTGCAACCCTTGGGAGATTTTGAAGCATGCTCTTTGCAAATCTTGAAGAATATGGGAGGGAAAATTTTGGGGTACAACAGGCGCCAATGCCTAAACACGGTCGAGGTGTCAATGTTGTTGACGATGAAAGTTGTCAATTATGTGTGTCTCTACCCAGTGGCTGTTTGTTACTGAAGATGGGCGTCCAGCGCCTAATGGATAACAAAGAAATATTGTTTGAAAAAGTTCATCTTATCAGAAATTCCTGTGAAGATATCTCAATAATCACCATTTCCGACAATCCTCCCAGGGTCTCAACCAAAAGACCCGTCAGGATTACATCTGTTCCAAAGTCTGCTCCCCTAATCATCACCATGCCAAGGCCAATACCATATTCTTCGGATAAAGTTGTTCCCTGGAACTATGGGGATGGCGTCTATTACTATGGCGTCAAGCAAGATCTATTGGCTATCCAAGACGAAGCTGAGAAAAACACTAGTTTTGACGTCGTCAATATCGTTGGGACCAGTAAGATAACAAGAAGTGGAAGGATCTTATCACCTGAGATCTCTCCAAAGACCACTGCTACTCCTATAATTATTCCTGCTACCGCTTCTACCATCATTCCCAGTGATACTTCTGTTGATAATCCTACTGTTATCCCTGCGACCAAGACAAGGGGCAAAGAGGTGTTATTTAAGCCTGTCCAGACGAAGGCGCATCCAGAGGATATTCCTGAAGCTTCTAGAAAGGAGATATAAGAGATACTAAAAATAATCAAGAAAAGTGACTACAACATCGTGGAACAGTTGGGGAAAACTCCCTCGAAAATATTAATGTTGGCTTTTCTTTTGTGTTTTGAGGCCCATGCCAAAGCCCTGGTAAAGTTTCTAAATACTGCCCACGTGCCCCAAGAGACTTCCATTGACCAATTTGAGAATTGTGTGGCCAGTGTGACTGCTGGTAACAGATTGGGCTTTTCTGACGCTGACTTGACTCCCGAAGGAAGGAAATATGACAATGCCTTGCACGTCTCCATTGAGTGCAGAGGCACTACGCTAGCCCACGTTCTGGTGGATATGGGCTCATTGCTGAATGTTTTGCCCAAAAATGCTCTTGATCGGCTAGACTGCGAGGGACTCACTTTAAAGCCTAGCAACATTGTAGTAAGGACCTTTGATGGTTCTAAGAGGAAAGTGCACGGAGAAGTTGACATCCCTATAAAAGTTGGAACTCATACCTTTGATTCAACTTTCTATGTGATGGATATCCTCCCTTCCTATTCCTGTCTTTTGGGCTGACCCTGGATTCATGGCGTTGGTGCCGTCACCTCTACATTACATCATATGTTGAAGTACCCAATCAAGGGAAAAATCATCATTGTCCATGGAGAGGAGGAATATAAGGTCAGTCACCTGAACTCTTTCAGGTACATGGAATTGGATGGTGATTTCATCGAAACTCCGTGTCAGCATTTTAAGGAGGTCCCACAAACAATTGCGGCAGCCAAGACTACTACCAAGACGCCAAAAGTTACTAAACCGCCATTAAAAATGGCCTCTCTGAAAGATGCTAGAGCAGTGATCGAAGAAGGTGGATGCACTATCTGGGGTCAACTTCAGGATATTCCTTACAAGTCCAACAAATTTGGTTTGGGTTTCACCTCAGAAGCACAAAGAGTTATTCGACGAACTCACACCGGGGGGCCACCTTTACGTATAAGCAATCAGGGAGTCAACGCAGTGGAGGACAATGATGGCAATTGTGACCCGGATGAGTGGATTTTTTCAACCGTCAGCGGAGGACTCAACAACTGATAATCTTATTTTGTAAATATTATTCTTCCTCTTGCCATTGAATATAACTGAACCATCCTTCTGACTAACAGCTTTACAGGATGTTTTTTTTAAAATGGCATTATAACCATTGTCATTAAGTTAACTGATTGATAATAATTTATGCATCAGACCTTCGACTAAAAGAACATTTTTAATAGAAGGGAATTTACCATTACCAATTGTTCCAGAGCCGGTGATCTTTCCCTTCTGATTGCCTCTTAACCCAATAACGCCTCCAGACTTAAGTTCCAAATCTTGGAACATATGCCTTTCTCCCGTCATGTGTCGTGAGCATCCACTGTCCAGGTACCATGACTGGTGCTTTAGTGGCGTCATCAAGGAAATCTGCAATGTATATTATCTGATCCTTAGGTACCCACTTTCTGGGTCCTCTTTTGTTAGAAGTTCTAGAGGTTCTGACACCTTTGGTTTTTTGTGCAACAGGGTAATCATGTGAAATTTGTGCATGAAACTTTGGTTTAGAAGTTTCCTTCTGTGTCTGTGTTTGTGCTATAATAGTATCAGAACCTTCTTGTTATGGACATTTTAAACATGTGCCAGCAAGCACGAAATGTTTAGAAAGAGGGTTTGGTTTGACATTCAAAGTCTCATCAATTTTGTTTTACGGTCCTGAATATCCCAAGCCCCTGCTTCCATTTCTACTAACACCATAGATCATTGAAGCCATTTTGATTCTATCTATACTTTTAGCAAGGATGTGTTGAAAAGCTCTATCATATATGATTACTTCGTCAGTAACAGATGTGTTAGAGAAAATCTCTTCTTCTAATCTAGACACTTTACTTTTCAGAGCGATGTTTGATTTTTCTAAAACAAATAGTTTTTCATTTAAGTCAGAAATATTTTGCTCATCTATAGTAGTGTTCTCAAAAGTAGCTACAAAACTCTTTTTTAAGATTTTTTGTTTACTTAGAAGAGATTGATACCTTTTCTTTAATTTAGATAAACTAATTTCAAGTTCATAACTAGATAAGGAAGAAAGTATCTCTTTGTCGTCATCAAATTCTCACTCATAGTTAAGTGTCAGTTTGTCTTCTAATGCTACTTCTCCGTTGTTGGTCCTGGCCATGAATGCCATGTTTGTATGTTCTTCGCCAGAATCTTCATCTTTTGATTATGAATCATCCCATGTTGCCACGAGACCCTTTTTAGCTTTGTAAGCCTTCTCAGGCTTCTTGTCTTTCTTAAGCTTTAGACAATAAATTTTGTAATGTCTAGGCTCGTTGCATTCAAAGCAAGTAATTTCTTTTCCATAAGCATTCCTCTGACCGGAAGTGGATTCACATCTTTCATATGTCCTTCGTTGACCTTTAAACTTGCTTTGTATGTGCTTCGAGATTTGACTTATTCTTCTAGATATCGGAGAGAGTTCATCATCATCATCTGAATCTTCTTCAGATTCTTCTGATTCTTCCTTAGCTTGATAAGCCTTGGTTTTCCCAGAAGTAGACTTTAGAGCAACTGATTTTACCATCTTCTGAGGTTCATGTTGTTCTAGCTCTATTTCATGACTTCTTAAAGAGCTAATCAGCACCTCAAGAAAGGTATTGTTCAGATCCTTTGCCAATTTTAAAGCATTTACCATTGGTGTCCATTTTACAGGCAGACTTCTGATAATCTTTTTAACATGATCTGCAGTGGAGTAACCTTTATTCAGAATCTTAAGTCCTTCCACAAGAGTCTGAAATCTTGAAAATATTATTTCCACAGATTCGTCCTTATCCATCTCGAGGGCTTCATATTTTTGAATTAAGGACATAGCCTTTTGTTTCTTTTACTTGTGCATTTCCTTCATGTGTCATATGAAGAGAATCAAAGATAGACTTTGCAGTCTCTCTATCTGTGATTTTCTCATATTTATTATATGAAATAACACTTAGAAGAATGGTTATTTCTTTGTAGTGATTTCTACATACTTTCTTCTGTGGTTCTGTCATTGCACTTCTTGCAATCTCATGACCTTTATGGTCTACTGGGTGAGTGTAGCCATCAACTACCAAGTCCCATAGATCTAAGTCATATGCCAGAAAATAACTTTCTATTCTATCCTTCCAATAGTAAAATTTCTCCCCATCAAACATAGGAGGTTTCAAACTATAATGATTTCTACCATGTCCCTATTATCAACAGTGGAAGTAAGTGTAGCCATTGGTTTTTCACACACACTGGATCAGTACTAGACACTGTTAAGTGTTGATAAAAATTCAAACTTTTTATCTCCTTAGAACCGGAGCTCAGATGCCAATTGAAGGTGTGAAAAATACAAGAAGGGGGAGTTCAATCGGGTTTTTAAAACAAAAACTTTTCTTTAAAAATATTCCCCTGTAAGTTAAAATCCTTTTTCCTTCACTCTTGATAATAACAGTAAGCAAGAACAGGAAGTAAAGAACAATGTATATTTATACTAGTTCACTTGAGAATTGTCAAGCTAGTCTAGTCCACCCGCCAAGGTGATTTTGCCTCACTCAATCGAGGACTTAATTCACTATAACCAAACTGATTACAATTTGCACATGCTACCCCAAGTGACTAACAACCACTAAGACCCGCAAGTCAAAGACTTCTTAAGGATATAAACCTACCCGATCCCTTAAGGAATATCAAATAATAATCAAACTGATTATTACAATGCACAAGTTACCCACAAGTGACTAACAACCTCTAAAACTCGCAAGTCCTAGACTTCCTAAAGATATAGAACTACCCGGTCCCTTAAGGAAAATCAACCAACCATTTGAATACAAGTTTTATTTACAAGAATATTGCTTATATACAAGTTGAATATGTAAACTATTTTAAGAACAATGACTTAAGAATATAAAAGCTATAAACAATGTTTGCGCGTGAATATTTCGTTGATTGACAGCTTTCTCTCTTAGTCTTCAAGCCTTTATATAGCCAATAAAATAACATATGCATTGAGAGGTACTCTTGGGATTTCCAGAAACATTGACAGCTTGAGCAGTAACGTGGGGGACAAGATCGTGCAAAGTGTACGTCCTTTCATGGTAGTGAAATGAAACTTTGATTGTACCATGTACTATTTGTACCATGTTAGCGTTATTGTAGTTGTTTAGTTATTGGCATGCATTTTTGGTAAAAGCAGGTGTGTGAATGTCATGACTGATGTCATAACATTCTAGTTTATTAGGTACTGTTTTATTAGGTACCTCTGCAGAAAAATATTGTCATACAGGTGCTGCTGTTTATGAGTGTGTATCTGAGCATTTTGCAAAAAGATCACATTTACCAAAATCAGTAGACAGGATTTCAGATGTCATAACAAATGTTAAGACATTCTGTTCTGAACTAACAGTTATGCAGTTTGGGTAATTCTGAGTTTTTTCAGGAAAATGACTCAGTCTTTCCAGAACAGAAAATCTCGTGGACTTGGGGTTAACCTAGCTCAACCCTAACCTGGTTGATAAAGTCCTGTGACCTAGTCTTAAGGTCAAACGGAATTAACCCTAGCTTTTTGTGGAAACCCTAACTGAAGATGCAGCTGCTATATATTTAACAGAGCTGCTGTTTTGGAATCAATCCCTTTTTGACAGAAGATCATTTAGAAGCTGTATAGTTTTAACTATTGTAATCCAAGCAAGTATCATTGTGATAAGTGACTTGGAATAGGTTTTAATTGTAAGGGTTGTGTACCACTCAAAGCTTTGAAGCAAGAGTGTGTTTGTGTCTCTTGACTAAAGCTTTGAAGCAAAGTCAAGTTAGGTTTGTGTATCACTCAAAGATGTGAAGCAAGAGTGTTTGTGTTGCTTGATTAAAAAGCTGTGAAGCATAATCAAGTGTATGTTTTGAAGAGTGTCTTCATCAATTCATTAGTCAAATTGTTTTAAGTATCACTGCTGTGATTGAGGGGGAGTGAGTAGGAACTCAGGTTTAAGTTGTACTTAGATTGAAGTTGCATTGGGTAGGTCTTAAGTGAAGGAGATAAACTGGTTGGTTTATTCCTGAATTAATATCTCTTATAGTGGATTTCCTCCCTGGCTTGGTAGCCCTCAGAGTAGGTGTTGTTGCACACTGAACTGGGTAAACAATTGACTGTGTTCTTTACTGTTTTTTGTATTTACTGTCTTATAGAAAGTCAGATACGGTGTCATAACATTGAACGTGACATTGAGTATCTGCAGCCAGAATTTCAATTGGCATCAGAGCAGGCACCCTGCCTGTATTACTGGGTGAGATCTAGGGATATCACTTTCTGGCACTATGGACAAAGAAGGAGTTTTTGGAAATAGACCACCCATTCTGGATGGAACAAATTATGACTACTGGAAACCTCGTATGATAGCCTTCTTAAAATCTCTGGACAAAAAGGCTTGGAGAGCTGCTGACAAAGGATGGAACCATCCCACCATAACTGAGAAAGATGGGACAATCAGTCTGAAGCCTGAGGAAGATTAGAGTAAAGAAGAAGATGAGTTAGCCCTGGGAAATTCCAAAGCTTTAAATGCCTTGTTCAATGGAATTGATAGAAACATTTTCAGACTAGTACATCAATATGAACTGGCCAAGGAAGTTTGGGACACTCTCAAAACTACTCATGAGGGCACTTCCAAAGTGAAAATGTCAAGGCTTCAGATGTTGACTACCAAGTTTGAGAATCTAAAAATGATGGAAGATGAAACCATTCATGAGTTTCACATGAACATCTTGGAGATTTCCAACACCTCAGGAGCACTAGGAGAAAAGATGTCAGAAGAAAAATTGGTGAGAAAGATTCTCAGATCCTTGCCTAAAAGATTTGCTATGAAGGTAACTGCCATAGAGGAAGCCCATGACATCAGCAAGTTGAAAGTGGATGAACTAATTGGGTCTCTTCAGACTTTTGAGATGGGGATCACTGATAATGGTGACAAGAAGAACAAGAGCATAGCACTTGTATCCAACACTGATGTTGAAAACAAGGAGGATGAAGAAGAAAATATTTCAGAAGCTATAGCCATGCTTGGAAGACAATTCAACAAACTCATCAAAAGAATAGATCCAAAGTCAAGGTCTAATGTTCATAACATTCCCTCTGACATTGACAGTTCCAGTAGAAGACTGAGGTCAGAAGAGAAGGGAAATCAAGGCAGAGGAATTCAATGCCATGGTTGTGAAGGATATGGGCATATTCGAGCTGAATGTCCTACCTTTCTTAAGAAACAAAAGAAAGGAATGAATGTTACTTGGTCTGACTGTGATTCAGAAAGTAATTCTGAAGAAGAATCTGCCAAACTAATTACTGCTCTAACTGGTGTTTGTACCTCTGAAAGTGACACTAGTGATGAAGAAGTGACATTTGAAGAACTGGCTGATACTTACAAGAAATTGTGTATCAGAAGTGCTGAAGTCTGTGTGCAGAATGAGAAACAATCAAAACTCATCATAAAGCTGGAGGCTGAAAAAAGGGCAGACCTTGAAACTATAAGTCATCTAGAAGGGGAAGTTCAATTGCTGAACTCACAACTGAACCAAATGACCAAATCTGTCAAGATGCTGACTAATGGAACAGACAAATTGGAAGAGATTCTTCAAGTTGGACAAAATGTGGGAAACAAATCTGGAGTAGGATTTGTGGAAGCTAAGAAATCTGGTGCAGACAAGAAGATCAGGCCTGTTAAACAAATGTCAAAGCAGATGTCTCAACACAACTCTCAACATCAGAAACAAAGATATATGAAGAAAAAGTACCAAAGATGGAGATGTCATCATTGTGGGAGGTATGGCCACATAAAGCCTTTCTGCTTCAAATTGCATGGATACCCTAATCAAAACTCAGGTGTTAAACCTAAGTCAAAAGGGTACCACATACTCCTCAATGGAAGAAAAAGGTTACTGCCCTGATAGCCCACACTTCCCTGAGAGTCTCTGCAAGGGAAGGCTGATACTTTGACAGTGGGTGCTCTAAACACATGACTGGAATAAAGAACATTCTCAATCATGTTAAACCTCACAACACTAGTTATGTGACCTTTGGAGATGGTGCTAAAGGTGAAATCAAAGGAGTTGGTAATTTGGACTGCCCTGAAGTTCCAAATCTAAATGAAGTACTATTGGTAAAAGGCCTGACTGCTAATTTCATTAGTATCAGTCAATTGTGTGATCTAGGATTCAAGGTCAACTTCTCAAAATTTGAATGTCTAGTAATTAATGAAAAAGTAGAAGTGGTAATGAAAGGAATCAGATCTAAAGATAACTGTTACTTGTGGCAGCCTGAGAACACTAATAACTCCACTATGTGTTCAATTACCAAATAAGAAAAAGAGATGAAACTGTGGCACCATAAGCTTGGCCATCTTCATCTAAGAAGAATGAAAAGAACTATCTCTATGGAAGCAGTCAGAAGGATTCCAAGACTGCAAATTGATAAAAGGAGGGTTTGTGGTGAACTTCAAATTGAAAGGCTTGGTAAAAAGAGACATGTCTATGATGTGGTGAATAAACTTGAAGAAGGATGTGCTGTCAGAACCAGAAGTAATCATGACAAGGAATTTGGAAACAACAAGTCTAATAAATTCTGTTTCCTAGAAGAAATGAGTCATGAAGTCTCTTCTCCTATAACTCATCATCAAAATGGAGTTGACAAAAAGAAAAATAAGATCATACAGGAATCTGCCAGAGCTATGATTCATGTCAAAAGAATGCCTTCCCAACTCTGTGCTGAAATAGTTGCAGCTGGTAGTAGCTGTTCTCAAAATATCTGGACAAAACAGATGCTCACTGAGTATAATGTCTCACAAGATGTTGTGACATTGTATTGTGACAATCTGAATACAATCAATATTTCCATGAACCCTATTCAGCATAGCAGGACCAAGCACATTGACCTTGTAGAGAAGAAGTCAATTAAACTGGAACATGGTATCATTAAGCTTCAGCTGGCTGACTCTTCTACCAAGGCTCTTGTTGGAAATCAACTTGAAAACTTGAGGGGCAAGATGGGTATTTGCCAACGTGAGAAATTATAGCAATTAATTTTGCTTAAAACAAGGGTTGAAGGAGTTATTTGTGTTAAGTCTATTTTTAGTGGGTTAATCATATGTCTTTCCAATTCTTTCAAAATTATTAAGAAGTTGAATAGACTCTCAATTGCCTCCTACCTCTCTCGTCTTTGCAACCTATTCCTTTCTCTCAATCAAAGTTTTCTCTCAAATTGCTACTGGTGCTCTAAGTCAAGCAAAATGTCTCAAACATCATCTTCAACCAAGGCGACCACTTCATCTTCATCATCTGACCAAGATTCTCGAGCAATCACCACATGCATAGATTCTGAAGTCCTGGAGATCACTCCTCTCAGAGAAATGGCAACTGACCCCTCCAAAGTCAAAAAACTGAGAACTAGGCATGCAGGAAGAGCTCAAGCTACTGCTTCTGGTAATCTTTCTCATCCTTCTTCCTCTGTACCAAATAGGGAAGGATCAGCTCAAGTACATCAAGTAATTGCTAGGCTTGTTACAAGAATACTAAGCGGAAACCAATCTGTACCGGGGATTTCTGTCCCATTAAATCAAGAATCAGCAAGCCCAAATGTGGATGTCTCTGAGAATGTAGATGTCTCTGAGAATGTTGTGACACAAAATGACAACATTCAGAACCCTTCAGAGAAGACTGTTGATCCACCTATCATTGATGTGGATGAGGAATACTCAGACAATGATCTGATTGCCAATGTAAACCCTAGCATAGCTAGGAGAATGATGAAAAGAAAGGGTAATCAGAATGCTGCAAAATGTATGACCAAAGATAAACCTGCTAATAAGAAATCCAAGGCTGAAGGCAAGGCTGGGGTAGACTCTGTGAAAACTGGTCAGTCCAAAGGGAAGGTGAAAGCCCAGGTGCATACTGGTAGACAACCAATTACAAAGAAGAGAAAAGAACCTGAATCTTCTGATTCTGATGAGGAATCAGAGTTTGAGATTGATGCTGAAGAAATTCCTATCAGAAGGAAACTCCCCTCCAGCAAAATTGCTAGAGTTCCTGAAGTCCCAACAGAAAACATCTCTTTTCACCATCCTGACAATGCAAACAGATGGAAGTATGTTTGCTTGAAGAGAATAGCTTTAGAAAGAGAGCTAAACAATGATGCCATGGAGTGCAAGGACATCATGGACCTGATTAAAACTGCTGGACTGATGAAGACTGTGGTAAAATTTACCAAGTGCTATGAAAATCTGGTCAACGAGTTCATAGTTAACTTGTCTGATGAATGTGCTGATGGAAGGTCAGCTGACTTTGAAAGTGTTTATGTTAGAGGAAGAAGGGTTAATTTCTCTCCATCATAAATTAACAAATTTCTTGGAAGATCAAATGAGGATTGCCCTGAACTGGAAGTCACTGACAATGAAGTTTGTCAAACCATCACAGCAAGACAAGTCAAGTGCTGGCCCTTGAAAGGCAAGTTGAATTCCAGCAAACTTAGCATGAAATTTGCCATCCTGCACAAGATTGGTGCAGCCAACTGGGTCCCTACAAACCATAAATCAACTATCTCCACAGGATTGGGGAGATTTATTTATGCTGTGGGAACCAAGACTGTTTTTGACTATGGCAGGTATATTTTTGAACAAACTTTAAAACATGCTGGTAGTTATGCTGTCAAAGGCCCAATTGCCTTTCCCTCCCTCCTTTGTGGAATTATCCTTGCACAATACCCTGATATCTTGGTGGCAAGAGACACTGCTTGCAAAAGAGCTCCTGCTCTTGGGTTACACTACAAGCTGTTTCAGGGATCTCATGCTCCTGATATTGTCATAACATCAGCTGAGACATCATCTGTAAAGACTCAGTCCAAAACATCTGATGTTATAACTGTATTGAAAGAGACCTGCAAAGAGCTGGAAGCTAGGAAAAAGACCCTAGAAAACCTAATTTCCAGGTTAGAAAAGGAGGAAGCTGAAGGAAACAGAAGGGAAGAGGGTGCAGAAGCTGAAGATCAACTCAATACTGAAGAAACTAGCTCCTCTGAAGGGGACAGTGCTTGAAGGTTGGTGGAGTTGATGCTGATTCCTGGTGGAGTTTGCAAGTGTGTTCAATTTTTAGTTGTTGTTTTCTGGATGACTGTATAATCTTTTAAGAACATATTTCTTTGGCCCATTTGTGGCTAAAGAGGGGGAGATATATTTTGGTAGACTTTATTAGATATTCTATTTTTTCTGCAGTCATATTTATTCTGCTGCTATCTATCTCTGATTGCTTAGGGTCTTTAGCCAAAAATATGCCAAATGGGGAGTTTGTAGTTGTTTAGTTATTGGCATGCATTTTTGGTAAAAGCAGGTGTGTGAATGTCATGACTGATGTCATAACATTCTAGTTTATTAGGTACTGTTTTATTAGGTACCTCTGCAGAAAAATATTGTCATACAGGTGCTGCTGTTTATGAGTGTGTATCTGAGCATTTTGCAAAAAGATCACATTTACCAAAATCAGTAGACAGGATTTCAGATGTCATAACAAATGTTAAGACATCCTGTTCTGAACTAACAGTTATGCAGTTTGTGTAATTCTGAGTTTTTTCAGGAAAATGACTCAGTCTTTCCAGAACAGAAAATCTCGTGGACTTGGGATTAACCTAGCTCAACCCTAACCTGGTTGATAAAGTCCTGTGACCTAGTCTTAAGGTCAAACGGAATTAACCCTAGCTTTTTGTGGAAACCCTAACTGAAGATGCAGCTGCTATATATTTAACAGAGCTGCTGTTTTGGAATCAATCCCTTTTTGACAGAAGATCATTTAGAAGCTGTATAGTTTTAACTATTGTAATCCAAGCAAGTATCATTGTGATAAGTGACTTGGAATAGGTTTTAATTGTAAGGGTTGTGTACCACTCAAAGCTTTGAAGCAAGAGTGTGTTTGTGTCTCTTGACTAAAGCTTTGAAGCAAAGTCAAGTTAGGTTTGTGTATCACTCAAAGCTGTGAAGCAAGAGTGTTTGTGTTGCTTGATTAAAAAGTTGTGAAGCATAATCAAGTGTATGTTTTGAAGAGTGTCTTCATCAGTTCATTAGTCAAATTGTTTTAAGTATCACTGCTGTGATTGAGGGGGAGTGAGTAGGAACTCAGGTTTAAGTTGTACTTAGATTGAAGTTGCATTGGGTAGGTCTTAAGTGAAGGAGATAAACTGGTTGGTTTATTCCTGAATTAATATCTCTTATAGTGGATTTCCTCCCTGGCTTGGTAGCCCCCAGAGTAGGTGTTGTTGCACACTGAACTGGGTAAACAATTGACTGTGTTCTTTACTGTTTTTTGTATTTACTGTCTTATAGAAAGTCAGATACGGTGTCATAACATTGAACGTGACATTGAGTATCTGCAGCCAGAATTTCAGTTATCTTCTTTCCGTCTGCACTTCAGAGACTTCTGCGAGCATGAGTTTAGAAGCGAGAACATAACACAAGGTCGTCAAAACTTCAAGTCTTTAGAGTCTTCAGAACTGCGTCTTCAGAGTCTTCAACACTTGGTTGTGAGAATCTTTTCTTGGAGCCTTTGGTATTTAAAATTTTAAGTCTTTAGAATCTTTAGAACTTCTGTCTTTAGAGTCTTCAGCACTTGGTCTTTAGAACCCTTATCTTTAGAATCTCGAGCCTTTAGAAACTTGAGTCTTTAGCATCTAGACTTGAGTAGAAACTTATGTCTTCAGATCTTCTGACTGTTTCTTTAGAACTCGTTGTCTTCAGAAACATGAGTCTTCAGCATCTGGACGTAAGTAGAAACTTCCGTCTTCAGATCTTCTAACTGGTTTCTTTAGACAAACATCAGAGCTTACACTTCAGAGCCTTCTGGAGTATCTTGCTACTGTTCAACAGAACTTGTGTAGCGCAAAAGAAGAACTAATTCTCTTCTAATGTCTTGGCCACGCCATCCATCAGAAGCATAACTTATTTGTTAAGTACTCAACAGTAACAAATATTAGAATATCAAAATTGTTCATACAAACATACTCATTTGTTATTATCAAAACTCAGAGATAATATTGCAGAATCAAATCTTATTTTTACAGATTTAACTTTCTTTAGTTCTTTCAACTAGAATTTGAACACTTTATCTGGTGCTCACTTCTTGATTGATAAGACTTCTGATATATTATTTCTTGTTCAATCATCATCATCATCAAAACCATTAGAAGACAATTATTTGCACAACACATAAAATCACATTCTATATATTTTTTATGATGACATCACATCTCTCAAAAAGGTGATAAAACATACATAGATAAATAAATAAGATGGAGTAGTTTTCTTCACATATAAAAAATAATTATACTTTACTTCTCCTAAGAATATACCTCATCTCTTTTTTATTATAAAAAAATAGAAGGAGATGTAATAAACAACATAAAGAACACATATGAGCAACTAAACAAAACAATATTCATATATTGAGAAAAATAATGTTTTCAACTTGAAAGAAAAGATGAAACAAACAAGCAAATAAAACACAACAAACAAGAGCTATGGGATGTTTCCATAATCATCATCACCAAAAAGTCCAAGAGAAACAGGTGGCACGTGGGATGATCGTTTGTGGTAAAAATAATGTTTAGGCAGATTATATGAGAATAAATAATGATAAAAGTTAAACAACAGTAGCTAGAAAAAGAACAAAGATCGCTTGATAGTGGTGATATAAGAAAGGATATTGAAAAAAAAAAACAATAATCTATAATAAAAGGCAGAAAAAGTTTAGCGACGATGGCTAAAATTTATGGAAAAGAAAGTTCCAAAAATTGGAAGCTCTAATATCATATGATAAAATGAGATTTTTGATACGTTGAAAATTATAATTACAATGCTAAATATAATCTTATTTAAATAAAAAAAATGTAAATCTAATAAATTTCATATTAATATTACAAATTGCTATCTTAATATTTAGGACCGTTTGAAAAATCAACCATGAAGTATTTGAAGCTTCTGTTCATCAAACATCAATCAATAACTTTCTTTTTTAAATCTTTTGTAGATGGATGATCTGTCCTCAATGTTATGTGATTAAAGTATGGAGGACTTTATAGCTACCGACATGAAAACTACATCCAATGCATTAGACATTTTTTGGAGCCAAAGAAGTGAGGTCACCTTTTGTGTAATTTAGACACGATAACAAGCATGATAGATGTGAACGTTTGGAACATTGCCACCACGCCTCATTTTATTATACAATTCCAACCTCAGCCAAAAACATGTCGTACAGTGCACTACTATGGGAACATATTTTAATCCAATTGGATTTCAAAATTGTTTTAAATAGTACCGCTTTTTCCTTTTCTTTATGTCCTTTTCCAGTGAGACATATGCTTGAAAAACAATCTACTACTACCAATATATATCAACTCTCCTAGCAATAGAGAAGCACACATCCACCTCATAGATTCCAAAAGAAACAATGGAGTCTCAACATTCCCATAACCAACTTCATGTCATTTTTCTTCCATTTCCATCTCCTGGCCATATGATTCCTATGATAGACACTGCAAGGCTATTTGCCAAACAAGGTGTTAATGTTACCATCATCGCCACACATGCCAATGCTTCAACCTTCCAAAAAACCATTGACACTGACTTCAGTTCAGGATACTCCATCAAAACGCATCTCATTCACTTCCCTTCAGCTCAAGTTGGTCTCCCTCATGGTGTTGAAAACCTCAAAGATGGAACTAACTCAGAAATTCTTGGTAAAATCAGCCATGGAATAGCCATGCTCCAAGATCCGATTGAGGTTCTGTTTCAGGATCTTCAACCAGATTGTGTAGTCACTGATATGATGTATGCTTGGACTGCAGAAGCAGCTGCAAAACTAGGTGTTCCAAGGATTTACTATTACAGCTCAAGCTATTTCTCCAACTGTGCCTATCATTTTATCATGAAGTATAGACCTCATGATGGTTTAGTTTCTGATACACACAAGTTTACAATTCCTGGTTTGCCTCATACCATTGAGATGACCCCTCTGCAGATTCCTGATTGGTTAAGGGAGAAGAATGCCGCCACAGACTATTTTGAACCAATGTTTAAATCTGAGGAAATAAGCTATGGGACACTATACAATAGTTTTCATGAACTTGAAAGTGAATATGAGAAGCTTAGTAAAACTACAATCGGGGTCAAATCATGGAGTGTTGGACCAGTTTCTGCTTGGGCTAACAAGGATGATGAAAGAAAGACCAATAGGGGACACATCGAGAAGAATATTGGAAAAGAACCTGCAGAGTTGTTAAATTGGCTAAACTCAAAGCAAAATGAGTCTGTACTTTATGTAAGTTTTGGAAGTCTTGCTATGCTAGGGGATGCTCAGCTTGTAGAAATTGCACATGGGCTTGAAGATTCAGGTCATTATTTTATCTGGGTTGTGAGGAAAAATGATGGAGATGAGGGTGAAAACAGTTTCCTACAAGATTTTGAGAAAAGGATGAAAGAAAACCAAAAGGGCTATTTGATTTGGAACTGGGCACCACAGCTTCTAATATTGGATCACCCTTCAACAGGAGGAATTGTGACTCACTGTGGTTGGAACTCAATTCTAGAAAGTTTGAGTGTTGGTTTGCCAATGATCACATGGCCAATGTTTGCCGAGCAATTTTACAATGAGAAGTTGCTTGTTGATGTGTTGAAGATAGGGGTCCCAGTAGGAGCAAAAGAAAACAAGTCATGGAATAGCATTAGTGTAGAGGCAGTGGTGAAAAGGGAAGAGATAGGGAAGGCAGTGAAGATTTTGATGGGAAGTAGCCAAGAGAGCGAAGAAATGAGGATTAGAGCAAAAAAGCTTGGTGATGCTGCCAAGAGGAGTATAGAGGAGGGTGGAGACTCTTACAACAACTTGGTTCAGTTGATTGATGAGCTGAAATCATTGAAGAAATCTAAAGCACTTGGTGAGAAAACAGATTAGGATGTGTAGTTGATGAAGGTTTAGAATAAGATGAAACAATATCCAAGTATTTCTCTGCAGCTGTTTTTTGTTATTTGGATTTCAATAATATGAAACACTATCCAATCATATACTTGTGCACTGCAATGATGATAAAATAAATTAGTTTTTACTATGCAGTTTTCATATTAAGCTAAGAAAAATATCTATTGATGATTTAAATTTTGTTGTGTACTATAGTTTGCCTTATAGGAAACTCATCATTGGTCATAGTGTCACACTATAACATCACTACAAATATCCATAGCTTATATACAGTTTCTGCTTTGTTAGTAGCAATACAAATCATCTTACTTGAAATCAGAGCTTATGTTTTTTCAGTTTTCTTGTAACACACCCTGTATTAGAGATCTATTATCACACACTTATTTTTGTCATAATACAATCTTGTTAAAAAAATCCAAACCTATCAGCTTACTTATCAAGAATTAAATAAAACTTACCTCCATTGGAGCATTTCATCAAACAACTTGTGGTTACCTCTTATAAATATTAATCAGTGCGCGCATCTAATGAAATTAACAAGAACATTATAAAAATACTTGAGTAAACTTCATATCAGATATAGCTTTCAACTTTCAAGCGAAAATAAAATACACTTACTACATTTCCATGAGATATGTGAAGCACTTAAAAAAAATGTTATAGTCAATGATGGACTTGCATGTGATTAGACAATTGCGCCATAAGAGTTAGAGATAATTGAGTGAGAGGTTTAGATAATGAAATACTCCCTCCGGTTATTATTATAAGTAAAGATCTTTTTTAAGATTTATTAAATAATTGATGTATCTGGTCTATATAGAGACCAGATTCATAAATTATTTAATGAACTTAAAGAGATAATTTTTGCTAAATTATTTAATGAATTTAAAGAGAGAATCTTTGCTTATAATAGTGATCTGTTGGAGTACTTATTTGTAGCTTGTAGAAGGAGCATTCATGAAATGATTGAGTTATTGTAATACTCTAAAATAGTATGTTATGATATTTGATGAGACTAGGTATGTTTCGAGCTAACTAGTTGAATAAAGTCCATCAGAGAACGAGGAAAGCCCAATATCACTTAATGAAGGAGTAATGGCAATACTTTTTCCGTCCCATAATTTAAGCAAATTTCAGTTTTTTAAATTCATTAAAAAGTTGATGTATCTGATCAGATACATCAACTTTTTAATGAATCTAAAAAACTGAAATTTGTTTATAATATAGGACGGGGGGAGTAGTCAAGTAGAGAAGGATGGCCCAACATCAGACAAACATGTCATCATGAAGCCAACATGAATGAATGATTATGTGTGTGTGAAGGAAATCCTTGAGTGGAAATTTTGTTCTTTCAATTCTATTAGTTGTTTCAGGTTTTCTCGCAAGTTAGTTATGCTTGAGCTTATATGATGTAAATTTTGTTAGATAGTGTAATTCATATTCTGTCAAAATGTCTGTATAAGTAGTTTTGGACCAAAGTTTTATATAGTCGAATTGGGCCTGGGCATTGTATGCCTATATAAAGGGCTTGCTAGTTTGTAATTTTACAATGAAATCACAATTCAGTTAGAATCAATAACAAAGTTTCAATCTCTCTCTTCGTTCTTCTTCTTCTTCTTCTTCCTTTATCAATCATCTTTCTTGATAACCCTTTGTTCCAACAAATTGGTATAACAGAGTTCGGTTGCGATTCAGAGAGAATCTAATGACAAACAGAATAACAACGTCAATGCAATTTCTAGTGAATCTACCAATTTTCAAAGGTGAAAACTATCAACGGTGGGTTGCATAGATGAATGTTATCTTCATATTTCAAGATGTTGTTGAAATCTTGAATGATGGAGTATCAAAACTGAAAGCAAATGTGACATATGCTCATAAAGCTACGCACAAAGATCAAAGGAAGAAAGATGGTAAAGCATTATTCTTGACTCATCAGTGTGTGGATTCCGATGTATTTGAGAAGATAATTGATGAAGAAACGACAAAAGGAATGTGGAACAAATTAAAGAACTTGTATGGTGGAGATGAGAAATTGAAAAGGTGAAGTTGAGGACATTGAAGAAGCAATACGAGATGATTCAAATGAATCAATCTCTGCATATTTCTCAAGAATTGTGACACTAACAAACCACATGAAGGCATGTGGTGAATCGGTACGAATCTGCAGAAGATAGAGAAAGTGTTGAGATCTCTGACTGTAGATTTTAACTAGATAGTAGTGACAATTGAGGAGGCTGAGACTCTATCTGAGATGAAGTTAGAAGAACTTCAAGCTTCATTAGAGGCTCGTGAGATGAGATTGAGGCATAGAAACTCAAAGAGAGAAGGTGGCTGAACATGCATTGCAATCAAGATTCAGAAAAAAATCTGGA
Source organism: Vicia faba (assembly GCA_948472305.1). NCBI lineage: Eukaryota > Viridiplantae > Streptophyta > Magnoliopsida > Fabales > Fabaceae > Vicia > Vicia faba. Next base: position 346,245,390 of record OX451740.1, read on the forward strand.
AAAGAGAAGTCAAAGAAGCGAAAGAATCTTGCTAGTGATGAGAAGTCAAGAAAGAATACTGATTCAATCAAGAAAGGTGTGGGCAACAAGTATTCTGGGAAGAAAGTTGACACGAAAGATGTGCAGTGTTATAATTGTCAAGGTTTTGGTCACTATGCTCGAGACTGTCGAAGAAAGAAAGCAGTGAGGACAAAAGATAGTGATGGAGTTCAATATGCATGAGCTAGAAATAGTGATTCTGATGATGTATTATTAATAGTCAACACTCACTTGAACAATGAGAAAAACAACATGTGGTGTCTGGATTCAGGATGCATCAACCACATGAGTGGCAATAAAAACTGGTTTACCAAATTAGATGATTCAGTCGAAAAGGTGATAAAGTTTGCAAATGGCAGGCACATTAAATCAGGTGGTAAAGGAGATATTTTGGTTTTCAGAAGGATGGTCGAAAGGCCACCATCAATGAGGTATTGTATGTACCTTCTATGACAAGTAACTTGATAAGTGTAGGTCAATTACTTGCAAAAGGTTTCAATATGAAGCTAGAAAAGAATCAGATGAAGGTATATAGAGCTGACGAGAGGACGATAATGAAAGCACCATTAGCATAAAACAAAACCTTCAAAGTTGAACTCAACACATCAGATCACAAGTGTCTTTCTTTAACTACAAAAGAAGACAAGAGCTAGCAATGACACCCCATGTATGGAAATTTAAACTTCAGAAGTTTAAGTATGCTGAACCAAAAGATGATGGTGTTTGGGTTACCTTATGTAAAGGAACCAAAGCAGGAATGTGAGCAATGCGGCAAAGCAAAATAAGTAAAGCATTCAAATATGACTTCCCCATGAAATCAAAGCAAAAACTGGAGCTGGTACATTTTGATGTGTGTGGACCTTTTGAAATAAAGTCAAATGGAGGTAACATGTATTTCCTTACTTTCATTGATCAATTCACCAAACATATGTGGATTTACCTTATTGAAAGGAAGAGTGAGGTATTCACACTGTTCAAAAAGTTCAAGTTGCATGCTGAGAAACAAAGTGAATGCAAGTTGAAGAAGTTGAGAATTGATGGAGGTGGTGAATATGCTTCTGTTGAATTTGCTAGATTTTGCAATTAGGAAGGTATAGAGCATGAGGATATTCCACCCTATACACCTCAGCATAATAGCATAGCTGAGAGAAAGAATAGAAGTATATTGGACATGATGAGAAATATGTTGAAAGCTAAAGATATGCCTAAGAGATTTTAGGTTGAAGCAGCTTCGGCAAAAATATATATTCTAATTAGGTGTCCAACGAAGAAGATGGTCGAAAAACACCTTATAAGGCTTGGACAGGGTCGAAGCCAAATGTTAGTCATCTCAAAGTTTTTGGATCAATATACTTCAGACATGTACCTGGACCACTAAGAAAGAAGTTGGATGATCGAAGTAAAGTCATGGTGCTCATAGGTTATCATTTGACTAGTGCATACACATTGTATTTGTAACACCCCAATTCTATCCGACGAATAATAATAAAATCAGAGTTTAACATAAATAGGATGCTATATTTACAACTTAAAGTCAAACTTCATTTAATCGCATACAAAACAGGTACATAACACTTAATTCAGATGAACCGATAACAACCTGCTTTATTCTTTAAAATCAAATAATTTTTTATTGATAAGCAGCAGAATTTACATGCTCAACTTCAATTCACGTAACATCTTTTATTCAACTAAAACAACTTCAAGACAACAGTTATTTCACGTAACCAACTTAAAAATTCAGCAACTGAATTAAATATCAATAACTAAACATCAAGCATTCGTCCCCCCGAATGCTACGTATCAGAGCGACGACACCGACTCGAACTAACGAGGTAACAACTATCCTTCTTGATTACCTGCACGTTACGAACAGAGGGCAACATTCAAATAGAAGGGGTGAGATATCGAACTATATAATTAAGCGTATGATAAACAATATGTTAAATCAGATCACATAAAATCACCACTTCACAACTTACAAACAACTTTAATCACAACAAAGCATCGACACGACATAACGACTAATTCACAACTTTTAGATAATACTTGTCACAACAAGTCAACAATATAAAGCAACAACAAATATATCATCACCACAACTCAAGATGCAACATCAAATGTGACTCAATTACAATGCACATGCATGTGGTACCATTGAAGCAGAACTCTCATCTTAAAATTCTGCCAATAAATAGAGACATCAACACCGCATAAGCCTTCTTTGCAGTTTTCCGATCTAAGCCATCACAGAGTATCCAAATGTATGTGACTCAATGAATGCACTATCACATACTCACAACAATCATCATCCATCGTAAGGCATAATCCCACATCACCATTATTACCAGTAAATAAAGGTAATTCATCATCATTTAAAATTCCTTGCAACTTCGCATTATCATTAAGAATTCACAGCGACAATCGCAACAACATAACAACTTAACATAAATAAATATTGGCCATAAGCCTACCACATCAATCAACGATTCAACCTCAACTCAAACTAATTCAACTTTGGTCATAGGCCTATAACTTGATATTTCAACAACAACAATTAACACAATATTGGCATAAGCCTACAACTTAGTACGTCACAATAATAATAACATATCAACAGTAGTAATTCGACAACAACATCAACCATAAAACAACATTGACCATAAGCCAAACAATTCGATACCACCTGAAATTCATATTTTTCAGCAAAGTATTCAACACACCGTGTCGACTAAAATATACAACAATTGTTCCGTATAATTATTCAGACAAATCGGCTATACCGGCTTAATAATTATCTACTAAAATTACTACTTTATATGCTACGAAGTCCCGTGTAATTAATCGGACAATTCTACTATAACCGACTAATTATTCCTCTGCCCAAATTACTAATATTTCTAATCTGTATTAATATTATTAAGACCATCCTGGTATTGTTGTTTCATAAGCTCTGCTACTTGTAATTACTATACTGCTAGATTATTCTCTTACTAATTTATTACAGTTACTGCAATTGAGGTATAATAAACTTTAGTTAAATATGAACTACATGATCAAGGGATACTAAGTTCTTCAAATAAAATACGGGGGCCTTACTGTAATCAATTATCAAATGGGCTAAATTGGGAAACTATATAAAACTAGTGTGTCTGTCGCCACAAGTGGTGTGGCCCTCGGCACACCTTCTTTTTTTCCAACATGGTGTCGGTCGGCACCCATTACCATGGCCCTCGGCATGCCCATTATCTTTGTGCCACTAGGCACACACATTGTGCCCCTCGGCACAATGTGTTTCCAGTCCCCGGTTACGCAGATTTCTGTAATTCCTTTTTATTTTCAATTATCCTTCGATTAACAGTATTTCAATCCAACCAACACAACATATAATTATAATAATACCACAATTACACCAACATCGACATAAAATAATTCTCCAACAATAGATTCATCAATTGAATTTTTGCAACTTTATCAGGAAACACTATATTGCAATAGAAACAAAACAACAACCTTTCACACAGAATCACACACGATAATTTCATATAACCTACCCCATATATCATTTATCATATACCTAATTATAGAGCAAGAACCCCACCCTTACCTTGGATTTGAGACCGCTTTATTCCACCGGTTGAACCTCGCTTTGCCAAAGTTTCCAACCTTTACCTCTTTTCTGCAATTTTGCAACTTCCACGTTCCCACAAAATACTCAAGACTTTTTCCTTATTCCTTCTAATTAACCTAATCCTCATAATTAGCTTAACCTTATAATTATTAATATTCTTATTGGGCCTAACTTTCACACCCCACCTATTACTCCATACAACCAAATAATGAGTCCAACTAATAAACCTTATATTATTCTAATATCTATATTAATATTATTACTAATATTAATGAACCAAACAACAACTTACCAACTTAAATCAACATTTCTCGACATTTTGCAACTTCAACAATTTCAAAAACATATTCAACCATTAATATATAATTAATTTAATAGTTAATTAAATTAACGGGCGTTACAACTCCCTCCCACTTAGAATATTTTCGTCCTCGAAAATTTATTCGATACTACCACTCTTAGTACGATTTTCGCATCCAACTCGTTGATTTCCAAGTTGTGTTTGGCAACACTTCGACCACTACTTTCCTGATAACTCATTAACCCAACACGATTCAAATCGATTACACACATGTCAATCATTCAACACTTCGCGACATGATCGGTACTAGCATCTCAACTACTCCACCATAATCTGACATACCAACATTTAAAGTAGCACTAACTATAACACACTTATACTTGGATATACATCATCACAATATCATCTTAACGACCTTTTCAACATCAAAACACATACACAATTCCATTCCCGTATGTCAATTATCAACAAAACATCAACAACTCTACTCACATTGTCGTATCACTCTTATAGTGACATCAATACAACCATCATAATCAACTTTGTCATGTTATGGAGTATCATTCCTTACTCACGGAAATCAACAATAACATATCAATAACGATAACAAAATCATTACAACATCAACTTAACTGTATAACTCAACAATTATACACACAACTCACCACCAACCAACAACCATATTAATATCCTTATAAAATCCGCAAATATTTACTAGCAAACATAGTGCCGTGGCGCAACATCTCTATATCAATAATCCATCAAATCACGCATGTAGATTAAGACACACAATTCACATTGGCTTCTGATGTTTTAATCCTTCACTTCTAACGAGTCGTACACACATAGCAATTGCACCACATCACGCCTCAGCTGCGCAACTCTGATAATCCATCTTAAGTCACCGTCCTCGTTAAAATTTCCGTCAACTATCTAGCTCGCAAGTTTCAATCTAGTTTCATACTTTCCTAAATACCCACCATAAAACAATTATTCACTTGATATTCTCAATCTTTCACTTTGCGACGTTAATTCACATATAACTCGCCACTCCGACTTGTTCAATACGTCTCAATTCTCTCTTAGCAATTCCTTTATTACTTCACACAAACTGGTGAGCGACTATCATCATGATATAACATCAACCACTTCACTCACCATTAAGATATCAAGACAAGTCTATACCATCTAACACAATCTCGTCTACTATCAACAAGAGATTAAGGGTGATCAATTCCTCAATTTGTCAATTGATAACCGACAATCATAATGGAGTATAAACCATCGTTACCAAACTTTAATAGTGTTCCTTTAGGACTTGTATTCAAGTCACCTAATGCACCATAATCCAATAATTTACAATGAGTTTTACAAATACTTCAACAAATTTCCCTCTCATTCAATTTTGTCGATGAGACACCAACGCTCAACATATTACACGGTCCACATTACACTCATCTAGTCTCACCCTAAGGTTAAGCATTCTCTAACTCAAGAATTACTTTCTTCATCTTCGTATCATCAGGAATACAAATTCAATTACGGAGTCTCAACACACCTTGCACATCTAACTTGAAATCATCATTCTCATACTGATCAAGTCTAACCACTGAATCTACCAATTCACATCTAACTTCTGAGCTTCTTTAATACTGTCCAGAAAACCATTCTTAATCTTTAACATCCCTAACATAACACTCTTCAGTGTCACTTCGCAAACTAAGCTCATATCACTGAACTGTTCAATCAATTCCAATTCTTTAACCATCATTGCTGACATATGTAAAGTCTTTCGACCTAAAACATCAGCCACGACATTAGCTTTACTTGGATGATAATTCAAACCGACATTATAATCTTTCAACAACTCCAACCATCTTCGTTGTCTCATATTCAATTCCTTCTGATCAAATAAATACTTCAAATCTAGAACCAAAAAGACAATGTCTCCAAATCTTCAACATAAACGCCACCACTACTAACTCAAGTCACACGTAGGATAATTCTTCTCATGAACTATGAGTCGTCTAGAAGCACAAGCAACGACTTGTCCCTTCAGCATTAGCACACCACTAAGTCCCATCTTAGACACATTCATAATACACTACAAATGACTCTCTCGGATTAGGCAAAACCAATACCGGAGCAGTCGTCAATATTTTCTTTAGTTCTACAAACTTTCTTCACATCAACATCTCATACTTGAAATGATGAATAACTATCCTTTTTAATGCCAAACATCTCATTTCCCAATTCTACCCGACAGATAATAATAAAATCAAAGTTCAACATAAATAGGATGCTACATTTACAACTTAAAATCAAACTTCATTTAATAGCATACAAAACAGATACATAACACTTAATTTGGATGAGCCGATAACAACCTGCTTTACTCTTTAAACAAACAACTTTTTATTGATAAGCAGCGGAATATACATGCTCAATTTCAATTCACTTAACATCTTTTATTCAACTAAAACAACTTCAAGACAACAATTATTTCACGTAAACAACTTAAAAATTCAGCAACTGGAATAAATATCAACAACTAAACATCAAGCGTTCATCACCCCCGAGTGCTATGTATCAGAGTAACGACACCGAATCGAACTAACAAGGTAACAACTATCCTTCTTGATTACCTGCACGTTACCAACAGAGGTAAACATTCAAACAGAAGGGATGAGATATCGAACTATATAATTGAGCGTATGATAAACAATATGTTAGATCAGATCACATAAAATCACCACTTCACAACTTACAAACAACTTTAAACACAACAAAACATCGACACAACATAATGACTAATTCACAGCTTTTAGATAATACCTGTCACAACAAGTCAACAACATAAAGCAACAACAAATATATCATCACCATAACTCAAGATGCAACATCAAATGCGACTCAATTACAATGCACATGCATGTGGTACCATTGGAGAAGAACTCCCATCTTAAAAATCTACCAATAAATAGAGGCATCAACAAGGCATAAACCTTCTTCGTAGTTTGCCAATATAGGCCATCACAGAGTATGAAAATGTATATGACTCAATGAATGCACTATCACATACTCACAATAATCATCATCCATCGTAAGGCATAAGCCCACATCACCATTATTACTAGTAAATAGAGGTAACTCATCATCATTTAAAATTCCTTGCAACTTCGCTTTATCAACAAGAATTCACAGCGACAATCAAACCAAATCAACATAAATCAACATTGGCCATAAGCCTACCACATCAATCAATCTCAACTCAACCTAATTCAACTTTGGCCATGGGCCTACAACTTGATATTTCAACAACAACAATTAACACAATGTTGGCATAAGCCTACAACTTAGTACGTCATAATAACAATAACATATCAATAGTAGTAATTCGACAACAACATCAACCAGAAAACAACATTAAACATAAGCCTAACAATTCGATACCACCTGAAATTCATATTTTTCAGCAAAGTATTCAACACACTGTGTCGACTAAAATATATAACAATTGTTCCGTATAATTATTCGGACAAATCGGCTATACCAGCTTAATAATTATCTGCTAAAATTACTCCTTTTATATGCTACAATTTCCTGTGTAATTAATAGGAAAATTCTACTATAACCGGCTAATTATTCCTCTGCCCAAATTACTAATATTTCTAATCTGTATTAGTATTATTAAGACCATCATGGTATTGTTGTTTCACAAGCTCTGCTACTTGTAATTACTATACTGCTAGATTATTCTCTTACTAATTTATTACCGTTACTGCTATTTAGGTATAATAACCTTTAATTAAATATGAACTACAAGATCAAGGGATACTAAGTTCTTCAAATAAAATATGGGGGCCTTACTGTAATCGATTATCAAATGGGCTAAACTGGGAAACTATATAAAACTAGTGTGCCTGTCGCCACAAGTGGTGTGGCCCTTGGCACACCTTCTTTTTTCCCAACATGGTGCCGGTCGGCACCCATTACCATGGCCCATTATCTTAGTGCCACTCGGCACACACATTGTGCCCCTCGGCACAATGTGTTTCTAGTCCCCGGTTACGCAGATTTCTGTAATTCCTTTTTATTTTCAATTATCCTTCGATTAACAGTATTTCAATCCAACCAACGCAATATATAATTATAACAATACCACAATTACACCAACATCGACATAAAATAATTCTCCAACAACAGATTCATCAATTGAATTTTTGTAACTTTATCAGGAAACACTATATTGCAGTAGCAACAAAACAACAACTTGTCACACATAATCACACACGATAATTTCATATAACCAACCCCACATATCATTTATCATATACCTAATTATAGAGCAAGAACCCCACCCTTACCTTGGATTAGAGACCGCTCTATTCCACCGATTGAACCTCACTTTGCCAAAGTTTCCAACCTTTGCCTCTTTTCCTCTTTTCTGCAATTTTGCAACTTCCACGTTCCCACAAAATACTCAAGACTTTTTCCTTATTCCTTCTAATTAACCTAGTCCTCATAATTAGTTTAACCTTATAATTATTAATATTCTTATTGGGCCTAACTCTCACACCCCACCTATTACTCCATACAACCAAATAATGAGCCCAACTAATAAAACTTATATTATTCTAATATCTATATTAATATTATTACTAATATTAATCAACCAAATAACAACTTAGCAACTTAAACCAACATTTCTCGATATTTCACAACTTCAACAATTTCAAAAACATATTCAACCATTAATCTGTAATTAATTTAATAATTAATTTAATTAACGTGCGTTACATTATTCGACAAACAAATATAAAGTAGTGATTAGTCGAGATGTTCTTGTGGATGAAAGAAAAGTGTGGGACCGGAGTCAAGATTCAGTTTTATAGGAATCAGACACAGTCATAACTGTGTTCGAAGAAGATCAAAAGAATGAGGCTTCAACTAGTCGAAATGAACAAGGTGATGCTTTAACTAATAAAAATGAAGAACCACCCGTGAATAATGCTAGAAGGTCGATAAGAGTAAGAACTGAGTCAACAAGGTTAGCTGGATATGAAAGATTTCCAGATTAAGAAATTGATGCAGATGGTGATTTAATCAAAGAAGCCATGATGATGGTTGAGATGAAACCAATTGATTTGAATGAAGCCACGGGTAATTCGAATTGGTGTGAGGCCTTGAAAGAAGAACTCAGAGGTATTGAGAAGAACAAGACCTGGGAGCTTGTTGAAAGAACCCATAAGAAGCCAATCGATGTAAAGTGGATCTACAAGGTGAAAAGAAGGCCGAATGGTGAGATTGCGAAGTATAAAGCAAGATTGGTGGCGAGAGGTTTTCTGCAAAAACGTGGTATCAACTTTGACGAAGTATATACGCCTATTAGGAGGCTAGAAATAATAAGAATTGTTGTTTCGACAACAACATATAGAGGATAGAAGATGCATCAGTTGGATGTAAAGTCAACATTTATGAATGGAGTATTAGAAGAAGAGGTATATATTACTCAACCACCAGGATTTAATATCAAAGGGTAGGAGTCGAATGTTTATAGATTAAGGAAGGATCTCTATGGTTTAAAAATAGCTCCTAGAGCTTGGAATAAGAGAATTGATAGCTTCCCAATCAAAGCAGGATTCACAAAGTGTGTCTCTAAACATGGAGTGTATGTAAATAATGTCAACAGTGATAGTCGAATCATTTTATGCCTCTATGTAGATGATTTACTAATTACAGGAGCATACGAAGCTGAGATAATGAAAGTCAAGTAGAAACTAATGCAGGAATTTGAGATGTTCGACTTAGGGAATCTTTCATATTTCCTAGGGATGAAATTCAAAGATACTAAAGAAGGAGTGTTCTTGCATCAGACAGAGTATGCCTAAGATATACTAAAGAGGTTCAAAATGAACAACTGTAATGCAACTTCCACTCCATTAGAAACTGGAGCAAAGTTGAAAAAGGAAACATATGATGAGTTTGTAAGTTCAACCCTATACAAGCAAATCATTGGATCCTTGAGGTATCTTTGCAATACTAGACTAGATATCTGTTATGCTGGCTTTTGGTTTTCCATATTGGGTGGGTGTTACTATTGAGGTTAAAGAACCAGTACCCAAGCCGGAGTGCACTTGGACACTAGGAATAGAGTGGAGCATGATGGCTACTGGATGCAGGTCCTCACTAGCATATTCACGTGGTCTGCGCTTGGTTGAGATTCAAATGAATTACTGTCGACACCCACGTCTGTGGGTAAGGCGGTAGTACTTTTAGGCGTACCTGTGATTCCAAGTCACCTTTGACCTACCCTGACCTAGTCTTTATCCATGAGTGGGGGGGGATAATCTTTATAGGTACAGATGGTGACTATTTATTCTGATGGTGACCGTATGTTCTGTTGGTGACTTTGGTTCTTTGGTTATGATTCAGATCTTTGATCCTGATATATTCAACTTGGCCAGAGATTATACAACGGTTATTCATGGTACTTGGTTCTGTTGTGTTCTGATTGGTGTCAAACCTTTGATCCTGATATATTTAACATGTTTAGAAACTATACAACATTTATTCACTAGATTTATACATCAGTTATCCAGAGGGTTGTACAGATGTTATCCGATTGTACAATTGTTATCCATGATTGTGCTAAACTTTTGAACCTATGATGTTGCATTGCGTCAAACATTCTAAGAGTTTATTTCTCTTATCATCCAAGAATTCTCATGCATTTCATTCATTTTAGCCCGGATATTCATGGCAACCTGGCTTCTTATGTAGAACCTCAAGACCAGAAGATTGACTTCCCGACATCGTTGTCATCATGAATCAACTTCAGACAGATATAGTTGAGATAGGAACGTGTATGGAGACTCAGATGGATCAATTCATGCATCTTATTCAGAACCTAGCCCTTGGACAAGAAGAGTTAAGACAAAATTTTCAGAGGGTCGCAGTTGCTATTGTTGATCACGTTAATCCACCAGGTGTTAACCTTAACCAAAGGGAGATTCCTTTGAATCATAATGTCAAGAATATCGTTCAGATCCCTGTCAATCGAGCTCCTCACCATGAGAATATTTCTGAGTCATCATATGACACATTCAGGTTCCCGATTGATGGGACTAATTATGATAAAAATATTCACCTCCTGGAGGAGAGGATGAAAGCTATTGAGGGTCGTAACTCCCTTGGTTTAGACACTGCTAGTTTGTGCTTGGTGCCTGGTATCAAGATTCCTGCTAAGTTCAAAGTCCCCACTTTTGAGAAGTATAAGGGTACCACTTACCCGATGACTCACATCAAAGCTTATTGCAATAATATGGCTCCTTATACGGAAAATGACAAGCTTCTAATGTACTTCTTTCAGGATAGCCTCAGTGGAGCATCTCTTGAGTGATATACTCAGCTTGAAAGAACTAACATCAAAACTTGGAAGGAATTAGCTGAAGCTTTTTTCAACCAATACAGTTACAATAATAACATGGCTCCTTCAAGAATTTAACTCCAAGATTTGACTCAGAAGGATGATGAATCATTCAAACAGTATGCACAAAGATGGAGAGAATTAGCTTCCAGAGTTCAACCTCCTCTTTTAGAGCGAGAACTTGTTGATATGTTCTTAGATACTCTGCAAGGTCCTTATCTGATGGCTGGATGTGCTTCTGAATTTCCAAAAATGATTATGATTGGAGAACAAATTGAGCATGGTCTTAAGACTGGTAAGATCCAGGATGTTGCTACTACTCTTGAATTCCCAGATCAGGACGAAGAAGAAACTAGTGCAGTCTCCGAGGACGAAGAAGCTCCTGCTTATCCTCCATTTCAGATTCCTTGTAATGTGATGGAAGTTACTTCTAGCCATGATGATCTACAAATTTGTGTTGTAATTGTTAACCAACCAACACTTCAACCTGTTCAGTATGCTCCTCAACAACAAACATATTGATAGAGATGTATGCAACAGGGTAAGTGTAATACGGTGGGAGAACTGACTTGGGTGTTTTGCATTTTATCACAATTATTACGGATAGCAAGAGTCGCCACCAAATTTTATTTTATCCAATAAAGGAAAGGGTGAAAAGAATAGGAAAGACCTTTTGAGATATTTTCTTGAGTTTGGGGGGTAGGTTATGAAAAGAGAAGGTGTTAGCACCCTTTATCTGTAGTTATCCACGGGCTCTTAGTTGCTAGCTCAATTTTGAAATGCCTTGTTTGAAATGTGTTTGTGATGATTTTGAAAGTATTTTTTGAAAAGTGCCATCGTTTAGGCGAACTTTGTAATGATTCTCGTCTCTATAAGAATGTATACAAAGTGTTGACTTTTGAAAATATTTTGTTTTTGAAAGTGTTGGTGTGTTTGAAAGATATTTTTTTGAAAATGCTATGAGCAAGCAACTATGAATGTTCTACCTACTCAAAAGGTATTTGTTCTTTTCCTCCTCCTTTAGATGTTTCTATCTTACCATTGATTGGTAAGAAGCCCCATTATTGGATGTGAAGAGACAGGTGCGGGTCATCGTACAATCATAAAAGGAGGGACTAAGATCGTTTTACCGAAGGCAACGTCGAAGGGTCATCAAGAGACTACGATATTTTTCTATCGAGGGCCTTTTCTAAAGCATCCCATATTCGAGGGACATGACTGTTTTTCCGAGGTGATAAGCGAGGTTATCCTAGAGATGCGCGTGTGAAAAGTGTGTTTGATTCAAGTTAATTTGTCTTTGATTAGGGTTATCTAGCGGTTGATTTTATGTCTTATCATACATGCCTAATTACTATACGGTATAAATAAAAATAGTAAATTGCGGAAATTAAAATTCTACGCTATTACAGAGCTTTTGGGAATGGGGAATAATAATTTACAAATCAGGATGGATCGAATCGACAATGCGATTAAAAGTCTAAATAAACAAACAATACAATCCAATTGAATTAAAAATGAACAAATATTTAAACTAAAACAATCTATAAAATTAATTAGCAAAATAAGTAACACTATAACATTTTTGGTATTTTATGTTTGTGAAAAATTTGAAAAGAATAAAAATATATATTCTATTAAATAAAATAATTAGCTAAAAGAAATTAAACAATTTAAAAGAATGTTAACTAACAAATGTTAATTAATAAAATTATTCACAAAGTCCTAAACTAAATTAATTAAGAAAATTAACTAATTTTGAAATTATATTTTATTATTTAATTGGATTTTAAAAAATAAAACTAAATCTAAACTAATATTTTGTTATCAAATATATTTAATAGAAATGGGAAATAAGGCTAAAGAACTAAAATAAAAATGTCCAAATTAGGAGTAGAACCCGAGTCATCTAGATTGCAGCAGACATGCCTTGTCACTGAACTAAAGCTATTTATCTGTTATATGCATGTTTTAGTTAAAATATAAGGGAAAAACAAAAAGGTGATTGGGCCAACAGGCCCAATAGGGCTGATCCGGTTTGGAAGAAACAAAAGAAGGGTTTTGGAAAACCCTAGACATGATAAAGGAGCCGCTGTTTTGTTTTGTTGGAAAGGAAATAAAACAAAATTAATTATTATCATTATTTCCAATGAAAGAAATTAAAAGGGAAATTGAAATAAAAAAAAAGTAACGACCCCTCTCTCTCCCATCAGTATCAATACCATCATCTTCCTCAAATCTATTCCAACCATTTGTTTTTCTCTCTCGAACAAATCATCACCATCATCAATCCTCATCTCTAAATTCATAACTGGCACAATAATAGAATTACAAATACCAACCAATCGATGACACAAAGTATCATAGATCACACTATTAGCCGAAGAATGCACAAAACTTCCTCCATGGAAGAACATTAGAACCGACACAACCTCAGAGGTAACAGGCTTCTCAAGATCAACAATGTTCACACTTTCATCTCCATCAATAGAATGATAAATTAAAGTAAGAAAATTAGTTTCCCTTTCAACAATCACATCAAAAGAAAACACTCCATCCATAGGGTTTGCATTCGCTAGAACTTTCCGATCAAGAAACTCCGCCAAGTCACGGTTAAAAGTTCCATCAGGGCGACGAAGAAGATTGCATGCCAACTTGAAATTCGAGATTAAAACCCACATGTTCAAAGGAAATACCATCCTTGAATCGCTAGGGTTGATTTGGTTACTTCCCGCCATTGGATTGAGATAATGATGATGTTTTCAGTGCAGATCTGTAACGAGGTTTCTTCACGATCAAAAGCGTTTTTAACAACACAAATAGCATAAATCCATGAAGCATTTGAATGGTTTTGGGAGATTGAAGAAGTGAAATAGCATATTGATGGATATTGAAGAAGTGGTGATTAACATGAAGTGAGGTAGCTGGAAACAAATTAGCAGCGTGAGGAAGTTTGGTGGTTTGGAAGAACAGAGGCAGGCGGTAGTAGTATCAGGTAGAATAGGGAGGCAATGAATGGTTATAATTATTGAAGAATACAGACTATGGTTGGAACAGTTTCGTGAAACTGAGTTGAAGACTGGGTGTTTGCGTTGGTAGACGATGTTATAGTGGCAGCTGTACGGCAGGAAATCAGGTGCAGATTGAGTTGATGATGAAGTACAGATGAAAATGAGGAATCAGACAGAGATTATGTTTGGAAGTTGGTTGTTTGCTGATGGTGATGATGCTCTGTGGCGACCAGATTAACAGTGGAGGAAGTAAAGAAATAGAAGGCAAGTATAGATCGAGAATGGCGTGAGATAGGCGGAGGTGGTGAATGCGATTGGAGGATACTAGCGTGGGGTGAGAGTTATGCAAACTGGTATAGATGGTGAAGGAGCAGCAGAAGATGGTGCGTGTCCGTCTGATAAAGGAAATTGAATGGAAGAAACAAAGGGGGTGACTTGGATGATACTTTTCAAAAATAAAGTTGAGAGTTGAGGTGTGGTATAGACAAACAAATGCGAAGGATTGTAACATATGTTTTCTTTTTTTCTTCTTCTTTTTAATAGAATTTTCTTCATGTTTGAACAATTTCTTTTTTTTAATCCTTTAACAGCTAACAATAACATCAAACAACAACATAAACAATAAAATAACAACAACAAATCAAGGTAATACAAATCAACATCATATGTATGAGATGAGAAAGGGAGGCTTACAATATTGGAGTAAGTCTGATGATTCCGACTCCGACGATAAATCGGAAAAACAAATCGAGGTAAAAATTGCTCCTTAATTTCTTCTCCTTCTTCTGAATAATTTTTAAAAATTGTTGAAGCTTTTATTATCTGGAAAGTGCAAGTTGAATGCTTCGATTTAGTTCTATGAATTTTTTTGGTGTGTCCAAAGCGAGAGAGTTTGGACAGAATTCTTGAGTTTATGCAGCGAGTATGAGAAACGGTTTTTGAGAATTGTTTTTGTGTTTTTTTTTCCTGTAAAGTGTTTTATGTAGGGTGAGTTTGGATGAAGGAAATTTTTAGAGTTTTTGAAAACAGAAGTTTGATATGAAGCAGATTTTTGTATGTATGTATCGATCCCTTCTTTCTCTGTTGTTAGTTTTAATTTATAGTGGGATGAGGGTGGAAATTGGGGGGGGGGGGATGATAAGTTTTTGAACTGTATTTGCTACTGCTTTTATGCTTTATTAATGTAGTTTATGTTTTCTAAGTTAGTGCAACTCTTGGACTGTTTATGATGCAGGGTAGTAGCAGGTTTAGGCAGCATATGGAGCAGGATTTTGGACTATTTTGTTTTAATGTTACAACATGTTTTTTTTGTTTTGTTTTATCATGCCGGTTTTGGGCTGGTTTGTGGGGCTGGTTATGGGCTGTTTTTTTTTTGGACTATTTATTGGACAAATTTGCACAGTTTTAGACAGCATATGCAGTAGGTTTTGCAAGGGGACAAGAGCTTGTTTTTGGACTGTTTGCAGGCTGGCAGTTTTAGATTAGGATAGCATGGACTTAGGATTAGAATATAGCTTTCATGTACACAAACATGTGACTTCCTTTGATTTTGTAATGGTTTGGTGGATTGTATAATGGATGCTTGTAAACTTGAAATTAAAATTGAATAATATTTGCTACAACTTGTTTGTAAACTTGAATGGTCTTGAATCCTTGTATAAACCTCCTTGATATTTTGAATGCATTTTGATTCATGGATAATGCTGACACTTGAATTTTGTCATGAATGAATCTTGCATATGAAACTTGTAAACTTGAATGAATATTGGAGATGAAATTGAATCAAATGGTGTCTTTGCTTTAAAACCTTGAATGAGTTTGAAACTTGAGTATCTTGAGAGGATTGAAGCATGGAACTTGAATTGTTGACATGCTTGAAGATAGATGAAAAATCACAAACTTTGAATTAGCCTTGTATGATACTTTCATTCTTTGTAGAGAATTGTTCTTATGAAGAACTTGAGACAATTAAGTCTTGTGATAAATACAACGATGTGTTCCGTTTAGAAGAATGAACTTTACATACTTGAATTACTCCTTTGAAATCAAGATACACATTTGACTTATGGTAAGATAATTCACATGAATAGATTTGAATGAACTTTGACTTTTGATAACTTAAATTCAAAATAATTCACATGAATTAACTTTGAACTCACATCTTGAATTCCAAGTAATTATATCGCATTATCCTTTGTTCTCGACTTGAATCCAACTCTTTGAATGAAATAGATGCTTAAGAACTTTTTGGCCAAAAATCCACTGTAATCCGATAATTATGAGGAAATTGTGATCCTTGAGAGTTGGACAAGACTTCCTCGAAATTAGGTCAAATTCATAAAAGGACCTCAAAAGTATTCGAATTTTTGATGATCTTTCATACATAATCAGTTCTTGACTTGTAAAGAGAAGGTTGAGATGATGTCAAGGAGAGTCGTACGCAAAAAGAACCACTCAAAAATATTGAATAGTGAAGAAATTACAATCGTTTGAACTTGATCTTGAAAAGGTCGACTTTTTGGTCAATATAGTTGATTTTCAGTCACCCGAACCATTGACTGAGCAAACTTACAATACAAGGCTTGAAACATGACACGAGCATCCTTGAGAATACCTGAAGAACCATGAAGACAACTTGAAACTTTGGAAACTCAAATTTTTCTTGAGAAATGCCAAACCCTAGTCGTGGACTCAATTCTTAGGAGGAGAATCTGTTTGATCAACTCCTGAGCTATCTTGAGCATTTGAGAAACCCTAGGATGACATTTTGAATGAAAAATGGGAGGGAAAATTTTGGGGTACAATAGTAAGCAAAGGGATAGGAAGCCAAAAAGGGTGTTCGACATTGTTCCTATGACTTATGGCCAGTTATTCCCTCAATTACTCAAGCTTTCCTTGGTGGAACCCATGCCATTGAAGCCTGTCATTCCTCCTTATTCTGTGGATTTTGATCCTAATGTGCAATGTGATAACCACGCTGGGGCACTAGGACATTCCTTTGAAGATTGCAGGGCCTTCAAAGAAAAGGTACAAGACCTGGTTGACGTAAAAGCTATCAATTTCTGGCCAGCCAGTCAGAGTTAAAGTCTCATTTGGATCAGTGAACGTCAAGACTTCCAGATCATCGTCTGAAGCAACAAGTCCATACGAGACTAGTCTCCTCAACATGGAAATTTCAAATTACATTTGCAATTCTCGTTTGTAATCTTTCTTGTTTTGGTTCAATACTTTCTTGTATGCAAAACTTGCTTATTTTCTAATATTAATCATAATGCATTGAATATGTTTGTCTTGAATTAATCCATTCGTATTCACTCATTTATGTTTTTCTTTACTTTTTGATACTTCACTCTTGTTAAATAAAGCAAAAAAAAACCTTTGGAGGGAGGATGATGAGTAATATACCAAAAATCTTAAACGGTATGCTTTATGTGATACGGTGGGAGAACTGACTGTTAATACTGGTTTTGCATTTTGTATTCGCAAATGTGCGGTAAGCAAGAGTCGCCACCAACTTTTATTTTATCCAACAAAGGAAAGGGTGAAAAGAACAGAAAATACCTTTCTCGAGATTTTTTTGAGTAAGGGGGGGGGGGGTAGATTATGGAAAGGGAAGGTGTTAGCACCCTTTCCATCTGTGGTTTTCCACGGGCTCTTAGGTACTTGCTTATTTTTGAAAACTGCTTTTTTTTTGTGTGTTTTGAAAAGGTTTTGTTTGCTTTATGATAACTCTTGTATCAGTCCTCAAGAGTGTGATAAAGAATTTTTTGAAAATATTTTTGAAAGTGTGGTGTGAAAATGAATTAGATTTGAGCAAGTACTTAACAACTATCTACCTACTCGAAAAAAGTGTTCTTTTCCTCCTTTCCTTTAGATAGTGCTATCCAACTATTAATAAGTAGGTAGCCCTATCGTTGGATGTTGAAGGACTATCGTAAGGGACGTTCATGGTCATTGAAGACAACATGTAAAGATACCTTAGTAGTTCGAAGGGACTGTCATCATATATTCGGAGGCAACATCGAGCGACAAGATCATTTCTCGTAGGAAACTAGAGGGATGGTAAGGGACTGTGATCTTTTATGATGACTTTGAATAGAGGGTCTTTGCTAAGAGTATCCCTACATTCGAGGGACATGACCATTTCCGAAGGCAACCAAAGTGGGAAATACCCTAGGGGTGCAAGTGTGCAATAGTGTGCTTTTTTCAGATATATTTATCTTGATGTTAGTGATCTAAGATTGATTGATTATTTCTTGCCATACACGCGTAACTTAGTAGCAATTTATATACAGGCATATAATATAGTGCGGAAAGTAAATTGCAGGAAATAAAAACTCCTAAGCTATTACATGGCCTTGGGGAAATTACAGTTATATAGGACTGAAAATGTAGAGTGTGGAAATTAAAAACCCTAATTAAGGCTATTACAATCCAGGAACATTTACATAATAAAAAAGAATAATAGTACGAAAATAATAACGCAAAAAATTGAGACGGGAATAAGTTCAAAACCCTAAAAATCTAATTGTTTAATGAAAATGTTTTTTTTTGGTATTTTATGGAATTTTTTTTAGATTTAACCTAATTTCTAACTAATTTTAAATTAAAGAAAACAAGTTAAAATTTAATAAATTTAATTTTCAAGAATTAATTTTAATAAAAAAACCTAAATCTATTTTTTGTGATTTTTGTTGATTTTATGAAAGATAAAAAACTGATTTTAAAACAATAAAGAAATAAAAAAAAATGATAGGTTGGGCCTGTCATTGTTTCCAGCATGGGAGTGTGAGTAGCAATTTGTTAGGCCCAACTCAAAGGAGCCCAACATCCCTACGTGATCCAGTGCTGGGTATGTTTGAGGGTCCATAGTATGGACTGCTTGCTGGGCGCTGGATCTAAGTGATGGCTGATCTAGTGGCTGAGCGTGAGGGTGCAAGATGGACATCCAACCATGTATCACATTGGACCTGCAAGAATTGTTTAGAAAATAACAAAACGCTGGACCTGGGACTCGAACCTAGGTCCTCTCCCTTTCAACACGTCGCCTTTACCATCTGTTCTAATTGGTTATTCATTATACAAAATAAACACAAAATAATATATACAAAATAATGGTCAGAATATATTTAAGTTAAAAAACACGCGCTGATTCAAACCATCCAACCAGGTTGCGCCATGCAGTCGTCTTCCCCACCCATCCGTCGTATTAGCTTCTGCACCTTTACCCACAGTCAGTGTCCGTCACTACAGCACCTGAACCTTCCAAAACCACAACATGCAATATAAATTAAATCTAAAGCCCTAGATCAATTAGGCTTGATCCACTGAGCATGATGGTACTCATCTTTAGGCTCAATTTTGCCTGTATCTGAAAACCCTAAATCAAAGATCAAAACCCTAATAATGGCATATCGTCATATACTCACAAAAACTTGCAATTAACGATTCAAACTTGTTCTAAACATTCATACAAACAAGAATGCATGATCAAAATTCATTTATAATGCATGTACGACCATAATCGTTTTTAAAAGATAAAGCACAAACTGTGACTGTGTTGGGCACGATTCTTGGAGCTTTGACGCTTGGAAATGATGTAGTTAGCTTCAGGATGCCTCCAGAAATATATTGCAACCTTCAAAACCTCTTGAATCCCTCTGCAACTCCAAATCCGATTATCACTTTTTCTTTGAAATTCCAAGCTTATAACAGGGTCTTTTTTGCAGCACCTGCGCCTCCTTTAGGTCTGGAACGCTTATGCATATATAGTGTATCCCATTAGGTCAACAAATATGGATTGAATCTTGAAGATTTGTGTATAAAATATTTGATTTTCATTTGGAATTTTATGTTTCTAATTTTGGCTAAAGCTTGCTCATCTCTCTCCAATCAGCCTTTACACGAGTTTTTGATTCAATCTTCTGATTTTAGGCTCATGATCTGATCATAAAACAAATCTTTAGATTTAATTCATCATTTTACTATTTTATTTGATTTATTAATATTTAAATGAAAAAATTTAAATAAATAAAAACAAGTCTCATAAAAATAAAATGATGGACTTAAATGTCTTGAATAAGTCCATGGATATGTTTGAGATCCAAAACCCACGCCCATTAGTTCAAAAAATCCAAATTGCTCACATTGACTTTTGTGCATTTTTTCAAAATTGGTCAACTTTGGCAATGCATATCTCTCTTAATTTTAACCCTATGAGGGTGTTCTTGGACTTTTTAGAGAGCTTAGGATATCCTCTAAACAACCCTTTTAGTTTCATTTCAATTGGATTTTCCATGTTCATATAAGGAGCTTTAACCTAAAAGGTGTTTTTGTTGACTTTTTGAAAGGACCTATAATGTCTGAGCTTGTATCTTTTAAATGAGGCATTTCTTGATCTTGAGGGCTGAAGAGAAGTTGTAGGAAATTGGATTCTCTTTAAAATGAGAATTGGTGGAAAAATTTCTGATAAAGTATGAGAAAGTTATGTCTGGTCAAAGTTTAGTTGACTTTTCCTATAGAAACCCTAATTTGCCATTTTTTTACTTTTGATGAGTTAGGAGCATTTCTTGAGGAATAATGATCAACCCTTAATCAAATGATGGATATTACTTCAAAATATTTATGTTGACTAAAAATATTAAAGTTTGACTGTATATAGGCCATAGTTGACTTTTAACCTAATACAATTGATTTCCAGGCATTTGAGCAGTTGACTGAGCAAACTTGTTGTGTAGGGCATGAAATTTGGCATGGATAACCTTGAGGACATATTAGGGCCACGAAAAAGATTTTGGATCCTTGGAGCTCACACATCTTGGTGAAAAGTGAAACCCTAATTAGAGGTTCATTGCTTAGGAGGAGAATTTGTCTGGTCAATTCTTGGTCATCCTTGAGCAATTGGGAACCTTAATGAGCATGTCTTGAGTAAAAATGAGAGGGAAAATTTTGGGGTACAAAACTTTCGCATAAAACCCTGCTGAAGATGTAAAAGCATTGTTTCAAATTCTTAAACACCTGAGATATAAAGGAGTGAAACCCACATTAACCCCTTTGAGCCTTGAAGTAGGAGTTTCTTTTCTTGTCAGAAAAAACCCTCACATTTAACCTGGGGCAGGGTAGATTTCAGTTAATCCGATTGAGCGTTAAAAACTCATCAAGAGTGCGCATCAAAGGATACAACAATGGTTATCTATCAAAAGGCTGAGGAAAGTCAAAACCGTAATGGTTAACCCTCATCTATCAGCAGTGTGCATAAAAATAGGGATGATACCATAATTGTTATCTCTCGCACATCAGGAAGCCAAAAGATGACGATACAACAACGGTTATCCCTCATCTGCCAAGGACTGAGGCAGTCATAATCCTTCCAACAAAGTAGAAAACGACTCAAAGTCACACAGCGTGTTCAAAAGAAAGAGAAAAGGTAATATGGAAAATAATGATGAACGAAAAAGAAAAAAGCCCCGCTAAGTCGAAACTTGAAAAAACAAGTCGCTTAGGCAAAAGTCAGGGCATCCTGATGGACTTCAAAATCAAAGTTCAAAATAATTCGTCCAGGTAAAAGTTAGGGAAAACAAAAAGAAAATGAAAAGCAGGAAAAGCGAAAAAGGATTACTAAATGGAAATCCTCAAAAGAATAAAGTCGTGTGATCAAACACCAGGAATGAAAGACGTAAGTGACTGCCATGTCCAAAAAACCTCGTTTGACTCCTCAACCATCGTAAACTCTTTTGAGAGATGAGTGCTCGCATCGAGTTAACTGAATTTAGAGCTGGAGAACATCATGGAGAATGGGTGGGCATCAAATATTTTAAGCCTTAAATCCTTTTTTATAAAACCATGAACCAAGCCACGTTACAACCCTTAAAATTTGTAACTGAAGCACGGGTTAATTCAAAAGCACACTGTAACTAGAGTATGGTAATCTGACTCCTAGGAGGCTTGCTAAAAATTTTGAGTTGGTATCGCACCATCTTTTTACTTTCTTTTGTACAAGAAAAAATCGATGTTTCAATATCTTTTCAATAATTTTTTTAAACTTTAAGACAAACATGAGCTTTGCATTAGAATTATAATTCTTAGAATAAACATTCTTTACATATGAATAAGTGCTTAAACATCAAGTAAGCTTGCATAATGAGCATCAGATGAAAGTTTGATTATCTCGAGGGACAAATTGCTTCAGAAATCAGTTGAGAGGTAAATCATTTTCGAAAATGACCTTAATTTGGGGAAGACTTTCTATTGACTCCGTTGAGTAAAATAATACCAATTTTAGAAATGATCTGAAGCAGATTGCAATATTTGATTGCCCAGAGTCTCTATCGAGAAGTGGAGCATTACTTTCAGTTGGTCGCGAGGGACGTATTGCATCAAGCATTTTCTTAAACATGAGGCAATTCAAGTTGATAAGTATGGTTGTGTACTAACCTACTTTCAATACGTAAGCCAGCCAATCTAAGGTTGTGGTGTCTTCATAAATCCTCAAGTTTCTCATCCCTCCGTGAACATAAGGTAAAGGAAATGATTTGTCAAGATTCTGTTGAGCAGGGGCAAGTTATTTTCAGTGATAATACTTCTTTGGGAAAAGATGAAGGTGTCTCATAGTTTGAGTACCCTAAGGGGCCGAAACGCGTGAATACTCTGTTGAGTAAGAGTTCCATCAATCTGGGGGAGTTACTCCAAGATTCGAAGAATCTCTCAAAGTGCTGAATAATCAGGGGCACTCGACCAAGCATGGTTGAAAACATATATGTTGTACCCCAAAATTTGCCCTCTCATTTTATCCAACACATGCCCATTGAGGTCCCCAACTTGCCCTAAGATGACTAAGAATTGACCAGACAAATTATCCTCCTAAGGCAATAAACCTCTAACTAGGATTTCAGTTTTCATCAAGATGTGTGAGCTCCAATGGTCTCAAATGTTTTCCATGATCCTAATATGTCATAAAGATTATCCATGCTACATTCCATGTCTTGCACAACAAGTTTGCTCAGTCAATTACTCAAATACTTAAAAATCAACTATGCTAGGTCAAAAGTCAACTGTGGTCTATATACACTCAAACTTCAAGATTTTTGGTCAATATCAACATTTTGAAGTGATATCCATCATTTGATCAAGGGTTGATCACGATTCCTCAATAAATGCTCCTAATTCATCAAAAGTCAAAAATTGCTTATTAGGTTTTTCTATAGGAAAAGTCAACCAAACTTTGACCAGACATAACTTTCTCACACTTCATCCATTTTTCCCCAACCAAAGCTAATTTTTAAGAGAATCCAATTCCCTACAACTTCTCTTCATACCTAAAGTCCAAGAAATGCACCATTTGAAAGATACAAGTTCATACATTATAGGTCATTTTTAGAAAGTCAATAAAAGCCACTTTTTTCCAAGACCTTTAACATCAAGATAACATCTTCAAATGCAAAATTGATCAAAAGAGGGATTCAAGTAGACATCTTGGGATTTCTAAAAAGTCCAAGATCATCATTATGAGATAAAAGTTGAGCAATTTATGGCTTGCTCAAGTTGGGAAAATTTGAGAAATTTCAAGAAAAGTGCATTGAGCAAATTTGAGCTTTTAAGGCAATGGTTCATTTTCTTGGACTTCAAACATCTTCCTAAGATTATATAGGACCCCTAAAACCATTTTTGCATAGTATTGATTTTATTTGCATTTTATATTAATTTTATTTAATTAAAAATCAAATAAAACAAAATTATTGCAAAATATATGGGCCATTATCATTTGGGCTTGGTTTGATACATGCAGAGGCCCCAACTTTCATGTACAGCAAGGCCAGCATGTCCACATTCATGCAAGTTTGAAAAATAGACAAAATCCCATAACTTTGGCCAAGGTTACAAATCGATATTCATGGCATTCAAGCACTTGATTTTGGCTATTACAAACTTGTTTTTTCATGTCTCCTCATCCCTCTCTATATAAACAAACACCTAGCAAGCATCAGGACACGCACAGATAGCCTGGGGAATATCTGAAAATTTTGCAAAAAACACCAAATTTGTCAAATTCGAATTTCAGTCTCCAGCCTGTTTTAATCCCAAACAAGGATCCTAATCCATTCCTGGATATCCCTTGAAGCTTTTCCAACCGTTACCAGGCCTTGAAACACAACAAAACGCTTCCTACAAGTCATGGTTTGCCATACTTTTCTTAACTTCGTGTTCTTATATTCTTGCATTATTAATCAATTTTAATTGCATATTTGTGTTTGTATGGATGCATATAAGGTTTCTGAATTATCCAATTGAAGCTTAGGTACAAGAATGGCATTACACCATTGTTAGGGTTCGAACCTCTAAATTGGGATTTTCCACAATGGTCAAAATTAGCCCAAACTAAGGACACCATCTTGCTCAGGAGGATGAGACCAATCAACCCATGGCCTCAAAATTCATTTTCGTTGCATATTGTGAGTTTTACAGGTTGCAGGTGCTATAGTGACAGACCAAAACTGTCACTATAGGTATTATAATCTAAGACGACGAAGGGAGGAAGAAGACAATGTGTGGCGGCCCCTCATTGGGCAGTTTGAATCCGCACGTGTTTTCCTTTTTTGTTTTAAATAATTTCTAACAAATTTCAAATATATTATTAATGTTTGACATGTATATATAATTGGCTTGGAAGCTCAGTTGGTAATGAAGCGCGCGTATAACGGAGAGGACCTGGGTTCGAGTCCTAGGTTCAACATTTGTTTTTTCTAACATTTCTTGATTACAGATCCAATGTGCCTTAGCTACGTAGGTCTATTATAAGCCCCATACCATGACCATCAGATCACGACTGATCTATATCTGAGCGCCCTAAGGTAAAGTCTATCATGCACCTTCAAGACCAGTCCACACTGGATCCAACAGTACAAATCTAGGCTCCAATGTTTTGGGCCTAGCACAAAATTCCAGCACACCCCCTTATTTTTCTTTTAGCATTTCAGCCCATTTGGGCATTTTTTTTTGTTTGTATTTTTTTCATTTATTTTGTTTTCTTTTATTACTTAATTAACATAATAATAAATAAAAAACTCACAAAAAAATTAAGCATAGATTTTTTAATTAAATAATTAATTTCTTTAATTAATTAATTAATTAAATTTTAACTATTTTCTTAATTTAAAATGAACTAGAACTTAGAATTTAATTTAATCATTTTCGTTTCATAATAAAAAAACACAAAAAATATATTACGATTAGTTATTTATTTATAACCTAGATTAGTTTTCCATTTAATATTTATTTTTCTTAATTAAATTTAGAATTAATTTTTCTTTAACAAAACCAAAAACAAAAAAAGATTTTTCTTTACTAAGAATTTTTCTTAGGTTGTTAGACGTATTATTTTATCCTGCGCGCGTTTATTTTATTTTCGCATTTTTCTAAATGTAACTGCATATTGGTATGTAATAGATTAAATAGGGCTTTTTACAGTTTCTTTTATTTTTTCTCCCACATTTTGTACAGTGCAATTCCCCCTCCCCGAAAGCCATGTAATAATTTAGATTTATGTTTTTCACACTTTATTTTTTGTATATTTTAACTGTTAGTAACTAGGCGTGTATGGAAAGACTAATAATTAAATGTTAGCAAACTTAACAAAAAGATAAATAACTGAATTAAACACAATTGCACACAAGCACCTCTAGGGTATCCCACTTTGGTTGCCTTTAAGAAACAAAACAGTCATGAGGCAGGAATGCTTTAGCAAAGACCCATAAATCAAAAAAGATCATAGTCCCTCGATGACCCTACAGTTGCCTTTCGGTAAATAATCTAGTCCCTAAAAGAAAATTGCTAAAGTGTCTCCACAAGTTGCCTCCGTGAGTATAAAATGTGCCTTCGATTGTCCCTCAAACATTCAACGAAATAGCTACCTACTCACTAATAGTAGGATTGACTTGCCTAAAGGAAAAGAGGAAAAGAACGACCCTTTTCAAGGGAAAAGTAGATAGTTGTTAGAAGTTTGCTCAAACATTTTTCATTTACACAAAAAAATACTTTTCAAAACAATTTCAAAACACTTTGTATACTTTCTCCATTATCCCGAGAAACATTACAAAGTTCACCGTACTAAGGAGTTTTCAAAACATTTTCAAACACAAAGCACAAAGGTATTTTTAAAATGAGCAAACCTCTAAGAGCCCGTGCAAAATCACAGATGGAAAGGGTGCTAACACCTTCCCTTTCCATAATCTACCCCCCTTACTAAAAAAACTCTCAAAAAAGGTCTTTTTCTGTTCTTTTCACCCTTTTACTTTGTTGGATAAAAGAAAAGACGGTGGCGACTCTTGCTTACCGCGACATTTGCGAATACAAAACGAAAAACCAGTGCAGTATTAACAGTCAGTTCTGCCACCGTATCACAGAACTGGTGACTCTGCTGGGGATGTAAAAAGTGGGGTTACCTTAGAGTTAGTTCATTATTTAACTACTTTGTATGCTTTGATTGCTTTACCTTTGAGGGTTTTGTTTGGGTTACTGTAGATCCTACACCCAGATCTGGGGCACTATTTAGGTAAGTAGCAATAGATCATGGAAATTGTGCGGGGTATACCGACACAGTTGAAGCGTTATCTACGTTGATGTGACACTTCGGTTGGTACCGATAGCCCTTGAGTAGTCAAGGAGAATACGGGGCCGCTGTGTTGTATCATAAAGCATCAACTGACCTTAGAACCTTTAATTGAACAACTTGGCTATTAGGACGTAGTGAGATAGCCGTCTTTGGTGTATCCCCAAAGTTGGTTGATACTCGATACTACACTCATTGAGATCTGACTCTCGAGTTTTGATTGGTGGCAAGTCAGTTGTATATCAAAATGAAACTTGTGGGGAGGACCGATGATATTGATATCCCTTAGAACCCGATTACTATTTATAGGACAAGTTGAACCAATCAAACTTCAAGAGGGTATTACCTTAAAACCCATGCAAGCCTTAAACCTAAGGTATTTTTTTATTTGCTTGTGCTTGCTATATCTTCGATTTCTTAGCATAATCATGACATCATAACATGGCATATCATACTAACCATTTCAAGGATTTTCTAGGGGTTATCTTTGTCTTGTCTTGTAGGACATGGCATCCACTCGCAGGAATACTATACAAGTCAACCTCGTAAGGGTACCTCTTCAACTCAAGGAATTGGCATCAAGGGTCCCTGAAATATCTCCATTCACTGAAAGACATGGTCGACTTCTCAACTTGGTCACCTCAAACTCTG
This sequence comes from Vicia faba, assembly GCA_948472305.1. Lineage (NCBI taxonomy): Eukaryota > Viridiplantae > Streptophyta > Magnoliopsida > Fabales > Fabaceae > Vicia > Vicia faba. The sequence continues at coordinate 346,273,053 of OX451740.1, forward strand.
ATGAAGAAATGATAAAGGTGCTCTTTCAGTTCTTTGACCCATTACATCATTGCTTCGCTTTTCCTGATTACCAGTTAGTGCCTACTATGGAGGAGTTTTCTCAATTATTAGGGGTACCTATCCTTAACCAGTTACCATTCAACGGTATGGAAAGAGACCCAAAACATGAAGAGATTGCTCAAGCTCTGTCTTTACAACGGGCAAATGTAGTGGAAAATTGGGAAACTAGAAGAGGCATCAAGGGATTTCTAGCTAAGTTTCTGTTTGATAAAGCTCACCATTTTTTGGACACCCGAGATTTACAAGATTTTGAAGAAGTGTTGGCTCTTCTCATCTATGGGATGGTGCTATTTCCTAATCCGGACCAACTCGTAGATGTGAATGCAGTCAAGGTTTTTTTGTTCGGTGCCTACTTTACTTGGAGATATTCTACACTCTATACATACTCGCACTCTAAAGAGAAGAGGGACCCTTCTATGTGGAACTCCTCTGTTGGCTAGGTGGTTTATTTCGCACCTACCTCGGTCTATTTTGAAGAATGAGCAGGGTATGAGATGGTCTCATAGGTTGATGTCCCTCACACATTCGGATATTCATTGGTGTTCTCGATCCTTGGAGAATGTTACCATCATTGATCGTTGTGGGGAATTCCCTAATGTACCTCTCTTAGGAATTAGGGGGGGAATCACTTATAATCCCTGTTCGGTGTTACGACAATTTGGTTATGCTAGAAGGGGTGGTCCTCATGATGCACTCGTCCAAGGAATCATCTTTGACTATGAGAATGATGCTCAGGGTTATCATAAGAGATTCATTCAAGCTTGGGGCATGGTAAACAAAGTTGATAGCAAGACACTGGGGCACAAGAACTCCATCCCTCTTGAGCCTTAACTCAGATTGGTGCGAGATCGTGCTCAATGTCTTATGATACCTTACCCCACCGTCTTACCTGTGATTATGGAGCCAATTGCTGAGGGAGACACTCCTTACATTCTTCTTCATCCTGACATGCTAACTGATTTCGAGGAGCTACAGAAATCCTAGATCCAACTTAAAGAAGAATGGGATACCTTTGAAACCCAATTATACGCCAACGAGAAGAAGGTTTTAGAGCTCACAAGGTTACTTCACGAAGAGAAGAGTATAAATGCTTACATTACACCAAAGAGGATACGCTTGTGGGAAGCTTGAGTCTTTATTTTGCTTGGAGATTTTATTTTTGCTTTGTTACTTCCTTTGTAAGCCTAAGAGGCATCATTGTGATTGTTAAAACTTCTTAATGCAATTAACGTTTGTTCTCTTTTTGTTTAAGAAAATTTAAGTCTTAGAAATCCTTGAAATCATTGCATACATATATCATACATATCATTGCATAACCAGGTTTCAAAGCAGGTTTCTCATCTTCTTCGCTGTTTATTTCAGCAAGTAAAGAAATGACTTTTGAACAAAACATCAAGGATCTCCAGGCACAAAATGCCTAGTTCCAGCAAATGATCGTGGCTCTAGCTAAAGGGAAAGAAGATCTGAAGGCTCTCATATTGAAGGAAAAAAAGAAGAAGCCAAAGAAGCCAACTGGGTTAGTGAATCTGGGAAGAAGGATCAGAGGACCAGTGCGGCGAGCGTCAGAACTAGTAACTTCATCAAAAGAAGGAGACAACCAGGAAGGGGAGACAAGAGAGGAAGACCTCAGCCCGGAGGAATCTGATGATGAATCTGATTATAATGAGGAGCAATATCCTCCTGCTGATGATAAATACAAAAAGCTGGAGGATCGTCTGAATGCAATAGAAATCTAAAAAGTACCTGGGCTGGATTTTGAAGAGATGGGCTTGGTTTTTGGGGTTGTCATCCCTCATAAGTTCAAGGTTCCAGTGTTTTCTAAATATGATGGAGTCTCATGTCCCAAGATGCATCTCTGATCTTATGTGAGGAGATTTAGCCTCACACTACTGATAGGGATTTATGGATCCACTTCTTCCAAGATAGTCTATCTAGGACTCAGCTAGAGTGGTTCTATCAGCTGGAGGGGACCAATATTCATAACTGGGAAAGACCTGGCTGCTGCCTTCTACAAGCAGTATCAGTATAATGCAGACCTTTCTCCCACCCTACACAACTCCAAGGTATGTTTATGGGTTCGAGCGAGGGTTTTAAAGAATACGCTCAGAAGTGGAGAGACCTAACAGGAAAAGTCCAACCCCTCTGTCTGAAAGGGAGTTGGTGGATATGTTTTTGGGTACTCTATCTGGTCCATTTTTTAACCATATGATTGGAAGCTCCTCAGCTATTTTTACTGAGCTGATCCTAACTAGAGAAAAAGTGGAAGTTAGTATTAGAAGTGGCAAGATTCAAAAGGAGGCCTCTTCAAGTGCAGGAAAGAGACCTTTTATGGGAAAGAAAGAGGTCAATGCTGCTTACATTCAAAGAAATTAGAGCAAAACCGAACACCGTATAATGTTAGGGGCTATAATGATATCCAAACCTGCATTTACTCAACAACGGAACAATCAGCCCAAAGTAGAGAGGCCTATGAGACAGTTTACCCGGATCAATATGAATTTGTCTCAAGTCTTGCCCCACTTATTGAAATCCAATCTGGTAACTTTGAGGGAAGCTCCCAAGAATCTCAACACTGTATCTCCTCGCTACAACCCAAATGCTCGATGTGCCTACCATTAGAAAGTCCAGGCCATGATACAAGCGACTGTTGGGCTTTAAAGAATAAGGTGCAAGATCTGATCGAGGAAAAGGAGATTGAGTTTGATGCTCCGGAAACTCCTAATGTTATAACTGCACCCATGCCCAAACATGGTCGGGAATCAATGATATTAGTGTTGTCTCCGCCACAGAAGATGCTGACAATGACTATGACATGGACAACTGGATCTTCCCTACTACCAACGGTGGACCCAGTAACTTCACAACTAAAGACTTTGTGCCGATTACTTTTATTCAGGAGTAATTGTCTTTTTGTTTTTCTAGATATGTAATAAATGAACAATATAAACTCTATGACCTTGTGTTTGCCCGGGGCACAATGGTTTATTTGTGAGGGTTATCATTTTTTAATGTCATATGTCATTAATAAAGCATTGGACGTTTTTTGCATACAAATTTTACGCTCTATGTCTTTCTTTTCTGCTTTTTACTTTATCAATACAGCTATGCTCTTACACACACTCACGCATCAAACTGCAGATCCATATCCACTCTGGATCCCATTGATAACGATTTTGCTATTGCCGGTTATGACTTTGAAAATCTGATCAACCAAACCGAGGATGAAGGTGAGGAAGATTGTGAGGTTCCAGGAGAACTTGCCATACTGTTACAATAGGAAGAAAGAGCTATACAACCTCATGAAGAGCCAATTGAGACAGTGAATCTGGATACATAAGAGGACATAAAAGAAGTCAAGATAGGTGCAAACTTGGGGCATAGTGTCAAAAAGTGGTTGATACAGATGTTGCATGATTATGTTGAGATCTTTGCTTGGTCATATGAAGACATTCCAGGACTAGACGCTGATATTGTGGTTCATTTCCTGCCGATAAAAGAGGATTGCCCTCCAGTAAAGCAGAAGGTTCATCATATGCATCCTGAAATGTCAGAGAAGATCAACGCAGAATTTATGAAACAGTTCAACGTTAGGTTCTTAGCTGTCACTTCCTATCCATAATGGGTTGCTAACGTAGTCCCTATCCCTAAGAAGGACGACAATGTACGTATGTGTGTGGACTACAGAGACTTGAACAGGGCAAGACCCAAGGATGAGTTTCCACTTCCCCACATTGATGTTATGGTTGATAACACCACACAACATAAGATCTTTTCCTTCATGGACGGTTTCTCTGGCTACAATCAAATCAAGATGGCACCTGAAGACATGGAGAAGACAACCTTCGTCGTACAGTGGGGCACTTTCTGTTACATGGTAATGCCATTTGGATTGAAGAATACATGGGCAACCTATCAACGAGCCATGGTAGCTTTGTTCCATGATATGATTCACCATGAGATAGAGGTCTATATTTACGACATGATATCCAGATCTCTAATGGAAGAAGAGCACCTTTTGCAAAAGTTATTCAATAGGTTGAAGACGTACAAGTTGAGATTAAATCCAAACAAGTGCACCTTTGGAGTAAGGTCTTGTAAACTCCTAGGTTTCATTGTCAGCGACAAGGGTATTCAAGTAGACCCTGCAAAGGTAAAAGCTATACAAGAAATGTTGACTCCTCGCACTGAGAAGGAAGTTAGAGGTTTCTTGGGACACCTAAACTACATTGCCAAGTTCATTTCCCATCTAACTTCTACTTGTGATCCAATCTTCAAACTCCTAAAGAAAGATCAAGTAGTAAGGTGGAATGACAAATGTCAGACTGCCTTTGACAAAATCAAGGAATACCTACAAGAGCCTCTAATTCTGATGTCTCTGATCGAAGGAAGACCTTTGGTAATATACTTAACAGTGTTAGATAATTCAATGGGGTGTGTGCCAGGGCAACATGACGAGTCTGGTCGAGAAGAGCATGCAATATACTACCTTAGCAAAAAGTTCACCGACTGTGAAACAAGATACTCACTGCTTGAGAAAACTTGTTGCGCTTTGGCATGGGCTGCTCGCCGACTGTGACAGTATATGTTGACCCACACCACTTTATTGATATCTAAGATGGACCCGATCAAGTACATCTTCGAGAAGCCCGCTCTCTCCGGAAGAATAATGAGATGGAAAATGATCCTGACCGAATACGATATTCAATATACAACCTATAAAGCAATCAAGGAAGTGTATTAGCTGATCATTTAGCCCACCAGGCCGTGGAAGACTACCAGTCCATGAATTTTGAGTTCCCGGACGAGAGCATCATGTTAGTAACTGATTCTGAAGAACCTGGACCGGATGAAGGACCCGAGAAAGGATCCCAATGGACTATGGTTTTTGACATAGGTTCCAACGCACTTGGCAATGGTATCAGTGCTGTAATCATATCTCCCGAGGGATGTCATACTCCTTTCACTGCCAGACTATGTTTCAACTGTACCAACAATATGGTTGAGTATGAAGCATGCATCATGAGTCTCAAAGCTGCTATTGACCTAGAATCAAGATTTTAAGTGTTTTCAGAGATTCGACCTTGGTAATAAGTGAAATCAAAGGAGAGTGGGACATGAAGCATCCTAATCTCATCCCCTACAGAGGACATGTGCTTACATTATTCCCACACTTTGAAGAAGTCACCTTTGAACATTTTCCATGAGAGGAGAATCAGTTAGAGGACGCGCTAGCTACTATGTCATCCATGTTCAAGGTCAGATGGGACAATGAAGCTCCCCAGATCACTATTGAGAGATTGGATGAACCACCTTACTGCTATGAGATTGATATTGAGGAAGTAATGGACAAACCTTGGTTCCATGAAGTGAAAAGGTATTTCGAAGCTCAAGAGTACCCTAAGGGGGCATCTGTCAATGATAAGAAGTTTCTAAGAAGGTTCTCTGCAAAGTTCTTCCTCAATAATGGTATCCTCTACAAGCGCAACCACGACTCTACTTTACTTCGGTGTGTAGACAAGAGCGAAGCAGAGAGCATTATGGCATATTTACACGAAGGTACCTTTGGCACCCATTCTAGTGAACACACCATGGCTAAAGAGATCTTACGGGAAGAATACTACTGGTCCACTATGGAAGCAGACTGTTATCAGCATTCTCGCACTTGCCACAAATTCCAGATCTATGCTGATAAAGTACATATACCTCTAGTTCCCTTGAATGTCTTGACTGCTCCTTGGCCCTTTGCAATGTGGGGCATCGACATGATTAGAGAGATTAGACCAATCGCTTCCAATGAACTTCGCTTTATCCTAGTCGCCATTGATTACTTAACAAAGTGGGTTGAGGCTGCCTCTTTTGTTATTGTTACCAAGAATGCTGTGGTGCGGTTCATCAAGCATAACCTTATATGTCGGTATGGTGTTCCAGAAAGAATTATCACAAATAATGGTAAAAATCTCAACAATACTATGATCACCGAACTCTGTAAGAAATTCAAGATCCAACATCATAACTCTTCTCCCTACCGGTCGAAGATGAATGGAGTTGTGGAGGCTGCTAACAAGAACATTAAGAAAATCATACAGAAGATGACAGTGACATATAAAGACTGGCATGAGATGTTACCATTTTCTCTTCATGGTTACCGCACCTCAGCATGTACGTCAACAGGGGAAACACCTTACTCTCTGGTGTATGGTATGGAGGTTGTCCTACCTATCGAGGTCCAGACCTCTTCTTTGAGAATCATGAAGGATGCAGGTTTGAACGAAGATGATTGGATCCAGACTCGACTTGACCAACTGAATCTGATTGATGAGAAAATGTTAGCGGCTATTTGTCATGGTCAGATGTACCAGAAGCGTATGATCAAGGATTTTAACAAGAAGGTAAGACGTCAGGTATATCAAGTGGGTGATCTAGCAATCAAGTGCATCATACTGCCACAAGGTAATTTCAGGGGCAAATGGACTCCCACATACGAAGGGCCATTTGTAATCAAAAGCATATTTTCTGGTGGAGCCATGATTCTAACCACCATGGATGGTGACGACCTTCCTCACCCTGTGAATGGGGACATAGTTGAAAAATACTACGCATGAATAAAGACCCACTAGGTTGACTGGCCTAGGCAAAAATAAGGGCATCCCGGTGAACCAAAAGGGTTCGGGTAAAAATTAGGGATAAACACACAAAAAATCTGTACAACCGGCATGTCGAAAACCTAAAAAGGCGGCTTGGGCAAAAAAGGGCATCCCGGTGGACTGAAAACCCGAAAGGGTGGTCCAGGAAAAAGTTAGGGATTTAAAGTGTACAACTATGTCCCATTGGATTACCTTGTGACCAGACTTCAGCATCAACTATCAGGCTCAAACGGTACCAATCAATCCGGTCAGCTTCAGATAAGTAGCAAAGTGATGAGACGCTCAAAGACATAAGGTTAATAGCAGAATCGAAACTCAATGGGATTATTACACATAGCTTTTTTCTCTTTGTACACTATTTTATATAGTTTTCATTTTCACGAAGGCATTCTCCTACTAGAATGTCAGTCTCTTTGTACAAAAAATGCGTATTATAGGCAAACTTCAAAATCAATGCAAAACACTTCTTTGAAAGTACATAACATTTTGTTTTCATTTTTCTGTTTTTTTTTTGCAAAAAACGTCTAGTGATTATTTTTGACATATGCATTTGAATATGATTACTATTTATAAATACTTGCATGAAAAATAGAAGGACAATTGCTAATGACTTTAAGAAACGGGACCAAGTCTAAAAAGCCATTTGTGGTCCCTACAATTATGTCCTCCAGCAGGTACAAATGCAGAGACGTCCTACTGCAAAGTCACCGTTACATCTTCAGCATACGTCCTAATGATGTCTATGTCCCCACAGAGTGAAAACAACCAAAGTTTTAATCTCTTCTTCCCCAAAGCAGGAATTACCTCCTCCAGCAAAGTTCCCTCAGAGAGATGAAATCCAGCTAAGTTTTTATAATCTCGAATAGTTTATAAAGCCTTATCCCCAGTAGAGTTTATTTCTCTAGATGCGGAAGTTTATCCCTCAACAGAGTTTATTTCTCTACATGGTAAAATCTCCCAACAAAGCATCTTCTTCCCCTCAGAGTCATTCTCAAGCAGGAGTCAAAGATCCCCGACAGAATATCCTCAAACGGAAAGAGGAAATCCCCAGTAAACCATCTCTATTCATCATCCCCAGCAGAAATGAAAGACTCACTTTCCTCATCTACCAAACACCAGTCTGGGATTCAGCTTCCCAGTACTCTCCAACAGCAGTCAGGGATTTATTTTCCCAAACTAGGAAATATCGCCACAACATTCCATATTCATACATCATGGTATGCGCATACATATTGCATACATCATAATCTCATTTATTTTGAGAACATTGTTACACAAAGCATTTCTTACATCATGACATTGCATATGACTAACTCTTTACCTTTTCAGGAAAGATCAAATCAACAAAAATCTTTGACTACTTATATGACCTAACAGTCTTCTCAAAAGCTACGTCTGACGAAGGGATATTTTAGCATTTTCCTCAGAAAGATCATTCTCAAAAGACCTCTACTAGTTCAGTTTAAATCAACCAATGATTTATTCTGATTCTTTTCTGGTAGATACCTTCTCTGGTACATTTAAATTGACACTAAGATTTTTCTGATTCCTATCCAGTTGAAGACAATTCAAGACCTATACTGGTTCAGTTTAAATTGACCAATGATTTATTCTGATTCTTTTCTGGTAGATCCCTTCTCTGGTTCAGTTAAATCGACACTAAGATTTTCTGATTCCTATCCAGGCAAAGACAATTCAAGACCTCTGCTGGTTTAGTTTAAATCGACCAATGATTTATTCTGATTCTTTTTACTTTCTCTGGTTCAGTTAAATTGACCCTAAAATTTTCTGATTCTTATCCAGTCAAAGATAAATCAAGACCTCTACTGGTTCAGTTTAAATCGATCAATGATTTATTTTGATTCTTTTCCGGTAGATACTTTCTCTGGTTCAGTTAAATCGACCCTAGATTTTCTGATTCTTACCCAATTAAAGAAACTGTAAATCCTGGAGTCCGACCAGATAGTAGTTTATTTTTTTAATTACTATGAATCCTGGATCTGACCAGTTGATAGTATAACCTATGACACCGAAGCCTGGATACGACCAGTTAACGGGTATACCTTAGATTCAAGTTGAAGCCTAGACCCGACCAGATAACAACTTAATTTCTTCAAACCACTGAAGCCTGGATACGACCAGATAACAGTTCAATGTCTACAATTATTGCGAAGCCTGGAACCGACCAGATAGCAGTTAATTTCATATTCCCCAATAAGTCACTTGAAGCCCGGAATACGACCAGATAATAGTCGACCTTATTATCCCCGACAAGTCGCTGTGAAGCCTGGATCCCAACCAGATAACATTTTGCTTTCGTCTCTCTAATCAAGAGATAACTCCCCAGTAGAGTAATGGATAACTGAAGCTCCTAAACTCTATTCCCCCAAAACATTCCCCAGCGGACTCCTCCTCAGACAGCAGGAACATGAATCACCACAAAGAGACTTCTTATGAAGTCAACATCTACTTTAGATGGCATCTTTAAGCCCATATCTGACAATCTTCTGTCATCTTTTCCAAATGGCATCTATAATCCCATTCTCGATGTTATTCACCAACATTATCACTTCAGACGAGTGCAAATTTCTAGACACTCTAGTGTTCAATCATCTTCCACCTTCAGATCACGAAAGGCAGACAGGCCAATCTACATCCTCAGGTCTAAGAAGATTGAACAGGGGAAGCTGTTGTACCCCAAATTTCTCTCTCTCATATTATTCAACACATGCCCATTGAGGTCCCCAACTTGCCCTAGGATGACTAAGAATTGACCATACAAATTCTCCTCCTAAGGCAATAAACCTCTAACTAGGGTTTCAGTTTTCATCAAGATGTGTGAGCTCCAATGGTTTCAAATTTTTTCCATGATCCTAATATGTCCTTAATATTATCCATGCCAAATTCCAAGCCTTGTACAACAAGTTTGCTCAGTCAATTGCTCAAATACTTGAAAATCAACTGTGCTAGGTCAAAAGTCAATTGTGGTCTATATACAATCAAAATTCAAGATTTTTGGTCAACATCAACATTTTTAAGTTATATCCATCATTTGATCAAGGGATGATCATGATTCCTTAAGAAAAGCTCCTAATTCATCAAAAGTCAAAAATTGCTAATTAGGTTTTTCTATTGGAAAAGTTAACCAAATTTTGACCATGCATAACTTTCTCACACTTCATCCATTTCCCCCCAACCAAAGCTCATTTTGAATAGAATCCAGTTCCCTACAACTTCTCTTTATACCTCAAGTCCAAGAAATGCACCATTTGAAAGATACAAGTTCATACATTACAAGTCATTTTTAGAAAGTCAATAAAAGCCACTTTTTTCCAATAACTTTAACATCAAGATAACATCTTCAAATGCAAAATTTATTAAAAGAGGGATTGAAGTAGACATCTTGGTATTTCCTAACAGTCAAAGATCATCATCATGAGATAAAATTTGAGCAAGTTATGGCTTTCCCAAGTTGGGAAAATTTGGGAAATTTCATAAAAAGTGCATTGAGCAAATTTGAGCTTTTAAGGCAATGGTTCATTTTCTTGGACTTCAAACATCTTCCTAAGATTATAGAGGACCCCTAAAACCATTTTTGCATAGTCTTGATTTTATTTGCATTTTATATTAATTTTATTTAATTCAAAATCAAATAAATCAAAATTATTGTAAAATATATGGGCCATTATCCTTTGGGCTTGGTTTGATACATGGAGAGGCTCATATTTTCGTGTACAACAAGGCCATCATGTCCACATTCATGCAAGTTTGAAAAATAGACAAAATCCCATAACTTTGGCCAAGGTTACAAATGGATATTCATGGCATTCAAGCAATTGATTTTGGCTGTTACAAACTTGTTTTTTCATGTCTCCTCATCCCTCTCTATATAAACAAAAACCTAGCAAGCATCAGGACACGCATATATAGCCTGGGGAATCTCTGAAAATTTTGCAAAAAACACCAAATTTGTCAAATTCGAATTTCAGTCTCCAGTCTATTTTAATCCCAAACAAGGAACCTAATCCATTCCTGGATATCCCTTGAAGCTTTTCCAACTGTTACCAGGCCTTGAAACACAACAAAATGCTTCCTACAAGTCACGGTTTTCCATACTTTTCTTAACTTCGTGTTCTTATATTCTTGCATTATTAATCAATTTTAATTGCATATTTGTGTTTGTATGGATGCATATAAGGTTTCTGAATTGCCCAATTGAAGCTTAGGTACAAGAATGACATTCCACCATTGTTAGGGTTTGAACCTCTAAATTAGGATTTTTCACAATGGCCAAAATTAGCTCAAACTAAGGACACCATCATGCTCAGGAGGCTGAGACCAATCAACCCATGGCCTCAAAATTAATTTTCATTGCGTATTGTAAGTTTTACAGGTTGCATGTGCTATAGTGACAGACCAGAATTGTCACTATAGGTATTATAATCTAAGACGACGGAGGGAGGAAGAAGATTATGCATGGCAGCCCCTTATTGGGCAGCTTGAATCTGCACGCGCTTTCCTTTTTTGTTTTAAATAATTTTTGGAAATTTCAAATATATTATTATTGTTTGACATGTATAAACGATTGGCTTGACAACTCAGTTGGTAATGAAGCGCGCGTATAAGGGAGAGGACCTGGGTTCGAGTCCCAGGTCCAACATTTTTTTTCTAACATTTCTTGATTATAGATCCAATTTGCCATGGCTATGCAGGTCTAATATAAGCCCTAGACCATGACCATCAAATCACGACTGATCCAGATCTGAGCGCCCCAATGCAAAGTCTATCATGCACCTTCAACATCAGTCCACACTGGATCCAACAATACAAATCTGGGCTCTAACGTTTTGGGCCTAGCACAAAATTCCAGCACACCCCCTTATTTTTCTTTTAACATTTCAGCCCATTTGGGCATTTTTGTTTTGTTTGTATTTTTTTCATTTATTTTGTTTCCTTTTATTATTTAATTAACATAGTAATAAAAAAACTCACAAAAAAAATTGGCATAGATTTTTTAATTAAATAATTAATTTCTTTAATTAATTAATTAATTAAATTTTAACTATTTTCTTAATTTAAAATGAACTAGAACTTAGAATTTAATTTAATCATTTTCTTTTCATAATAAAAAAACACAAAAAATCTATTAGGATTAGTTTTTATTTTATAACCTAGATTAATTTTCCATTTAATATTTATTTTTCTTAATTAAATTTAGAATTAATTTTTCTTTAACAAAACCAAAAACAAAAACAAAAATTTCTTTACTAAGAATTTTTCATAGGTTGTTAGACATATTGTTTTATCTTGCACACATTTATTTTATTTTCGCATTTTTATAAATGTAACTGCATACTGGTATGTAATAGATTAAATAGGGCTTTTACAGTTTCCTTTATTTTTTCTCCCCCATTTTGTACAGTGTAATTCCCCCTCCCCGAAAGCCATGTAATAGTCTAGATTTATGCATTCCACACTTTATTTTCTTATATTTTAACTATTAGTAACTATGCGTGTATGGAAAGACTAGTAATTAAGCGTTAGCAAACTTAACAAAAAGATAAATAACTAAAATGAACACAATTGCACACAAGCACCTCTAGGGTATCCCACTTTGGTTGCCTTTAAGAAATAAAACAGTCATGAGGTAGGAACGCTTTAGCAAAGACCCATAAATAAAAAAGATCATAGTCCCTCGATGACCCTACAGTTGCCTTTCGATAAATGATCTAGTCCCTAAAAGAAAATTACTAAATCATCTCCATAACTTACCTTCGTGACTATAAAACGTCCCTTCGATTGTCCGTCAAACATTCGAGGATAAAGCTACCTACTCACTAGTGGTAGGATAGCATTTCCTAAAGGAAAAGAGGAAAAGAACGACCCTTTTCGAGTAACAAAGTAGATAGTTGTTATAAGTTTGCTCAAACATTTTGCACTTACACAAAAAACTACTTTTCAAAAACAATTTCAAAAGACTTTGTATACTTTCTCCACTATCCCGAGAAACATTACAAAGTTCATCGCACTAAGGCGTTTTTAAAACATTTTCAAACACAAAGCACAAAGGTATTTTTAAAATGAGCAAACCTCTAAGAGCCCGTGGAAAACCACGGATGGAAAGGGTGCTAAAACCTTCCCTTTCCATAATCTATCCCCCTTACTCAGAAAACTCTCGAAAAAGGTCTTTTTCTGTTCTTTTCACCCATTTCCATTGTTGGATAAAAGAAAAGACGGTGGCGACTCTTGCTTACCGCAACATTTGTGAATACAAAACACAAAAATAGTGCAGTATTAATAGTCGGTTTTGCCACCTTATCACAATATCCAACTTTGGTTATCCAGGAGCCGTGATCCAAAATTCACAATACTGAGGTTGTTTATCTTGATGGTACAGGTCTCAAAAAGTCCTCTCAAGGAAATTTTTTTAAAAAGCCCTACAGACTGGGGCGAGGCATTATGCATGGGCATTCCTCCACTTCAGGATTGATCAGGTTAAGTCTAGTCGCAGGCTAAACATCTTTTGAATTTGAAGAGCACGTCGAGAAGTCAAGATCATCATCCTTAGCTCGTCAGTGATGTAAATCCATGTATTGGTGTTCCCCCATCAAAAGCCAGAGACCTAAGTTTGGGTGTTGGTATTCTTTGATAGAAGTTAAGGATTATTATCTCCAACTGAGATTAGGATTGTTATCCTCAGTAGAGATCATGATTTAACTCCTAGTTGTGGGTTTTCTTCAACAATAGTCAGAAGATGGGATTCTATCCTTTGAGTTCCCAGCAGATATCCTCGCTTCGGCACCTTGCATATAGTAATCATTGCATTGCATTGCATCTTCTAAAAATGCGTAGCATTTCCATTGATTTAGAGCATTATGATAAAAAGAAAAATCTCAAACATGCATTGAAGCATAAGCCAAATTAAAGTCTTTTTCAAGCACCCTTTGTATCTCTGAAGAGATTCTATCATTCAGAAATCTCAAGTGGTATTCTCCCCAGGTTTTCCTCAAGACATATATTCTTTTTGTGGCTATCTGCAAGCATTCTTGACCCCGTGTTAGTTTCTTACAAATCTACAATCCAATTCATTTACGAAGCGTCTTGCTTTTTGAAAACTCTTGTTGCGGTATTTTTTGCCCGTGTTTGCCTTTGCAATTAGAGTGCGAGTAAGAGTCGGTGTATAGCCTTTCTTGCTTTTCAAGTATTTGAGTATCCATACTTGGTGTGTGCTAATTCAGATAATTGCCACTCTTGAAGAATTATACCGCGCCTTTGGCCTGAGGGATAATGTAGTTCTTGTGCTTTTGCAAACATCAATACCCTTTTAAAAGCCCAACTTGGGTTGGAAATCCTTGTCCAGAGTCCCCTTCGACCAATCTCTTTTATTTATAAGTTTGCCTTTGTTCGACGTTCTATTCAGAGTCTATGTCTATTTATATCCCCAGTAAGTTCGCCTTCGATTGGCGTTTCTTAATTAGAGCCTTCTTCGATCGGTCTCTTTCTTGTATATGTCTAACTCTGGCCTGACATATATCTCCATTATCTTTGTTAGGAGTCTACATTCGGCTTATCCTCCTTATTGATCTGCCTTTGCACATGCATCATTTGTTAAGAGTCTACTTCGGTCGATATCTTTCTTATATGTGTTTAACTCTGACGAGAGGCATATTTTTTATCCCCAATTTTCCTTCGATCGATGTTCATTCTCCAGGAGTCTATCTGCGGTTAGCATTCCTTGTTGAAGCCTTCTTCAGTTGGTCTCTTCCTTGTTTGTATATGTCTAATTTTACCCGGCATGTATCCCAATATCTTCCTTATGTCCGCTACCAACTTCGGGCATGTTTATTTGATATCTAACATATGTGTCCTTTCCTCCGGACATATATCTTTGGTATCTTTGATAGTTCTTTCTTTGGTTAGCCTCTGTCGTATGTTCGCTACCAACTCCAAACATACAAATGTGGTATCCTTTGTAAAGAGTCCCTTCCTCTGGTCTCTTTCTAGTTATATGTTTTCTACCAACTCCGAACATGTATTTGTGATACGTTTGTATATGTTCGCTATCGACTCCGAACATACATTAGTGATATCTTTATGAAAAGTCCTTTCTTCCGGTCCCTTTCTTATGTGCCTGCTACCAAATCCAAACATGTTGATGTCCTTGTTAGAGTCTCCTTTGGCTAGTCTCTTCTCTCTGTATGTCTTTCCTTGGCGTGGTGTACATTCAATTATTGAGTTTGCTAATTTGTTTCTTCTCTGATCCCTGAATCGCAAGTTTGTCAATTTGTTTCTCCTCTGATCCATGAATCATGAGTTTGTCAATTTGTTTCCTCTCTGATTCCTAAATCGCGAGTCTTCCAATTTATCTCCTCTCTGATCTCCGAGTCGTGAGTTTTCCAATTTGTTTCTTCTCCGAATTTTGAGTTGCGAGCCTGTCACTTTTGTTACTCCTCTGATCCCTGAATCGTGAGTATGTCATATTCGTTTCCCCATCGATCCCTGAATCGTGAGTTTGTCGATGCGTTTTTCTCAGACTTCTGAGTTGCAAGTTTATAAATGTTGTTTCTCCTTTGATCCCTAAATCGTGAGTTGTCAATGTGTTTTTCTCTGATCCCTGAATCGTGAGTTTATCAATGTGTTTCTTCTCTGGCTTCTGAGTCGTGAGTTTGTCAATATTGTTTCACGTGTGATCCCTGAATTGTGAGTTTTTCGTTTTTGTTTCCTCACTGACTTCTGAGTCACAAGTTTGTCAGTTTAGTTTCTTCTTTGTTCCCTGAATCGCAAATTTTTCAGATGTGTTTCTTCTCCGACTTCTGAGCCATGAATTTGTTATTCTATTTCTTCTCCGACTTCTGAGTCGCGAGTTCGTAAGTTTGTTTCTTCTCTGAATTCTGAGTCGCGAGTTTGTCAGTTTGGTTTCTTCTTCGAACCCTAAATCATGAGTTTACAACCCCTGAGTTATCGATTTGATTTCTTCTTTGGTCCTTGAATCGTGAGTTTCTAACCCCTGAGTTGTTGATTTTATTTCTTCTCTGATGTCTGAGTCGCGAGTTTCCAACCATTGAGTTATCGATTTGATTTTTGCTCCGATGTCTGAGTCGTGATTTTCTAACCCCCGAGTTGTCAGTTTATTTCTTCTCTGACTGCTGAGTCGCGAGTTGCAACCCCGAGTTGCAGAATATCACATACAATTCCTCAATAGTCGTTTGTTCAACTTTTGTTCATCTTTTATGGTGTCTTTTATTCGTGAATCTTCAACATTATTGTCCATCTTTTGTGAGTATGCTTAGTTAAGAACCGCTTCCACCTTTCGTTCTCCTTGGAAGATTGGCAACATAACTTCTTTTTCCTCTATGGAAATCTGTTGCACCCCAAAATTTGCCCTCCCATATTCTTCAAGATTTGCAAAGAGCATGCTTCAAAATCTCCCCAAGGGTTGCACAGTCCAATGGCCTCCTAAACAGTCAAAAATTAGGGTTTTGGTTCTAGCAAAGAAGTTGAAGTTTCCAAGGGTCCAAACAAGTCCCATATGCCTATAAACATTTATCAAGCATCCACATGCCAAGTTTCAAGACTTACAGCACTAAATTGCACAGTTAAAAACCCTAATTGCTCAACAGTCAACTACAGGGGCAAAATGGTCATTTGACAGTCAAAAGTCAAAATTTTTGGTCAACATCTTATTTTGAAGCCACAAACATCATTTGATCAATTCTTGATCATGATTCTCAAGGCATGGCTTAAAAAGTCTCAAGATGCAAAAGTTTCCATATTTGGACAGTGGGAAAAGTCAACTGCAAATTGACCAGAGCATAACTTCCACATGGTTTATCAGAAAAATTCCATCCAAAGATAATTTTGAAGAGAATGGCATTTCCTACAACTCCTCTTCACACTTAAAGTCCAAGAAATGCTCTCACAAAAAGTTATCAGTCTCAACATTATAGGTCATTTTCAAAAGTCAACAAAAAGGCACTTTAAGTCAAAGACCATAACTTGAGATTGGTAAATCCAAATGACGTGGGACCAAAGGCATTGGTTAGAGGACTTCAAGACCTTTCCAAAATGTCCAAGAACATGATCAAAGCTTAAAAATTGAGGAAGATATGCCTTGCGGAAGTTGGGAAATTTTTGGGAATTTTGAAAAGTCAACTTTGCTTCAAATGCCTCAAAATTGCTAATGGGCCACAATTTCTTCCAAGAATCATTACCCAAAGGCCATGCACGACCCATAGGCATCCAAGGGAGTTATTTCATCATTTTTTATTAATTATTTGAATTTTTAATGTTATTAATTCACTTAATTAAAATTAAATATGAAAAAATACTAAAGCATGTATTTTAAATCTTTTTATGCAGCTAATAGGTCCATTAAAAGCTCAAGATTTCGTGCATACTCAAAAAGGCAAGATTTCTCATGATTGGCAATGGTTTCATGGCAAAGAGATTTGGAAAAAAGATCATTGAAAACCAAATATTTGAATCATGAATGCAAAGGTTTGGGCTTGGTTTTTCTTAACCTAAATCGTTTCAGATACATATACAAACTTAAACCTAATCACAAGGAGGAGGAAGCTGCGCTCAGAATAGAGAATCAAACTTGTATTTTTCACAAAAAAAGCAAAAACTGATTTCATAGCTAGAGTGTGTTAAAAAGCAAAAGAACCATTCCAAAGGCTTGCTGAGACAACCAAGAAGCTTTCTCAATCAAAATCACATCCCCGCACGCAAAGAACTGGTAGAACACAGTCGCCCTGTTCCCAAATATTTTCATATTCGTGTTTCATGATTCATGCAGTGTTTTTGATTTCTAATGCTTGATTTATACTTTATTTAATCATTCTAAAGCTAACAGTGCCATCCAATTGAGTTTTTAAGGCCTGTATGAGAATCCACCATGGGAGCTCGTTAGGGTTGCAGAAGTTTGAAATTAGGGACTTTTGCATATGGAAAAATTAGACAGCAAGACCAATACCATTGGACTCGTGACCTTCATACGAACACGATCATCACATCGCGCCCAATTTATTGTTCACTATGGCCTAATCACTATTATTCGCTATGCTGTTTAGTGGGGGTTTAAAACCCCCGCTACTTGTTTGTTATTTTCAGGTAGAACGAAGAAGAAGCCTGGCGTGTCACTATGTGGTTGGACAATTTGAAATCTGGCGCGTTTTATTGTTTTATACCATTAGCTTCCATTTTCTCATTATAATATTCATTATCCATTATATATCAAAACTAACGCGTTGGCTCAGTTGGTGGAAAGGAGTGGTTGCAAGCAATGGGACATGGGTTCGAATCCCAGGTCCCCCATATTTCTCTATGTTTTTTTATATTTGCATGTTCAGGTGATCATCACACCCAGGGGAGTACCATACAGCTTCACCCTCTGGCTTGCCACGCACCCAGAGACTCCATCCAACAGCCAAGATGTGCAGATCACCATACGCATTGGTCAAAGGCTCCATACACAAGTCTGAAAGGTCAAAGAAGGCCAGATTTCAGTGGGCCTAATTGCTTCCCTAAGCCTCCAAATTGGGTCAACACCCCCCATGTTTGCATCTCTTTCTCTCATTCTTTTTCTCTTTTTTTATTTATTTGTTTTGATTTAATTATTTTCTTTCAATTCATAAAATAAATTTAATAACACAAAAAAAAACAGAAAAAAATCATAAAACAAAAAAATATGTTTTTATTAATGTTAATTTCTATTAATTTTTGTAAATAAATTTAATAATCAATTTAGTTTTAATTTAGGGTTTAAATTTTAATTTGTTTTCTAAATAACTAAAAAAGGTAGAAATTAGGTTTTAGATTTTTTTATTCTTTTTCTCAATAAAATAATTTCATCTTATTCTTATTATTAATAATTAATTATTTTTTTTTGTAAATAAACTTGCCATTAAATAATTAGGTTAAAATTAGGTCAAGATTAAACATTTTTTTAATAAATTAACAACAATTTAGAACTAGGGTTTTATTTAACCTTTAATTCCAAATTAATTCTCTTTAATTTCATAAATACAAAAACATCAAAAAATAAGTTCTTTTCTTTAATTAATTTTCAATTCCAATTTAATTTCCTTAAGGGGTCCAACGCCCTCGCGCTCTCGATTTTTATTTCTTTTGTGGATATAATGTATTTGTCCCAAGGCCTTGTAATAGATAATTAGGATATTTACTTTCCGCATTTTATTTCAAATCGGGTCTTGGTTTAATTTGGCGATGTAGACCCGCGCCTTGTAATAGCGTAGGACCTTTATTTTTCGGCACTTTAAATTCCGCACCTTTAAACTGTTAATAATCGCATGAAAGAATGAATGGCCAAAAATAAAATCAAAGCGTAGCTCACTCTATACATGACAAGACAAATATAACTGAAAATGACACACAATTCACACACCACTCCTAGGGTACGCCTCACTGTTGCCTTGCCCCTCGAAACGTGGTCGTCGAGTAGAGGACGTTTTAGTAAGTCCTCATGTCCATGGACATGGCATGGGGGTAGCTTCTAAGGTATCCTCCTATTGCTCTGGTGATCACACTGTCCTTAATCCTCGAATTGACCTGAACACCTCCAACGGTGGTGCTACCTACCTCTCAATGGTGGGATGGCACTACCTTAAGGACATTTACACAGACTAATTCCTTAGGGTAGGTAGATGACTCGTAGATACTTGCTCTAATTCAAAACAAATCAAAAACTTCTTTTCACACCGACACTTTGCAAAAAGCTTTCAAAAACAACTTTTCAAACACTCTTGAGGACTGATACAAGAGTCGATCTGAAACTTTCAACGAAACTTTTTCAAACCCACTCACCTTGAAAAGCAAACAAACCTTTTGAAAATACAAATGAGCAAGTATCTAAGAGCCCATGGATAACCATGGATAGAAAGAGTGCTAACACCTTCCCTTTCTATAAATCTACCTCCCGAACCGAGAACTAATCTCAATAAGGAATTTTTCTATGCTTTTGTCCTTTCCATTTGGAGAAAATAAAAGACGGTGGCGACTCTTGCTTCCGCGACATTTCGCGAACCAGCGTTAAACAGTCAGTTCCAGATCCACCGATCACAGAACTGGCGACTCTGCTGGGGAAATCTTATAAAGTGAGGTGTACCTTAGGATAGTTCATAACTGTGTTTTCAATTGCTTTGACTTGTTTGCTTTAAATTGTGGGCCTGTTTTGGGAGTTCTATAGATCCTAACCCGGATCTGGGGATACCTTCTTAGAAAGTAGCAACAAGGCTGTGAGGGAACTGTGCGGGGTATACCGACATGGTTGAAACAGTCTGCTACGTTGATGTGGCACTTTGGTGTGTACCGGTAACCCTTGAGTTCAGTCAAGGAGAGTACGGGGCCTCCATGTAGTGTCGTGAAGCATCAACTGACCTTAGGAAGCTTAATTGAACTATCTTGGCCTCTTTAGGGTAGTGAGATAACTAACTTTGGTGCAGTCCGAGGTTGGTTGATACTCGATACTACACTCAATTGAGGGTTGCTTTCCTGGGATATTTCGGTCGCCAGTTCAGTGGCTAAATCGAAACGATGAACAATGAAAGCAATCCAGTGATATTGGGACCCTTAGAACCCGGTTACTTCTGATAGGACAGGTTGAGCCCACCAACTTCAAGAGGGTAATACCCAGACCCTATGCAGGCCTAAACTCTAAGGGCTTTTCTTGTGTGACTTGTGTGCCTTCCAACTTGACTACTTGCATGCTTGTTATCTGACACTTGAGTTTCTTGCAGGTTTTGTTTATAGTCCTTAATTGGGACTCATAACAGGGTTTACTGAGTTTCTTGCAAGTTTTGTTTATAGTCCTTAATTGGGGCTCATAACAGGGTTTACTGAGTTTCTTGCAGGTTTTGTTTATAGTCCTTAATTGGGGGCTCATAACAGGGTTTACCTACGTTACCCCATGCATAGCATAACATCATACCATTGCATACATCCCGCATAAGGACTAATCCGTTTCAAGGATCTCAAGGGCTTGTGATGCAGGTTATGATGAATCAACTATCCCAGCAAAGGGCAAAGAGGATTTATTTTCCTCTAGACAAAGTTGTCAGGGGCTATGACCCACTCGATATGGTGAGCCTTGACTCTTAAAGAAGGACTCTCAACAGCATGGAGTTCCTTCAATCAAGTTACCAGTTTCCAACTCTAACAATTTTCTTGTTTACCCCGCGAGATCCTTGAAAACATTGCATATATATATACATACATATCATTGCATAACAGGTCCCTTTTTGACAGGTCACTTACCATCTCCGCTGTTTATTTCAGCAATGGCTTCCCAACAAGATAACCAGGATCTTCAGGCTCAAGAGATTCAGTTCAAGGAGATCTTCTTAAGCCTATCCAAGGGGCAGGAAGAGTTGAGGACACTCCTTATGGGAAATTTGGCCAAGCAAAGTCCTGAAGACGACAAGGACGAACGGCTGAAACGTCTACAAGCTGAGGTAGACACATTGAAAACCCAGATGCTGGGGCAAAGGGCTCTCATCCAAAGTTTAGTTCAGGAGCAAGGAGAGCTGAGGGCCATGATCAGTCAGCTTCATCAAGACATGAAGCAGCCAGCCCAAGTCAGGGACCAGGTCATTAATCAACTTCCAAGAAGTCAAAGGTTTGGGCCTCTCCAAGCTGCTACTACTTCACAGGTCCAACAACGACCTCGCCAAGAACAACGGACTGATCAGAGCAAGCCAGACAAGCCTAAAAGGCAGTTCACCAAGCTCAACGTGTCACCGTCTCAGGCTTTACAACAATTGTTGAGGTTGAATCTGGTGACGTTAAGGGACCCTCCTAAGAATCTCAACACAGCCTCCCCAAAATACAATTCTAAGGAAAGATGTGCATACCACTCTGGCAGTCCAGGCCATGACACCGACGACTGTTGGGCTCTGAAGAATAAGATCCAAGACCTGATTGAGGAAGGAGATGTGGATTTCACCCAGATGGGCCAGGCTGAATGCTCCTTCCATCCCTATCAGATGCACCAGTTGAAGTAACAAGCCCTGAGATGAAAAGACTTTTGTTCATTAGGATTTTCAAGTTGTAATTTTCTTTTGTTCAAACATTTACTTATGTTAAACGTTGTTATTTCATTAATGCATCGCATATGTCTGTTTTGAAGCAATATATTCGTATTCACTATATGCAAATTATTCTCATATTTTTTCTGATGATCAACGCTCGATCAATAATCCTAAGCCTCTTGAGGGAGAATGACGAAAACGATACCACGATCTTTACAGTATGCTTTTGAACAGACCCCGCTGATGAGGTACAGACATTGTTTCAATTCCTAAACACTGGAGTTATAAGGAAGATAATCCCTCGTCAACCCCTCTGAGCCAAAGAAGTAGGAGTTTTTCTTTTCGAAATTTAAAACCCTTAATCATAACCTGGGGCAGGGTAGTCTCTCAGTTGATCCAAGTGCATAACGAATGGCACCTAAGAGGTCCTTACAAAAAAAAGAAGACAGTGATGGTTCCGAACAATCACACAGACAGGCAGTCATTACTTCTCAAAATAAAAACCCATTAAGTCAAAACCTATGAAGGAGACTTACAAAACTGGGGCATCCCACTGACTGTAATCACAAAAGAAACAGTTCAGGCAAAAAAATAGGGATAACAAAAAAAAAAGGAAAGAGGTCCTACAAACCCTCAACCAAAAAAGAAATGACTGCCCATTCAAAACAAAATATCAATATCTGAACCATCATTGGAACATCAGGAAAAAAACTCAAACAAGGTCTAACGCACGATCAGCTGAGTTTAGGTTTGAAGAACATCACGAAGAACGGGTGGGTATAAATAATTTGAGCCTTTATCCTTTGTTTCTTAAACCGTGAACCAGGCCACGTTATAACCCTCAAAAGTCCTAGCTGAAGCATGGGTTAGTTCGAAAGCATACTGTTACGAAAGGTATCCTGACTCCTTAAGGCCTACGGTAAATACGGAGTTGACATCATGTTTTACAAACATTCACTTGTTTTATGAAAAAGAATGCATTTTCAAAATCTTCAAGACAGACATAAGCTTTGCATTTTGATATAACATTGTTTGCATATAAATATTTGTTTGAACAACAGAAAATTCGCACGATGAATACCTAGTGAACAAAAGCACTTCCAATCAAGGGGCAGACGTGATTAATGTCCATCATCTGGGGCAATTCAGTCAAGATTCGGAGAATCTCTCAAAATGCCAAGATAACCAGGGGCAAATCTCCGCCTAAGTCACTTGGGGCATTGGACAGGAATTCCAGCAACAAATCTTGCACGATCAGACATCTTCTGGTAATATGGCTACACAATGCTACTGATAGGGGCACCTCCCTACATCCTAAGAGTGTGGACATGGTCGAAAAAAATACTACGCACAATCAAAGACCCGCTAGGTTGATACACCTAGGAAAAAATAAGGGCTTCCCGGCGAACAAAAAGGGTTCGGGCAAAAATAAGGGATGAAATAGAAAAAATCTGTACACCTGGCAAGCCGAAAATTTAAAAAGGCGGCTTGGGCAAAAAAGGGTATCCCGGTGGACTGAAAACCCGAAGGGGCGGTCCAGGCAAAAGTTAGGGATCAAAAGCATATGACTATGTCCCGGCATCTCGTCACTTGCCTACCAGAAGAAGATTTGTCAAACGGCAGTTATCAAGACTCCACCAGTATCTTCTCCCACAGAAACAAGGGCAATAATGAGTGGTCTAAGCGATCTAATTGTTATGTTCACCAAGGTACCAAGGTAAGTTCGGCCGAAGGACATAACCAATATACCTCAATTCCCCAGAGAGAGAGTCAGCAAATCAATGCACTCTCCCCAAGCAAAGTTATACAATCAGCCTTAAGGAAGTTGGGTATTCCCCGCAGATCTCAACATTCCCCAGCACAATATACGAATATTCTTAACAAGCATCCCCGGCAGTCTTGGTCTAAGGCTGTTCCCCGGCGGTATACCAGACATTCAGTGGAATCTCTTCCAGTATATCTCAAAATTTCCCCAGGAGAGTCCAGTATAGTTCAAGATTTCCCCAGGAAAGTTTGAATCCATCTCCCCAGCAGGAAGCTCATCCCCAGTAAATTCTGGAAGCTTTCCCCCTACAGAGCACAAACGCGTCTCCCGGCTTTATTCAAAGGTTATTTCCCTACCAGGATATAACTGGGTTATCCTCAGCCAAAAACCACAGAAAGATCGTCCTCGGCAAAGTCTTCTTATCCCCAGCGAAGTCTATTAACACTTTCAACATAACAATGGTATCCCCAGCGAAGTTACCATCAATATCTCAACAGCATACCTCTCTCCCCACAGAGTACTGTTCCCCATCAAGATCGCTAGAGTAATGTTCCCCCCGCAGAGTAATCCATTCGCCAAGTTTATTCCCTAACGGAGTTATCTTCTCCTACCGGTATTCTTGCAACTATCATCCCCAGCGGAAACAGCAAAGATTTATTCTCCAAACATCAGCCCAGGATGTGACTTCCCGGCACCCATCAAGGATTTACTTTCCTAGACAAAAAGAATACATTCATAAACATCGCATTTCCATACATTATAGCATGCATATACGCATCATATCTTACAATCTCGCCTATGTTGAGAACATCATTGCTTGATCCATATCATGCATTGCATATGACTGACCTTTACGTTTCAGGAAAGAACCAGTTAAGTTCTCAGATATTCCAAGACTTTCGTCTGGTTCAGTTAAATCGACTCCTAAAGATTTCTCTGATTCTTATCCATTCAAAGGCCTTCTCTGGTTCAGTTAGATCGACCCTAAGATCTCCCTGATTCTTATTCTAGTAGAAGATTCCAAGACCTTGCCTGGTTCAGTTAAATCGACTCCTAAAGATTTTTCTGATTCTTATCCAGTCTAAGGCCTTCTCGGGTCCAGTTAAATCGATTCCTAAAGATTTTCCTAGTAAAGACTCAGTAGAAGACATCCAAGATTCTCTCATCGTTACTGTTGAGGTAGTAATCGCCCCAGATTCTCTCATCGTTACTGTTGAGGTAGTAATCGTCCCAGATTCTCTCATCGTTACTGTTGAGGTAGTAATCGCCCCAGGTTCTCTCATCGTTACTGTTGAGGTAGTAATCGCCCCAGATTCGCTCATCGTTACTGTTGAGGTAGAAATCGCCCCAGATTCTCTCATCGTTACTGTTGAGGTAGTAATCGCCCCAGATTCTCTCATTGTTACTGTTGAGGTAGTAATCGTCCCAGATTCTCTCATCGTTACTGTTGAGGTAGTAATCGCCCCAGATTCTCTCATCGTTACTGTTGAGGTAGTAATCGCCCCAGATTCTCTCATCGTTACTGTTGAGGTAGTAATCGTCCCAGGTTCTCTCATTGTTACTGTTGAGGTAGTAATCGCCCCAGATTCTCTCATTGTTACTGTTGAGGTAGTAATCGCCTCAGATTCTCTCATCGTTACTGTTGAGGTAGTAATCTCCCCAGATTCTCTCATCGTTACTGTTGAGGTAGTAATCGCCCCAGATTCTCTCATCATTACTGTTGAGGTAGTAATCGCCCCAGATTCTCTCATCGTTACTGTTGAGGTAGTAATCGCCCCAGATTCTCTCATCGTTACTGTTGAGGTAGTAATCGCCCCAGATTCTCTCATCGTTATTGTTGAGGTAGTAATCGCCCTAGATTCTCTCATCGTTACTGTTGAGGTAGTAATCGCCCCAGGTTCTCTCATCGTTACTGTTGAGGTAGTAATCGCCCCAAATTCTCTCAACGTTACTGTTGAGGTAGTAATCGCCCCAGGTTCTCTCATCGTTACTGTTGAGGTAGTAATCGCCCAAAGTTCTCTCATCGTCCCGTTGAGTTAGTAACCATCCCTGGATTCATTCATCACCTGTTGAAGCTCCAGATTCAATTCCTGTAACCAGTTAGGGCACATCTACACAAAAAGTTTGAAGACCAGCTCCTGTAACAGGTCAGGTAATCATCTTTCTTTTTCAGGTACGCAAGTTCTCGCTAAGGAATCTCTTACGCGATCGACACCCAGATGGCATCTATAAGCCCATCCACCTATCCACCAATCTCCAAATGGCATCTGTAAGCCCATTCCCACAATCACACTGCTAACATGTGAGCGCAAATTTCTGGGCACTCTAGTGTTCAATCATCTTCCACCTTCGGATTACGAAAGGCACGTCAGCCAATCTACATCCTCAGGTCTAAGAAGATTGAACAGGGGCAACTGTTGCACCCAAAAATTTGCCCTCCCATATTCTTCAAGATTTGCAAAGAGCATGCTTCAAAATCTCCCCAAGGGTTGCACAGTCCAATGGCCTCCTAAACAGTCAAAAATTAGGGTTTTAGTTCTAGCAAAGAAGTTGAAGTTTCCAAGGGTCCAAACAAGTCCCATATGCCTATAAACATTGTCAAGCATCCACATGCCAAGTTTCAAGACTTACAGCACAAAATTGCACTGTCAAAAACCCTAATTGCTCAACAGTCAACTGCAGGGGCAAAATGGTCATTTGACAGTCAAAAGTCAAAAAATTTGGTCAACATCTTATTTTTAAGCCACAAACATCATTTAATCAATTCTTGATCATGATTCTCAAGGCATGGCTCAAAAAGTCTCAAGATGCAAAAGTTTCCATATTTGGACAGTGGGAAAAGTCAACTGCAAATTGACCAGGGCATAACTTCCACATGGTTTATCAGAAAAATTCCATCCAAAGCTCATTTTGAAGAGAATGACATTTCCTACAACTCCTCTTCACACTTAAAGTCCAAGAAATGCTCTCACAAAAAGTTATCAATCTCAACATTATAGGTCATTTTCAAAAGTCAACAAAAAGGCACTTTAAGTCAAAGACCATAACTTGAGATTGGTAAATCAAAATGACGTGGGACCAAAGGTAATGGTTAGAGGACTTCAAGACCTTTCCAAAATGTCCAAGAACATGATCAAAGCTTAAAAATTGAGGAAGATATGCCTTGCGGAAGTTGGGAAATGTTTGGAAATTTTGAAAAGTCAACTTTGCTTCAAATGCCTCAAAATTGCTAATGGGCCACAATTTCTTCCAAGAATCATTACCCAAAGGCCATGCACGACCCATTGGCATCCAATGGAGTTATTTCATCATTTTTTATTAATTATTTGAATTTTTAATGTTATTAATTCACTTAATTAAAATTAAATATGAAAAAAAAATACTAAAGCATGTATTTTAAATCTTTTTATGCAGCTAATAGGTCCATTAAAAGCTCAAGATTTCGTGCATACTCAAAAAGGCAAGATTTCTCATGATTGGCAATGGTTTCATGGCAAAGAGATTTGGAAAAAAGATCATTGAAAACCAAATATTTGAATCATGAATGCAAAGGTTTGGGCTTGGTTTTTCTTAACCTAAATCGTTTCAGATACATATACAAACCTAAACCTAATCACAAGGAGGAGGAAGCTGCGCTCAGAATAGAGAATCAAACTTGTATTTTTCACAAAAAAAGCAAAAACTGATTTCATAGCTAGAGTGTGTTAAAAAGCAAAAGAACCATTCCAAAGGCTTGCTGAGACAACCAGGAAGCTTTCTCAATCAAAATCACATCCCCGCACGCAAAGAACTGGTAGAACACAGTCGCCCTGTTCCCAAATATTTTCATATTTGTGTTTCATGATTCATGCAGTGTTTTTGATTTCTAATGCTTGATTTATACTTATTTAATCATTCTAAAGCTAACAGTGCCATCCAATTGAGTTTTTAAGGCCTGTATGAGAATCCACCATGGGAGCTCGTTAGGGTTGCGGAAGTTTGAAATTAGGGACTTTTGCATATGGAAAAATTAGACAGCAAGACCAATACCATTGGACTCGTGACCTTCATACGAACATGATCATCACATCGCGCCCAATTTATTGTTCACTATGGCCTAATCGCTATTATTCGCTATGCTGTTTAGTGGGGGTTTAAAACCCCCACTACTTGTTTGTTATTTTCAGGTAGAACGAAGAAGAAGCCTGGCGTGTCACTATGTGGTTGGACAATTTGAAATCTGGCGCGTTTTATTGTTTTATACCATTAGCTTCCATTTTCTCATTATAATATTCATTATCCATTATATATCAAAACTAACGCGTTGGCTCAGTTGGTGGAAAGGAGTGGTTTCAAGCAATGGGACCTGGGTTCGAATCCCAGGTCCCTCATATTTCTCTATGTTTTTTATATTTGCATGTTCAGGTGATCATCACACCCAGGGGAGTACCATACAGCTTCACCCTCTGGCTTGCCACGCGCCCAGAGACTCCATCCAACAGCCAAGATGTGCAGATCACCATACGCATTGGTCAAAGGCTCCATACACAAGTCTGAAAGGTCAAAGAAGGCCAGATTTCAGTGGGCCTAATTGCTTCCCTAAGCCTCCAAATTGGGTCAACACCCCCCATGTTTGCATCTCTTTCTCTCATTCTTTTTCTCTTTTTTTATTTATTTGTTTTGATTTAATTATTTTCTTTCAATTCATAAAATAAATTTAATAACACAAAAAAAACAGAAAAAAATCATAAAACAAAAAAATATGTTTTTATTAATGTTAATTTCTATTAATTTTTGTAAATAAATTTAATAATCAATTTAGTTTTAATTTAGGGTTTAAATTTTAATTTGTTTTCTAAATAACTAAAAAAGGTAGAAATTAGGTTTTAGGTTTTTTATTCTTTTTCTCAATAAAATAATTTCATCTTATTCTTATTATTAATAATTAATTATTTTTTTTTGTAAATAAACTTGCCATTAAATAATTAGGTTAAAATTAGGTCAAAATTAAACTTTTTTTAAATAAATTAACAACAATTTAGAACTAGGGTTTTATTTAACCTATAACTCCAAATTAATTCTCTTTAATTTCATAAATACAAAAACATCAAAAAATGAGTTCTTTTCTTTAATTAATTTTCAATTCCAATTTAATTTCCTTAAGGGGTCCAACGCCCTCGCGCTCTCGATTTTTATTTCTTTTCGCATTTATTTTTATTTCTTTTGTGGATATAATGTATTTGTCCCAAGGCCTTGTAATAGATAATTAGGACATTTACTTTCCGCATTTTATTTCAAATCGGGTCTTGGTTTAATTTGGCGATGTAGACCCGCGCCTTGTAATAGCGTATGACCTTTATTTTTCTGCACTTTAAATTCCGCACCTTTAAACTGTTAATAATCGCATGAAAGAATGAATGGCCAAAAATAAAATCAAAGCGTAGCTCACTCCATACATGACAAGACAAATATAACTGAAAATGACACACAATTCACACACCACTCCTAGGGTACGCCTCACTGTTGCCTTGCCCCTTGAAACGTGGTCGTCGAGTAGAGGACGTTTTAGTAAGTCCTCATGTCCATGGACATGGCATGGGGGTAGCTTCTAAGGTATCCTCATATTGCTCTGGTGATCACACTGTCCCTAATCCTCGAATTGACCCGAACACCTCCAATGGTGGGATGGCACTACCTTAAGGACATTTACAAAGACTAATTCCTTAGGGTAGGTAGATGACTCGTAGATACTTTCTCTAATTCAAAACAAATCAAAAACTTCTTTTCACACCGACACTTTGCAAAAAGCTTTCAAAAACAACTTTTCAAACACTCTTGAGGACTGATACAAGAGTCGATCTGAAACTTTCAACGAAACTTTTTCAAACCCACTCACCTTGAAAAGCAAACAAACCTTTTGAAAACACAAATGAGCAAGTATCTAAGAGCCCATGGATAACCATGGATAGAAAGGGTGCTAACACCTTCCCTTTCTATAAATCTACCTCCCGAACCGAGAACTAATCTCAATAAGGAATTTTTCTGTGCTTTTGTCCTTTCCATTTGGAGAAAATAAAAGACGGTGGCGACTCTTGCTTCCGCGACATTTCGCGAACCAGCGTTAAACAGTCAGTTCCAGATCCACCGATCACAAAATCCTTCAAGAATATAAAACCGTTACCCTCCAAAACTTGTTAGTGGAGGCACCCAAAAAGAAAAACTCATAAATATTTTCACCCGTTCTTCGGAGTGCAAATTTTCGGGTTCTTTTAGTATTTAATATTATTCTACCTTGAACGTTCGAAAGGCTATCACCAATCTCATCTTCAGGTTGAAGACGATTAAATAGGGGCAGTTGTTGCACCCCAAAATTTACCCTCCTAATTTCTTTTATCTGGCTTAGGCTTAGCATCACATTTTCCTATATTTCATTAGGTCATTAACATACATTTTCATTCAATAAAGCACTTGAGGTTAAAAATTCATTGGTTGTGTGAGCTAGGGTTCTCATGGTGTATTGAGATGCACATATCGAGTAATACTGATTCATTTGTTTCTCCTCCGAGCATTGAATTGGAAAATTAGGGTTTCTCTGGATTTGAGGTTTTCCTTTTTATTCAAGGGTCGTCAATGTGTTCCTTCATCAACTTTGGTCTGAGGAATTAGGATTTGTGATTGTGACCATTGAAGACATATTTCTTTCTCATCACTGATTCTAACTGAGAAGACTATGAACTATGGCTTTAATGATAATTTGTATCTTCATTCAACATATACCTCAGGAAGATTAGGGTTTATATCCTATCATACTTGGGTTTGTCAACATTTTCACTGTATATTCATTGGATAACGAGGCATCATATAAGGATTGGTGTCGTGAATTCATTGTGATCAATGTCATTCTCATTCTCATTTGTTTGATTGCTTATATAGCAAGTTAACTTGGATTTATGGATTGAAAGTAGGGTTTCTTTAAACATGGCATACAAGGTTGGTTTTGATTCAAGTCTTCATGAAGAATTGAGATTGATACGTGGATGGGAATTAAAATTACATGAGCAAGATCTTGACATGGAAAACATGGGACATGGTGTTTAATTAATGAAGTAATCAATATGGTTTCAAGTGTGTAATCATAACATGAATTGCAAGAAGCATCAAATTATCCTTTTCGTGTTCATTCAAATTTACACCATGGTTCATTCAAGTGTAATACAAAGGTCTCACCAACCAAAAATTACACCAAGTTTATTTCAAGTCAAAAATGCCATTACAAAAACTCATATCATCTACATTACATCATTAAGAAGAATTATACAAGTATATGGAAACCTAAACTTAATCTTGCTCCAAGAACGAATGCCCCGTCATCTTCATGCTACCATTAGGCCCATCCATCTTCATCATTATTCTTGTCAAAATTGCATTAAAATGTCCCCAAAAAAACAATATCCAAAATTGATACCGTTGCACCCCAAAATTTGACCTCCCATTTTTACACAAGACATACTCCTAGAGGTTCTCAATTGCTCAAGGTTGACCAAGAATTGACCAGACAATTCTCCTCCTAAGGCAATGAACCCCCAACTAGGGTTTCAATTTTCATCAAGATGGTACAGCTCCAAGGATCCCAAATGTCCTTCAGTGTCCTAATATTTCCTCAAGATCATCCATGCCAAATTTCATGCCTTGCACAATAAGTTTGCTCAGTCAATTGCTCAAGTATTGGAAAATCAACTATGCTAGGTCAAAAGTCAACTGTGGCCCATGTACAGTCAAACTTCAAGATTTTTGGTCAACATCAACATTTTGAAGTGATATCAATCATTTGATCAAGGGTTTATCATGATTCCTCAAGAAATGCTCCTAACCCATCAAAAGTCAAAAATGGCAAATTAGGGTTTTTATAGGAAAAGTCAACCAAACTTTGACCAAGCATAACTTTCTCATACTTTGTCAAAAAATTTCCATCCAAAGCTCATTTTGAATAGAATCCAATTCCCAACAACTTATTTATCCCTTAAGTCCAAGAAATACACCATTTGAAAGATACAAGTTCATACATTACAGGTTATTTTTAGAAAGTTAATAAAAGCCACTTTTTGCCATGACCTTTAACATCAAGATAAAATCTTCAAATGCAAAATTGATCAAAATAGGGATTGAAGTAGACATCTTTAGATTTCCAAAAAGTCCAAGGTCATTATCATGAGATAAATATTGAGCAAGTTATGGCTTGCCCAAGTTGGGAAAATTTGGGAATTTTCAAGAATTATGCATTGAG
Organism: Vicia faba; assembly: GCA_948472305.1. Taxonomy (NCBI): domain Eukaryota; kingdom Viridiplantae; phylum Streptophyta; class Magnoliopsida; order Fabales; family Fabaceae; genus Vicia; species Vicia faba. Next base: position 346,304,832 of record OX451740.1, read on the forward strand.
CAAATTTGAAGTTTTAAGGAAAGGGCTCAATTTATTGGACTTAAAGCATCTTCCTAAGTTTATAGAGGACCTCTAAAATTATTCTTGCCATGCCTTGCATTTTCTAACTATTTTATTCATATTTATTTTAATTTATTTCAAATAAATATAAAATAAAACGTATAAAATAATTAGAAATGGACTTTGAGCTTTGGGTTGATATTTTGGGCAACCTAGACCCATAAAATTTCGTGCAAAAGTGTCCACATTCATTCAAATTCAAAAAAGGATAAGATTCCATGTCTTTGGCAAAGTTACAAAACATCATTCATGGCTTTAAAAACACATGTTTATGGTTGTTATTACCTTTGTTCTCTTGTGTCCTCCCTCCTCTCTATATAAAGGACACATTAGCAAGCTTCAAGACACATGAGATACAGCCTGGAAAAGCTCTACAAATTTTGCAAAAATTATCAAAGTGGTAAAAATTCGCATTTTAGGTTCCAGCCTTTCTCAGTCCAAACAAAAGATCCAAATACATTCCTGGAGGCTCCCTGAAGCTTTTGCAATCATTACCATGCCCTGAAACATCACAAAACGCCTCAATAAGCTCCATTTTTATATTTTCTAACTTGTTTCATGCAGATCCAGTGCTCCTCGTAGCTAGATGTGCATTATACAGCATCAGACATATGCAATCAGATGTCCATCTGATCAGATCTAGCGCACTCCATCTGCGGGCTCACCATGTGCCATCAAGACCAATCCACATTGGATCCAGAAGCAAATCTAGGCCTCTCCCTTCATGGGCCAGCAAATTCAACAACCACACCCCCACTTTCTTTTACTATCTCAAGCCCATCTAGTTTTTTTTGTAATGTTTTAATTTCTTTTATCTTCTTTACTTAATTAAGCAAATAATAAAAAAAACTCATAAAAAATTAGGCTCAGGCTTTTTTTTAATAATTAAAATAATGAAATGCTTTAATGAATTAATTAATTAAATTTTAACTACTTTCTTATTTTAAAATGAACTAGAATTTAGGATTTAATTTATGTTTCAAATGTTTTCTTAATAAAAAATGCAAAAATATTAAAATTAGATTAATTTCATTCAATATTTATTTTTCTTAAATTAAACTTAGATCTAGTTTAATTATTTTTCTTGAAATAAATAAAAATAAAACCAAAAAGATTTTTCTTGTTTACTTAGAATTTTTCTTAGGATTTTTAGACGTAATTTTTATTTCGCGCGCATTATTTTTATTCTCGCATTTTATATAAATAATGTAACTGATTATGGGATATAATAGTCTAGATTTAAAATTCTGCATTTTATTTTCTTGGATTTTTTTATGTAATTGTCCTAAAGCGTTGTAATAGCCTAGGATTTAAATTTCCGCACTTTAAATTTTTGTAAACATTAACTGTTAGTAACTAGGCGTGTATGATAAAACTGAAAATTAAAACGTTAGCAAACTTAATAATGCAAGATAAATAACTGAATCTCAACACACTTGCACATGCACACCTCTAAGGTATCTCCCACTTTGGTTGCCTTTAAATAAGACAGTCATGAGGCAGGAATGCTTTAGTAAAGACCCATACATCAAAAAAGATCATAGTCCCTCGATGACCCTACAGTTGCCTTTCGGTAAATGATCTAGTCCCTAAAATAAAATTACTAAAGTGTCTCCATAAGTTGCCTCCGTGATTGTAAAACTTCCCTTCGATTGTCCCTCAACATCCGACGATAGGGCTACCTACTCACTAATAGTAGGATAGCACTATCTAAAGGAAATGAGGAAAAGAATATCCTTTTTTGAGTAGGTAGACTGTTCTTAAGTACTTGCTCAAACCTAAAATTTTCACACTTACACACTTACACACTTTTAGAAAAATCTTTCCAAAAACGCTTTATCACACTCTTGAGGACTGATACAAGAGTTACCATAAAGCAAACAAAAACTTTCAAAACCATAAACACACAAACAATTTTCAAAAATGAGCAAGTACCTAAGAGCCCGTGGAAAACCACAGTTGGAAAGGGTGCTAATACCTTCCCTTTCCATAATCTACCCCCTTACTCATAAAATCTCGAAAAAAAAGGTCTTTTTCTGTTCTTTTCACCCTTTCCTTTGTTGGATAAAAGAAAAGTCGGTGGCGACTCTTGCCTACTGCGACATTTGTAAACAAAAAACGTAAATCAATATTAAATAGTCGGTTCTGCCATCGTATCACAGATACCATAACATCCATGAGAACCTGCATATTTCAGTAGAGAAAATGAGTTATCACAGTCCAAAAACTAGCCTAAAATCGGCCCAGCATTTGGTCCAAAGCGATCCAGAAAATAACAAAAAAAAACTCAGTTATATCTACTCTGCATCAGTTCAAGTAGAATAGAAAATCAGATAACCTCCAACAGATTCAATATACAAAAATAATTGGTACAACAATAGGGTGCAAAATATTAGAGAAAAAGTTTTATCAAAGAAATAAAATCACATCAGAAAAATCAGCTTAAGAAAAAAAAACAGAAAACAAGACCATGCACATATTCATAGCAGAAAAATCAAAAGGAACAAACAACAGCTCATGAAACCAGTTAAGAAAAAAGAACTAAAATAGTTGAATTTTTAAAAGAAAGTTCAAACATCATTATCCAATGCAAGGCATATGCCTACCAGTTTAGTGCAGAGAAAGCAGATAACACAGGCTCCATACAAAATGGTATGGAAAATATAACGGTGTAAATACATACCAAACAGACCAAGTTCACCCTCAATCTTCACGCATCCATATGGATGAACCTGTACAAAAAGAAAGGAGGAATTAAGTCTGTATTCAAGGTCGTTACATTACCATACTACTGCACTCACTAACAGAAAGTCAAGAATATAAAGTTAGAAAATATAAAGAGTAAAGGAAATTGTGAGTTTACAATTAATAGAAGAAAAATTCCAACTCAGCAAAACAACCATATATAACCTCATATCAGATCAATCTCATCCATTGGATCTTATAACCAAAAATCAAAATCAAAGGCTCAGATTAATTCTCCTGTAACATAATTTCCACAAACTCTAACAGAAATATAATAACAATAAATTACCTGGCATCGATTCATTCGTCATTCTGCAGAAGAATATTCAACCTTCTCTCTGCTCCTCTCACCTTCATTCTTCACGTCTGTAGAAGAATCACAACCAAGAAACTCCATAAAAATACTCTCTCTTATCTCTCTGTTGCAATCTTCATCATCTCCAGCGAGAACTCACCATAACAACATAACCGCACTTCATCATCTCCAATCATTCTCTTTACATAGAGTAATTGCATCATCAATCACCACTGTATCGTCTTTAATAGTCATCTTCTTTGTTCATCAAGGTATCACATCAACAAGCTTCATCAGCATCATCCACGGTTTTTCTTCAATCTTTATCAATTTTATGCTTCAATCTTCATTATAAATATGTGAACGCCACCGCGACTCCGAGGAACGATCTACGCCAACACAACACAAATCAACAGGAATATGGAATCGAAATAAGAAAGGAATAATTGAAAAAGAATCGTGTACGAACCTGTTTCTCCGGAATTCTCTTCGATCTTACAATATTTGATGATACACCGTACAATTTTCTGGTAGGTAAGTACGATTCTCTCTTTCTTCTATTAATTTTCGTCTCTTTTGTTTGGATTTGTGAAGTTTGAAATGATTTGAGATGGAGAGTGAAGAAGTGAAACTCGAAATGAAGGTTGGTGGCGGAATTTAACGAATGGAGTGAGACATATTCTTTCTCATCGTCGAAGAAGGTCGAAGCAAAGGCGATGATGATGACTCATATCTGTGGCGTTTCATCTGAGACAGATGTTAATCGAGGCCGTGAAGTCATCGTCGGAGTTAGAAGGAGATACCGTCGCGAGTGAGATTAGGGAGAAGGGAAGTGTTGTGGAAGTTCAATAGTTACAACAAACTTAACCCTAATCCTATTTCTATTTTTATTTTTTTTATCTTTGTTTTTTTAATAGCTGTGATGCGGTGGGAGAACTGACTAGAAGTTTTGCGTTTTGTTTGCACTTGTGCAATTAGCAAGAGTCGCCACCGACTTTTCTTTTATCCAAAAGGAAAGGTAAAAAAGCACAGGAAAGACCTTTCGAGATTATTCTCGGGTTCAGGGGGTAGGTTATGAAAAGGGAAGGTATTATTACCCTTTTCATCCATGGTTTTCCATGGGCTCTTAGTTACTCGTTTAGATCACTTGCTTTTGTTTGATTGTGTGCTTGTGGTGTGGGCTTTGAAAGTATTTTGACAAATCTCTTTGTAATGGTTCTCGTCTCTATAAGAACGTATACAAAGTTTTGTTTCGAAAAATGGTTCAAAGATCTGTTTGTGAATCGTGTTTTGAAAAGTGTTTTGAAAAGAGGTTTTGCAATGGTTCTCGTCTCTATAAGAACGTATACAAAACGTTTTGTCTTTTGAAAAATGTTTTGAAATGAGTGTGTAGGTGTAAGAGTTTTGTCGTGAGCAAGCGAGTAACTAAGAGAGAATCTATCCACTCGAAAGGTCTTAAGTTGTTCTTTTTTTCTTCCTTTTAATGGTGCTATCTTACCATTGATTTGGTAAGAAGCCCCACCATTGGATGTGAAGGGACAGGCGCGGGTCGATTTTACAATCATTGAAGGCAACTTGTAAGGCACTTTAGCAATTTTTTTGTAAGGGACGAGATCGTTTTAATCGAAGGCAACATCGAGGGTCATCGAGGGACTACGATCTTTGTTTATTGAAGGGTGTTGCACCCCAAAATTTGCCCTCCCATATTCTTCAAGAAATTGCCAAGCTAAGTCACAAAATTCCCCAAGGGTTGCACAGTGCAAGGGCCTCCTAAACAGTCAAAATTAGGGTTTTGAGTCTGATCAAGAAAAGGAAGTGTTCAAAGGCTCAATCAAGTCTCATATGCTTACAAACATGGTCAAGCATCCTCATATCAAGTTTCAAGGCATTCAACTCAAGATTGCACAGTCAAAACCCTAAATTGCACTACAGTCAACTGTAGGGGCAAAATGGTCATTTGACAGTCAAAAGTTCAAATTTTTGGTCAACATATCATTTTGAAGCCACAAACATCATTTTATCAATGCTTGATCATGATTCTCAAAATTTGGCTCAGAAAATCATCAAGATGCAAAAGTTTCCTTATTTGGACAGCTGAAAAAGTCAACTGAAATTGACCAGGGCATAACTTTCACATGGATTATCAGAAAAATTCCATCCAAAGCTCATTTTGAAGAGAAAGACATTTCCTACAACTCATCTTCATACTTCAAGTCCAAGAAATGCTCTCACAAAAAGTTATCAATTTCAACATTATAGGTCATTTTCAAAAGTCAACAAAAAGGGACTTTAAGTCAAAGGCCATAACTTGATATTGGAAAATCAAAATGACATGGGACCAAAGGCATTGGTTAAAGGACTCAAAGACCTTTCCAAAATGTCCAAGAAGATGAGAAAAGCTTAAAAATTGAGCAAGTTATGCATTGGAGAAGTTGGGAAATTTTTGTGAAATGGCAAAAGTCAACTATCCTTGAAACTTCAATTTTTGACAAAAGGGCCCACTTTCTTCCACTTGATTCAGCCTTGTCATGCCACACACGTGTCCCATGATTAATTTCAAGATCAAACATTGATTTTTCTATTTTATTTAATTTTTGATAATTTAATTCATTTTAAATCTTTAAAAATTCAAATAAAATTTAAAAATCAATGGAATAGTGTCATTTGAATTGGAATAGCTTCCATATATCATGTGCCAGCTCACAAACTCATGCTAGGGTTAGGTTGTACACCAAGTCTTGGTTTTGCTTAAAAAAGGGAAAGTTTGTTAATGGTGAAAGACCTAAGACTAATTCTCTCATGGGCATGGATCAAGGCCAGCTAATGACCTAATTCCATTCCCTCATAAGTGCTGAGTCAAAACCTAATGCCCACACACTGAATGCTGCGCAGGAGACACCATTGCCAACTTGAAAAAATAGTCATAAAACTCAAATTCTGAAATCATTGTTTCAGGTTGATTCAAGTCCTAATATTGATTCTAAAAGCTTCCTTGTGGTTCACTGATCATATTCCAATTCATAACACTCATCAAAAGGCAAGGAATCAGTGTACAGAACTCAGCATATGTCGTGAAAAACTCACAATCGTATTCTTAAATTTAAGCATTTTCATAACATTTTCTGCATGGATTCTTATTCCTCCTGCAATTCTAAAGCTAACTGATACATTTAATTGCGTTTTCCTGTGTTATGTACAAAGATGCCATTGTAGCTTTTTAGAGTTTGCAGGTTTTCGAATTAGGGCTTTTCATCCAAGGAAAAATTAGGACTCGTGAGTAATATCATTGGCATGAGCGTGTTCAGACGAAGAAGAATCCATCCTCGCGCCTAATTTATGTTTAGAGACGGCGTAATCGCTATTTTCTATAAACCGGCCTAAGAGAACACACATAAAACTGTGGCCTTTGTTTTTGATATTTGCAGGAACGAAGAAGAAGACCTCGTGGCCAACAACCATTGGTTCTTTTTGAATTGCGCGCGTTTTTCAGATAACCAACCAATTTTCTTTTATATTGATTAGTAGCTATTATATATTAAAAGTAATTGAAGTGGTTCAGTGGCGCAGGAAGTGATCAGTAATGCTAGTGACCTGGGTTCGAGTCCCAGGTCTGTACAATATTTCATGTTATTTTTCAATTCCAACTCCTATGCAGCGCCAGTGATAATACACACCATACATCCTCAAAGATCAACCAGCCACGCGTCCTGGAGATCAAATCAAGGGCATAGATCAGAGGTGTACCATAAGCCTTAGTCCAAGGTCCCACACGTAGCCTGGAAAAGTCAACAAATCTCATGCTTGTTGGGCCAAATTGCTGGATCCATACCTCACAATTGGGGCCTGAACCCCCCCCCTGGTTTGCCTTCTTCATATTTTTCTCATTTTATTTTTAATTGCTATTATATATTTTTTTTTTTTTTGCTTTAATTGATTGTTTTTTTACCAAATACAAAAAATACCTTAAAAAACTCAGAAAAGGATAAAAAATATAATGATTATTTTGATATTTTCTTGTAAATAAATTAACATGTAATAAATATTAGTTTAATTAGGTTTATCTTAATTCTTTTCATAATAAAACATAAAAAATATAGAATTTAGGCTTAATTTTTATCCTTTTTAATTTTTCCTTTTATCATAATATTATTTATTTATTTATTTTTATAATTAAATTGTACATAAAAATTAGGGTTTCATTTAGTTAAAAATTTCAATATTTTCTTAATAACTAAAATCCAAAAATATAGCATTAGGTTTAATGACTTTTTATTCCTTTTAATTTTCCTCTTTTTTTGCCATAATATTAGTGATTTATTTATTTTCATAATTAAACTTGTAAACTAATTAGGGTTGCATTTAGGTTAAATTTTAATACTTTCATAATAAACTTAAAAATAATTAGAACTAGGTTTAACATTTCATTTTGGTTTTTAATTAATTCTTTTTTATTAAATCTCAAAAAACACAAAAATACTAAAAAAACATTTTCTTTTAATTCTTAATTTTAATTCCTTATTAATAATATTTTGCAAAAGGGTCCAACGCCCTCGTTCGTAATTTATTTTATTCGCACATTTGTTTTATTTCGCTTAATTCATTATGTATCTCTCTCGAAGCATTGTAACTTAAACTTCTCGCACTTTTATTTCTTTTGCTTTATTTACTTTCCGTCAAATCGGGTCCGGTTTAATTTTGGCGATGTGGACCCGCGCCATTTGTAATAGCGTTAGATTTACTTTTCCCGCAAATTTTAACTGTTAACAAAAGCATGAAAGAATGTATGGACTTAAATAAAATCAAGCGTAGATCACAATGGACATGACAAGACAAATATCAATGAAAACGACACACAAATTGCACACACCACCCCTAGGGTACGTCTCACTGTTGCCTTGCCTTTCGAAAGGTGATCGTCGAGTAGAGGATGTCTTAGTAAGTCCTCATGATCCGGGAACCTGGCATGAGGGTAGCTTCTAAGGTGTCTTCCCATTGCTCTGGTGATCACCATGTCCCTATAAACTCGAATTGACCCGAACACCTCCAACGGTGGTGCTACCTACCTCTCAATGGTGGGATGGCACTACTTTAAAGGACATCTACACAGACGAATTCCTTAGGGTAGGTAGGTTCTCAAGGATACTTGCTCTAATCTCAAAATAAAACAAAACTCTTTTCACACTGACACATTTCAAAAAGCTTTCAAAGCAAACTTTTCAAACACTCTGACGTACGAGTAGAACTGAAATTTTTTCAAAGAAACTTTTAAAACCCACATTGAAAAGCAAACAAACCTTTTTGAAAACATAATGAGCAAGTACCTAAGAGCCCATGGATAACCATGGATAGAAAGGGTGCTAACACCTTCCCTTTCTATAACCTACCTCCCGAACCAAGAGCAATCTCTTTAAGGAATTTTTCTGTGCTTTTGTCCTTTCCATTTGGAGAAAATAAAAGACGGTGGCGACTCTTGCTTCCGCGACATTTCGCGAACCAGCGTTAAACAGTCAGTTCCAGATCCACCGATTACAGAACTGGCGACTCTGCTGGGGAATTAAACTTAAAGTGAGGTATACCTTAGGGCTAGGTCATAACTATGTTTTCAATTGTCTTCTTTGCTTGCTTTATTATTGTGGGTTACTTGGGAGTTCTATAGATCCTAACCCGGATCTGGGGATACCTTTCTTAGAAAGTAGCAACAAGGCTGTGAGGGAACTGTGCGGGGTATACCGACATGGTTGAAGCAGTCTGCTACGTTGATGTGGCACTTTGGTGTGTACCGGTAACCCTTGAGTTCAGTCAAGGAGAGTACGGGGCCTCCATGTGGTGTCATGAAGCACCAACAGACCTTAGGAACCTTAATCGAACCATCTTGGCCTCTTTAGGGTAGTGAGATAACTGACTTTGGTGCAGTCCGAGGTTGGTTGATACTCGATACTACACTCAATTGAGGGTGGCTTTCCTGGAATATTTCGGTCGCCAGTTCAGTGGCTAAATCGAAACGATGAACAATGAAAGCAATCCCGTGATATTGGGAACCTTAGAACCCGGTTACTTTGATTAGGACAGGTTGAACTCACCAACTTCAAGAGGGTAATACCTAGACTCCATGCTGGCCTTAAACCTTAAGGGCTTCTCTTGTGTGACTTGTGTGCCTTCGTACTTGACTATCTGCGTGCTTGTTACCTGACACTTGTTTCTTGCAGGTCTTGTTTATAGTCCTTAATTGGGACTCATAACAGGGTTTACTAAATTTCTTGCAGGGTTTGTTTATAGTCCTTAATAGGGACTCATAACAAAGTATACTGAATTTCTTGCAGGGTTTGTTTATAGTCCTTAGTTGGGACTCATAACATGGTTTACCTACATCACCCCATGCATAGCATGACATCATACCATTGCATACATCATAACCCATTTCAAGGATCTCAAGGGCTTGTGATGCAGGTCATGATAAATCACATCTAGCCAGGGGCAAAGAGGATTTATTTTCCTCTAGCCAGGGTTGTCAGGGGCTATGACCCACTGGATATGGTGAGCCTTTGACCCTTGAAGAAGGGCTCTCAACAACATGAAGTTCCTTCAATCAAGCTACCGGATCCAAATACTAACAAATTTTCTTGTTTACCCCGCGAGGTCCTTGAAAACATTACATGCATGTCATACATCTCATTGCATTGCAGGTATCCCTTTGACAGGTTGCTTACCCTTCTTCGCTGTTTATTTCAGCCGATCGTCATGAATCCTGAATCATCAGCCGAGCAGTCCATCAAGGCCCTCCAGGCTCAGAACGCCCAGTTCCAAGAGCTGATCATGAATTTGACCCAGGGGCAGCAAGATCTGAAGGCCCTGCTTTTGAAGAAAGAAAATAAGAAGAAGAGGACTGTTTTGTTCAGCCCTAGACGCAGATCTGGGAACACACTGCCGACTGAAACTGAGAGGACTACTCCGTCTGTGAGGGAAAGCAGTCACCATGAGAGAGAGGTGCCTAGTCCAGTGGTCTCCGACAACGAGACAGATTTCAACGACGAACAGTACCCTCCGGCTGAAGACAAGTACAAACAGTTGGAGGATAGGCTGAATGCTATGGAGATCCAACAGGTACCTGGGCTGGATCTTGGAGATCTGGGTTTGTCAACTGGTGTGATTATTCCTCGGAAGTTCAAAGCACCATCCTTTACCAAGTATGACGGGGCGTCTTGTCCCAAACTACATCTCAGGTCCTATGTTCGGAAGATTCAACCATATACGGTGGACAAGAATTTATGGATCCACTTCTTCCAGGAGAGTCTTTCAGGGACTCATCTCGAATGGTTCTATCAGCTAGATGGGACCAAAGTTCGTAACTGGGAGGAGTTGGCTACTGCTTTCTACAAGCAGTATCAATATAATGCCGACCTTGCCCCTACGCGTACCCAACTCCAGGGTATGTCGTTAGGATCAAGTGAAGGTTTTAAAGAATATGCGCAGAAATGGAGGGATCTTGCTGGAAGAGTACAACCACCTCTGACTGATCGGGAACTTGTCGATATGTTCTTGGGGACCCTGTCTGGTCCATTCTACAACCACCTAATTGGGAATTCGTCTGCTGGATTCACAGATCTTATCTTGACTGGAGAGCGAATAGAAGCTGGTATCCGGTCTGGGAAGATTCAAGAGGCTGCACCTTCTGATAAAAAGCCTCATTAGGGAAAGAAAGAATCCAATGTTGTGCACGGTAAAAAGAGCCGTCATGAGGTAGGGGCAATCCAGATCTCCAATCCTGGACCTGCTCAACAAGGACAGGGGCAACAGCGAAAGGAGAAACGACAGTATACCAAACTCAACATGTCGCTGGATCAAGCACTGCAACAAATGTTGAAGGCAGGGCTGATCACCTTAAGGGCTCCTCTCCGGAATCCGAACACTTCTGCTCCCAACTATCATCCCAATGATAGGTGCGCGTATCATTCTGATAGCCCGGGGCATACTACAGACAACTGCTGGCCTCTCAAGAACAAGATCCAAGATATGATTGACGCCGGAGAGATTCAGTTTGAAGTGCCAGAGACTCCGAACATAATCACTGCTCCATTACCCAATCGTTGAAGCCTTTGTTTATTTGAATTTTTGAGTTGTATTTTTCTTTGCTTATACAAACAATTACTGTCATAGCAAACTCTTTTATTCTATTAATGCATCGCATACGTCTGTTTTGGGAATTAATACAATTGTTTTCATTATATTCAAAATTTCTTTTCATATTTTTTCTGATGATCAACTCTTGGTTAATAATTCTGAGCCTCTTGAGGGAGGATGACGAAAACGATACCACGATCGCTACAGTATGCTTTTGAACAGACCCCGCTGATGAGGTACAGGCATTGTTTCGAATCCTAAACACTGGAGTTATAAGGAAGATAATCCCTCGTTACCCCCCTTTGAGCCAAAGAAGTAGGAGTTTTTCTTTTCGAAATTTAAAACCCTTAATCATAACCTGGGGCAGGGTAGTCTCTCAGTTGATCCAAGTGCATAACGAATGGCACCAAAGAGGTCCTTGCAAAACGAAGAAAGACAGTGATGGTTCCGAATAATCAATAAAGAAAGGCAGTCATTATCTTTCAAAATAAAAACCCATTAAGTCAAAACCCACGAAGAAGACTTACAAAACTGGGGCATCCCGCTGACTGTAATTCCAAAAAAGGGAACAGTTCAGGCAAAAAATAGGGATAACAAAATCAAAAAGGAAGAGGTCCCACAAACCCTCGACAAAAAATGATGACTGCCTATTCAGAATAAATCATCAATATTCGAACCATCACTGGAAAATCAGAACAAAGACTCGAACAAGGTCTAACATATGATCAACTGAGTTTAGGTTTGGAGAACATCACGAAGAGCGGGTGGGTACAAATAAAATTTGAGCCTTTATCCTTTGTTTCTTAAACCGTGAACCAGGCCACGTTATAACCCTTAAAAGTCCTAGCTGAAGCATGGGTTAGTTTGAAAGCATACTGTTACGAAAGGTATCCTGACTCCTTAAGGCCTACGGTAAATACGGAGTTGACATCATGTTTTTACAAACATTTACTTGTTTTATGAAAAAGAATGCATTTTCAAAATCTTCGAGACAGACATAAGCTTTGCATTTTTAACATAACTTTGTTTGCATATGACTTTTTGTTTGAACAGCATAGAAATTCGCATGACGAAAGTCTAATGAACAAGAGTATCTCCAATCAAGGGGCACGGCATGATCATGGTCTACCATCTGGGGAAGTTAAGTCAAGATCCAGAGAATCTCTCAAAAGGCCAAAAAGCCTGGGGCAAATCTCTGCCTGAGTCACTTGGGGCACTCCAGCAACGAATCTTGCACGATCAGACACCTTCTGGTAATATGGCAACACAAGCAGCCAGGGGCACCTACCTGCATTCTAAGAGCGCGGACATAGTCGAAAAATACTACGCAAAATCAAAGACCCGCTAGGTTGACACACCTAGGCAAAAATAAGGGGCTTCCCGGCGAACCAAAAGGGTTCGGGCAAAATGAAGGGATGAAATGAAAAAAATCTGTACACCCGGCAAGTCGAAAACCTGAAAAGGCGGCTTGAGCAAAAATGGGTATCCCGGTGGACTGAAAACCCGAAAGGGTGGTCCAAGCAAAAAAATTAGGGATCAAAGCGTACGACTATGTCCTGCCATCTTGTCACCTGCCTACCAGAAGAAGGTTCGCCCATCAACAACAATCAGCACCTCATAGGTCTTCCTCCCCCATAGAAACAGGGGCAATGAAGAGTGGTCTAAGCAGTCTGATTGTTCTATCCTTCAAGGCATCAGGGTAAGTTCCGTTGAAGAACATAACCAATACAGTTCAATACTCCCCCGAGAGAGTCCAATCCAGTTTCCCCAAGAAAAATTGGAATCCATATCCCCAAGCAATAAGCTTATCCCCAGTAGATTCTGGAAGCTTATCCCCTCGCAGAACACGAACGCGTCTCCCGGCTTTATTCAAAGAGTTATTTCCTTAACAGGATATAACTGGGTTATCCTCAGCCAAAAGCCACGGAAAGAGCGTCGTCGACAAAGTCTTCCTATCCCCAGCGAAGTCTATCGATACTTCCAACAACAAGGATATCCTCAGCAGGTTACTATTAACACTCAGCAAGGCATCTCTCTTCCCACAGAGTATTACTCCTCAGCATGGTCACTAGAGTATCTTTTCTCCCCGCAGAATCCGTCATTTGCCAAGTTTATTCCCCAACGGAGTTATCTTTTCCCACCGGTATACTTGCAACTATCATCCCCAGCGGAGGCAAAAAAACTATTCTTCAACATCAGCCCAGGATACGACTTCCCGACACCCGTCAAGGATTTATTTTCTTAGACAAAAATACAGTCATAAACATCGCACTTCCATACATTATAGCATGCATATACGCATCATATCTTACAAATCTCATCAATTTTGAGGACATCTTGAAATCATGCTGTTCATGCATCATGATCTTGCATACAACTGATGCTTTACCTTTTCAGGAAAAGTCAATACAAAGATGATTACTATCAACTATCGCGACTCCTTCTAGATATAGTTTCAGATATGACCCAGAGATGGTGACGTTCTGATGCTGCTTCCAGATATCCTTCTAGATATAGTTTCAGATATGACCCAGATATGGTGACATTCTGATACTGCTTCCAGATGTCCTTCTAGATATAGTTTCAGATATGACCCAGATATGGTGACGTTCTGATGCTGCTTCCAGATATCCTTCTAGATATAGTTTCAGATATGACCCAGAGATGGTGACGTTCTGATGCTGCTTCCAGATATCCTTCTAGATATAGTTTCAGATATGACCCAGATATGGTGACGTTCTGATACTGCTTCCAGATATCCTTCTAGATATAGTTTCAGATATGACCCAGAGATGGTGACGTTCTGATGCTGCTTCCAGATATCCTTCTAGATATAGTTTCAGATATGACCCAGATATGGTGACGTTCTGATGCTGCTTCCAGACATCCTTCTAGATATAGTTTCAGATGTAAACCAGATATGGTGACGTTCTGATGCTGCTTCCAGATATCCTTCTAGATATAGTTTCAGATATGACCCAGATGATGGTGACGTTCTGATACTGCTTCCAGATATCCTTCTAGATATAGTTTCAGATATGACCCAGATATGGTGACGTTCTGATGCTGCTTCCAGAGTTCCTTCTAGATATAGTTTCAGATATGACCCAGATATGGCGACGTTCTGACACTTATTCCAGTTGAAGATATTCCAAGACCTTCTCTGGTTCAGTCAGATCGACTCTAAGATCTCCCTGATGCTTATCCAGTTGAAGATATTTCAAGACCTTGTCCGGTTCAGTTAAATCGACCCTAAGATTTTCCTGATGCTTATCCAGTCAAAGGCCTTCTCTTGGTTCAGTCAGATCGACCCTAAGATCTCCCTGATGCTTATCCAGTTGAAGATATTTCAAGACCTTGTCCGGTTCAGTTAAATCGACCCTAAGATTTTCCTGATGCTTATCCAGTCAAAGGCCTTCTCTGGTTCAGTCAGATCGAACCTAAGATCTCCCTGATGCTTATCCAGTTGAAGATATTTCAAGACCTTGTCCGGTTCAGTTAAATCGACCCTAAGATTTTCCTGATGCTATCCAGTCAAAGGCCTTCTCTTGGTTCAGTCTGATCGACCCTAAGATCTCCCTGATGCTTATCCAGTTGAAGATATTTCAAGACCTTGTCCGGTTCAGTTAAATCGACCCTAAGATTTTCCTGATGCTTATCCAGTCAAAGGCCTTCTCTTGGTTCAGTCAGATCGACCCTAAGATCTCCCTGATGCTTATCCAGTTGAAGATATTTCAAGACCTTGTCCGGTTCAGTTAAATCGACCCTAAGATTTTCCTGATGCTTATCCAGTCAAAGGCCTTCTCTTGGTTCAGTCAGATCGACCCTAAGATCTCCCTGATGCTTATCCAGTTGAAGATATTTCAAGGCCTCTCTGGTTCAGTCAGATCGACCCTAAGATCTCCCTGATTCTTATTCCAGTAGAAGACACCCAAGATTTTTCTCAACAAGCGTTGTTGAAGTTAAAGACACCCAAGGTTTTTCTCAACGAGCGTTGTTGAAGTTAAAGTCGCCCAAGGTTCTCTTACCATTCATGCTAAGGTAGTAACCATCCCTGGTTCTTTCATCGCCGTTTGAAGCTCCAGACTCAGCTCCTGTAACCAGTCAGGACACATCTATACCAGGCATCTAAAAATCAGCTCCTGCAACGTGTCAGGTACTCATTTTCTGTTTTGCAGGTATGCAGGTTCTCGCCAAGGAATCTCTTACGCAATCAAACATCCAGATTCCTATCCAGCGACCTCCAAATGGCATCTATAAGCCCATCCCCCCATCATTGCTAACATGTGAGCGCAAATTTCTAGGCACTCTAGTGTCCAATCATCTTCTACCCTCGGATTACGAAAGGCACGTCAGCCAATCTGCATCCTCAGGTCTAAGAAGATTGAACAGGGGCAACTGTTGCACCCCAAAATTTGCCCTCCCATATTCTTTAAGAAATTGCCAAGCTAAGTCACAAAATTCCCCAAGGGTTGCACAGTGCAAGGGCCTCCTAAACAGTCAAAATTAGGGTTTTGAGTCTGATCAAGAAAAGGAAGTGTTCAAAGGCTCAATCAAGTCTCATATGCTTACAAACATGGTCAAGCATCCTCATATCAAGTTTCAAGGCATTCAGCTCAAGATTGCACAGTCAAAACCCTAAATTGCACTACAGTCAACTGTAGGGGCAAAATGGTCATTTGACAGTCAAAAGTTCAAATTTTTGGTCAACATATCATTTTGAAGCCACAAACATCATTTGATCAATGCTTGATCATGATTCTCAAAATTTGGCTCAGAAAATCATCAAGATGCAAAAGTTTCCTTATTTGGACAGCTGAAAAAGTCAACTGAAATTGACCAGGGCATAACTTTCACATGGATTATCAGAAAAATTCCATCCAAAGCTCATTTTGAAGAGAAAGACATTTCCTACAACTCATCTTCATACTTCAAGTCCAAGAAATGCTCTCACAAAAAGTTATCAATTTCAACATTATAGGTCATTTTCAAAAGTCAACAAAAAGGGACTTTAAGTCAAAGGCCATAACTTGAGATTGGAAAATCAAAATGACATGGGACCAAAGGCATTGGTTAAAGGACTCAAAGACCTTTCCAAAATGTCCAAGAACATGAGAAAAGCTTAAAAATTGAGCAAGTTATGCATTGGAGAAGTTGGGAAATTTTTGTGAAATGGCAAAAGTCAACTATCCTTGAAACTTCAATTTTTGACAAAAGGGCCCACTTTCTTCCACTTGATTCAGCCTTTTCATGCCACACACGTGTCCCATGATTAATTTCAAGATCAAACATTGATTTTTCTATTTTATTTAATTTTTGATAATTTAATTCATTTTAAATCTTTAAAAATTCAAATAAAATTTAAAAATCAATGGAATAGTGTCATTTGAATTGGAATAGCTTCCATATATCATGTGCCAGCTCACAAACTCATGCTAGGGTTAGGTTGTACACCAAGTCTTGGTTTTGCTTAAAAAAGGGAAAGTTTGTTAATGGTGAAAGACCTAAGACTAATTCTCTCATGGGCATGGATCAAGGCCAGCTAATGACCTAATTCCCTTCCCTCATAAGTGCTGAGTCAAAACCTAATGCCCACACACTGAATGCTGCGCAGGAGACACCATTGCCAACTTGAAAAAATAGTCATAAAACTCAAATTCTGAAATCATTGTTTCAGGTTGATTCAAGTCCTAATATTGATTCTAAAAGCTTCCTTGTGGTTCACTGATCATATTCCAATTCATAACACTCATCAAAAGGCAAGGAATCAGTGTACAGAACTCAGCATATGTCGTGAAAAACTCACAATCGTATTCTTAAATTTAAGCATTTTCATAACATTTTCTGCATGGATTCTTATTCCTCCTGCAATTCTAAAGCTAACTGATACATTTAATTGCGTTTTCCTGTGTTATGTACAAAGATGCCATTGTAGATTTTTAGAGTTTGCAGGTTTTCGAATTAGGGCTTTTCATCCAAGGCAAAATTAGGACTCGTGAGTAATATCATTGGCATGAGCGTGTTCAGACGAAGAAGAATCCATCCTCGCGCCTAATTTATGTTTAGAGACGGCGTAATCGCTATTTTCTATAAACCGGCCTAAGAGAACACACATAAAACTGTGGCCTTTGTTTTTGATATTTGCAGGAACGAAGAAGAAGACCTCGTGGCCAACAACCATTGGTTCTTTTTGAATTGCGCGCGTTTTTCAGATAACCAACCAATTTTCTTTTATATTGATTAGTAGCTATTATATATTAAAAGTAATTGAAGTGGTTCAGTGGTGCAGGAAGTGATCAGTAATGCTAGTGACCTGGGTTCGAGTCCCAGGTCTGTACAATATTTCATGTTATTTTTCAATTCCAACTCCTATGCAGCGCCAGTGATAATACACACCATACATCCTCAAAGATCAACCAGCCACGCGTCCTGGAGATCAAATCAAGGGCATAGATCAGAGGTGTACCATAAGCCTTAGTCCAAGGTCCCATACGTAGCCTGGAAAAGTCAACGAATCTCATGCTTGTTGGGCCAAATTGCTGGATCCATACCTCACAATTGGGGCCTGAACCCCCCCCTGGTTTGCCTTCTTCATATTTTTCTCATTTTATTTTTAATTGCTATTATATTTTCTTTTTTTTTTTTGCTTTAATTGATTGTTTTTTTACCAAATACAAAAAATACCTTAAAAAACTCAAAAAAGGATAAAAAATATAATGATTATTTTGATATTTTCTTGTAAATAAATTAACATGTAATAAATATTAGTTTAATTAGGTTTATCTTAATTCTTTTCATAATAAAACATAAAAAATATAGAATTTAGGCTTAATTTTTATCCTTTTTAATTTTTCCTTTTATCATAATATTATTTATTTATTTATTTTTATAATTAAATTGTACATAAAAATTAGGGTTTCATTTAGTTAAAAATTTCAACATTTTCTTAATAACTAAAATCCAAAAATATAGCATTAGGTTTAATGACTTTTTATTCCTTTTAATTTTCCTCTTTTTTTGCCATAATATTAGTGATTTATTTATTTTCATAATTAAACTTGTAAACTAATTAGGGTTGCATTTAGGTTAAATTTTAATACTTTCATAATAAACTTAAAAATAATTAGAACTAGGTTTAACATTTCATTTTGGTTTTTAATTAATTCTTTTTTATTAAATCTCAAAAAACACAAAAATACTAAAAAACATTTTCTTTTAATTCTTAATTTTAATTCCTTATTAATAATATTTTGCAAAAGGGTCCAACGCCCTCGTTCGTAATTTATTTTATTCGCACATTTGTTTTATTTCGCTTAATTCATTATGTATCTCTCTCGAAGCATTGTAACTTAAACTTCTCGCACTTTTATTTCTTTTGCTTTATTTACTTTCCGTCAAATCGGGTCCGGTTTAATTTTGGCGATGTGGACCCGCGCCATTTGTAATAGCGTTAGATTTACTTTTCCCGCAAATTTTAACTGTTAACAAAAGCATGAAAGAATGTATGGACTTAAATAAAATCAAGCGTAGATCACAATGGACATGACAAGACAAATATCAATGAAAACGACACACAAATTGCACACACCACCCCTAGGGTACGCCTCACTGTTGCCTTGCCTTTCGAAAGGTGATCGTCGAGTAGAGGATGTCTTAGTAAGTCCTCATGATCCGGGAACCTGGCATGAGGGTAGCTTCTAAGGTGTCTTCCCATTGCTCTGGTGATCACCATGTCCCTATAAACTCGAATTGACCCGAACACCTCCAACGGTGGTGCTACCTACCTCTCAATGGTGGGATGGCACTACTTTAAAGGACATCTACACAGACGAATTCCTTAGGGTAGGTAGGTTCTCAAGGATACTTGCTCTAATCTCAAAATAAAACAAAACTCTTTTCACACTGACACATTTCAAAAAGCTTTCAAAGCAAACTTTTCAAACACTCTGACGTACGAGTCGAACTGAAATTTTTTCAAAGAAACTTTTAAAACCCACATTGAAAAGCAAACAAACCTTTTTGAAAACACAATGAGCAAGTACCTAAGATCCCATGGATAACCATGGATAGAAAGGGTGCTAACACCTTCCCTTTCTATAACCTACCTCCCGAACCAAGAGCAATCTCTTTAAGGAATTTTTCTGTGCTTTTGTCCTTTCCATTTGGAGAAAATAAAAGACGGTGGCGACTCTTGCTTCCGCGACATTTCGCGAACCAGCGTTAAACAGTCAGTTCCAGATCCACCGATTACAAAGGGTCATTTGCTAAAGCATCCCATATTCGAGGGACATGATTGTATTTCCCAGGCAACGAGCAAGGTTACCCTAGAGGTGCGCGTGTGAGAAAGTGTGTTGGTTTCAAGTTATTTATTCTTTGATTAGGTCATCTAGCGATTGATTTTTGAATCTTGCCATACATGCCTAGTTACTATACAGTATATGGAAAACAGTAAATTGCGGGAATTGAAATTCTACGCTATTACAAAGGTATTCGGGAATGGGGGTACAATTGTTACAAATGGGGATGAATCAAATGAAATAGCAATGTCCAAATATCAAGCAATACAACCAAATCGAATTTTTGTGCGATTTAATATAAAGCTATGACAATTTAAAAAAATAAAAATCAACAAAGTATGAAATGAAATGTATTTACATGAAAAGAAAAAGATAAAACCTATTCTAAAAAAAGATTAAAATCTTTATTATTATTTTTTGTGTATTCTTATTAATTATAAATAAGTTTAAAAGAAAGAAACTAAACTAGGTTAATTATTTTTTTGATGTTTTATTAAATGTAAGAAATTAATAAAAATAAGTTATAAAAAAAGAAAATATTGAAAATTGATTTTCAAGACTTATATCAAATGTATAAAAAAATTATTCTAAGTTTTAATTAGTAATTTATAAAAATAAAAAAACAAATTAACTAAACAACTGACAAATGGGCTTAAGAAAATTCAAGGTTGAGGCCCAAAAGAGGAATGTTGAAGCAAAACAAGGCTAGATGAGGGTGAACTAGCAAACATGCATGGGCTTTAGGGGCAAATGTAAACACAACAAGGCCCAATGTTCTAACTTTGCATTAGCTGTTTGATTAGGGGGGAAAACAAAAAATTAGGGTTTGTAGACCCTTTCGCTCACAGCGGCGCCACTCTGTCTTTTTCGTTCTCCTTGTTCATCTCCTCATCTCTATTCATCTCTAAACTCCTCTCCTCCTAATCTCATGGCCAAAACACCCTATTAATAACATGATCTCTCCTCATCTCACCATGATTCACGTTTCTGAAAACCCTAAGTTTTTCAGATTTATGTCTAAAGGGTTCTATCTGATCCTCCCCCCCAGCTCACAGTTTCCGGAATGCCCTCTCTCTCCTCCTAACCAAGCTCTAACGTTTTTCTCTTGACAAGGTGAAGTCTTGTTTTGGTTAACGCTTAAACGATTTCAATGTTTCTTGTCTTGTTATATTTTTCTGTTGATCAATCTTGTTGGCCATTGAAATGCAGGAAAATATATTATGAGGAAGGTGAAGAAACCATACCTGTTTGGAACTTTTTTCGGTGAAATGGAGAGGGGACAGCGTCGTTCCTTGGTGGCCGGAGAGGGGGGGAAGAAATGAAGATTGGAGTCGTGGGTTTTCACACCTGTTGGTAACCCGTTTTTCTGTTGGAGCCTTTTTTCCCTTTTTTTCAGTTTGAAACTTCGTTGGTTTTTTTATGATGTTGGTTATATGGGATGATGTTACTGTGTTTTAGGCTTTTAGAGTTTGTTGAAAGTTTTTTGGTTATGGTGTTTGAGACATTTGCTTGAGGTTAGTGATTCCGGTTTTTGTGGTTTTCTGTTGTTGGTTTTGACAGTTTGGTTTGAGGTTTTTTGAAGGTTATTGTTATAGTTTGGTTTGAGGTTTTTTCTGAGTTTGTTGTTACAGATTGGTTTGAGGTTTTTCTGAGTTTATTGTTACAGTTTCCAGGTTTGGTGTTGTTGGAATTTGGTTTCGTGGATTTTCTGGGTTTGTTGTTACAGTTTGTAGGTTAGGTTGATGGTGTTGAAATGGTTTTACAGTTTGGGTTTTGAATGTTTGACAGTATTTTTGCAGGTTGTGTTTTGTTGGCTTGAGATTAGGCTTGGGATTTTCTTTTGCCAGTTGAGACTTTTTGAGTTTGAAAATGGTTTGATGGATGATGGTTTGAAGGTTGGTTTGACAGTTTGGAGGTTTTTTGGAACTGTGTTTGATATTTGGCTTATGAGTTTTTCTGAGTTTGATAATTCTCTCTCTCTCTCTCTCTCTCTCTCTCTCTCTCTCTTGCCTCAGCGCTTTATTTATTGTTATATTGTGTTGCTTCTGTTGAAATCTTATTCAAAATGGTGGGAAAACCACCAAATTTTGAATACTTTGGCATGTTGTTCTTATGCTCTTTTTGTTGCAGTTTTTCTTTTCTAGCAGCTTCTATGCAATTGTGACAGCAGGGCAGCAGGGCTGTGCATCCCTAGGTGACTTCTTTCCTCTCTTCTCTCTTAATGACCATAAGAGTCAATTGCTCTTTTGCCTTTTTCTGAAAAGTTTGTAAATAACTGGAAAATGATGATTTGGCTTATTGAACAAGCGTCTTGCTTGTTGACTTAGTTTATCATATTTCTATATTTTCTTTTTGTTGATGTTGTCTGCTCCATGCTGTTTGTTGTTGCCTTGTTTGCATTTTGTTTTTGCTGTTGTTTGGCTCGGTTTGCAATATTTGTTTGGTGATGCGCTGCTGTTTGCACATTTTACTTGTTTGGACAACTTTGTTGTTTGTTGCCTAGCTTGGTGATGCGCTGCTGTTTGGGATATTTTACTTGTTTGGACAGCTTTGTTGTTTGTTGCCTAGCTTGTGCAGCTTGCTGGCATTTCTTATTTTTTTCTTTTTGTGAACCAAGAAGAATAATCTTCTTGTGATTTGCAAATAGAGAAAATAAAAATGTGATGAATTAAAAATAGTCTTCTGATTCCAAATTGCAAACTTTAATGATGAACACTTTTTCTTTTGAAAATTCTTGCTCATGTCCAATTAATTTGTACTAACTATTTTTCTGTATTTTGTTTTCATGTGAGCACAACTGGATGGTGGCAGAGCAGGGGAAGCAAGAGACTCTGTGGAAAGCATGGAAGCAAAGGAAGCTCAGTCAACCTTAGGCATAGATTCATTTTCTTTGTAATTTAGAGAGAAACATTCAACAATTGTACTAATTTATTTTTTTAAATACAATAAGTTGTAAAACCTAAAGTATTTAAATAATAAATTATTTTGTAACAACTTTTGAAATAAATGGAGAAAGTCTTATGAGATATTCTGGTGTCCATTGAAACCCTTTACTGTCGATAACTTGTAATTTTCTCTTCGCATCCTAACTAATTCTTAAAGATTCCCAATCCAGATAATTGAAACAAAATGCTTCAATCTGATAAATTAAACTCCAAGTAATCCAATAACTCTGTAATCTTGCAACTGCATTCCAATCAAAACATGCACTGTCTATTCCATTTCTTAAACAAGCAAATGTTTTAAAATACGCAAATTATCTGGTTAACCCGAATCAAACAAAACATGAATGTCCCAAATGACAGTCTTAGATTCCATCTCTTGTCCCAAACAAACATGCCTTGAGAACAAACATTAACCTTTCAGTAAACTTGAAAAAGCATGAAAACATGTGAAAGCCAATTGGATCTTTGAGAGTTCATTTCTTTTGAGAATTGCAAGAAAAACCCTAATTGCCGGTTTACTGCCACAGAAGAAAATCTGTCTGATCGATTCCTGAGCCAATCTTGAATATTTGAGAAACCCTAGGGTTGTGTCTTCTATGAAAAATGGGAGGGAAATTTTTGGGGTATAACAGTTGCCCCTGTTCAATCTTCTTGAACCTGAAGAGTTAGACCGACGAGTTTTGTCGTTCGTGAATCGAAGGTAAAAAATGATTGGACACTAGAGTGCCCATAAATTTGCGCTCGACAAAAGTGTAATTGAGGGAATGGGCTTAAAGATGCCATTTGGAGAGATGTTAGAATCTTGTTGGAGATGGGCTTGTAGATGCCATCCAAGAATGTTTGGTTGTAAATTGACAGAATAAGCATCAAAATGGTGTCCGTATTTGGAATGTATATGAACTGTATTTGTCCTTGAATCTGAATAAGTGACAGAATGACTTCCGTGTCTGGAGTGTATCGGTACTGTATCAGTAGGATGAAACTGAATAAGCGACAAAATGACTTCCGTGTCTGGAGCGTATCTGAACTATATTTGAAGTGTATCTTGAAATTAAGTCCGAATGAGCGACAAAATGGCTTCCGTTTCTGAAGCGTATCTGGACTATATCGGTACTTGGGGATTATTGGCGGGAGTCTTTGTTCTGTCGAGAAGCAATAAAAACTTTGTAGGAAAAAGTTTATCCCGTAGTGAAAACTCTGTGGGGAAAAGCTTATTCCGCTGGGGAGTTACCCTAGGTTGGGGAGAAACAGAAGTTAACCATTATCTGGTTGATTTTCAGTCTTTAAGACAACTTTCTGGGGAAACCTGGAGAAACTGGATGATTTCCGCTGTGGGTTGATAGTTTAAAGTTTCGGCTCCGCTGGGGATTGGTAGTTGGTAGTCTCAGTTCCGCTGGGGATCTGTAGTTCAAAGTTTTGGCTCCGCTGGGGATCTTAGTGACGTGCTATAGAGATTGCTCATGGAATAGTCTAAAGACTTTTTCCTAATCTTTCTACCTGTCAGTAATTGTTCTTTTTCATCATGTTTATTTGTAAACAGTAATTATGTTCAAATGCATATGTTCATTAATGAATCATTGGACATTTTTGCAAATAAAACACAAGTGTAAAGAAAAAGGCAAATAGTTTTATGTACTTTGAAAGAGATATCTTTGTATTTACTTTGAATAAGTGTTTTGTACAAAGGAGACATACATCCTAGTAAGAGGATGGCGTCATAAAAATGAGAAAAATTTTATACAAAGAAAGATAGTTATGTGTAAAAAATCCCATGGGGCTCCCATTCTGCTATAGCCTTCGTAATTCCGAATATCTTGTCCATTCGTTGCTTCGTCCGAAGATGATTGGATTGATCAGAAGCTCCAGGTTTGTCTGTGAAGAGACTGTCCTTAAAGTGATCCGACGAGACATAGTCATACGCTTTAATTCCCTAACTTTTGCCTGGACCGCCCTTTCGGGTTTTCAATCCACCGGGAAAACCTTTTTTGCCCAAGTCACCCTTTTGGGTTTCCAACTTGCCGGGTGTACAGATTTGTTTTGTTTTATCCCTAATTTTTGCCTGAACCGCCCTTTCGAGTTTTCGATTCACCTGGATGCCCCTTTTTTGCCTAGGTGTGTCAACCTAGCGGGTCTCTTATGCGTAGTATCTTTTGACTATGTCTGCGTTCGTAGGGTGCGGCAGATCATCACCGTCCATGGTGGTTAAAATCATTGCCCCACCAGAAAAGATGTTCTTGATCACAAATGATCCTTTGTAGGTAGGAGTCCATTTGCCCCTGGGATCACTTTGTGGCAAGATGATGCGTTTGATCACAAGATCTCCAACTTGATATACTTGGCGTCTGAATTTGTTGTTGAAAGCTTTGATCATCCGTTTTTGGTACGTCTGACCATGGCAAACAACAGTAAGTCTCTTCTCGTCAATTAAGTTTAACTGATCAAGCCGGGTTTGGATCCAATCGTCTTCACTCAAACTAGCATCTTTCATGATTCTCAAGGAGGGAATCTGAACCTCGATAGGTAAAACGGCTTCCATGCCATATACCAAGGAATAGGGTGTTACCCCAGTTGATGTGCGAGCCGTGGTAAGGTACCCGTGGAGAGAAAACGGTAGCATCTCATGCCAGTCCTTGTAGGTGACTGTCATTTTTTGTATGATCTTTTTGATATTTTTGTTCGCAGCTTCGACTGCACCATTCATCTTTGACCGATAGGGAGATGAATTGTGATGTTGAATCTTGAACTATTCGCACAAGGCGGTGATCATAGTATTGTTAAGGATTGTACCATTGTCAGTGATGATCCTTTCGGGGATACCGTACCGACAAATAAGGTTCTGCTTGATGAAGCGGGCAACAACATTCTTAGTAACGGATGCGAAGGAAGCTGCTTTGACCCACTTTGTGAAGTAATTAATGGCCACCAGAATGAAGCGGTGTCCATTGGATGCTGTAGGCTTGATCTCTCCAATCATGTCGATTCCCCACATAGCGAAGGGCCAAGGAGCTGTTAAGACATTTAGAGGAACCGGAGGCACGTGCACCTTGTCTGCATAGATTTGACATTTATGACAAGTCCGGGAGTGTTGATAGCAGTCTGCTTCCATGGTAGACCAGTAATAGCCTGCCCTTAGAATCTTTTTAGCCATCATATGCCCGCTAGAGTGAGTGCCAAAGGTACCTTCATGCAATTCGGCCATAATCTTTTCAGCTTCAATTTTATCCACACAACGAAGCAGAATAGAATCATGATTGCGCTTGTACAGGATGGCATTACTCAGGAAGAACTTAGCTGAGAATCTCCTTAAGAATTTTTTGTCATTGACTGAAGCTCCTTCAAGATATTCTTGAGCCTCGAGATACCTTTTGACTTCATGAAACCAAGGCTGGTCCACTACTTCTTCGGTATTAATCTCGTGACAGTGTGCAGGTTCGTCCATCCATTCAATTGTGATTTGGGGAGCCTCATTATCCCAGTTAAGTTTAAACATGGATGACATTGTAGCTAGAGCATCTGCTAGTTGATTTTCTTCTCGCGGGAAGTGCTCGAAGGTAATCTGTTCGAAATGTGGTAACAATGTCAGGACATGTTCTTTGTAAGGGATGAGGTTTGGGTGTTTAGTATCCCACTCTCATTTTATTTGACTGATAACCAAAGATGAGTCCCCAAACACAACTAAAGATTTGATTCCCAAGTTTATGGCAGCCTTGAGTCCAAAGATACACACTTCATACTCTACCATGTTGTTCGTACAGTTGAAGGCAAAGTCTGGAGGTGAAAGGAGTATGGCATCCTTCTGGAGATATGAGTACCCCGCCGATACCGTTGCCAAGTGCATTAGAGGCACCATCAAAGTACAGGGTCCATCGGGATCCTTGTTCAGGTCCGTCATATGGTCTGAAATCTTCAACATTGTCCAATGTCATGATGTCTTCATCAGGGAAGTCGAACCTCATGGATTGGTAACCTTCGACAGCTTGATGGGCCATATGATCGGCTAGCACACTCCCCTTTATAGCTTTTTGGGTTGTGTATTGTATATCGTATTCTGTCAGGATCATCTTCCATCTAGCTATTCTTCCAGACAAAGCATGCTTATCAAAGATGTATTTGATTGGATCCATTTTAGATATCAGCAAAGTGGTATGAGTCAACATATACTGCCTTAGCCGGCGGGCAACCCATACCAAAGCGCAACAAGTTTTCTCGAGCAGTGAATATCTTGTTTCACAGTCGGTAAACTTTTTGCTAAGGTAATAAATGGCATGCTCTTTTCGGCCAGACTCGTCATGCTGCCCCAGTACGCACCCCATTGAATTCTCTAGGACAGTCAGATACATGATTAGCGGTCTTCCTTCGATGGGTGGCATCAAGATAGGAGGCTCTAGCAAATACTCCTTTATTTTATCGAAAGCAACTTGACAGTCATCATTCCATCTAACTACCCGATCTTTCTTTAACAGCTTGAAGATTGGTTCACAAGTAGATGTTAGGTGAGAAATGAACCTAGCAATGTAGTTTAGGCGTCCCAAGAAACCTCTGACCTCCTTCTCGGTGCGAGGAGAGGGAATTTCTTGTATAGATTTGACTTTGGCAGGATCAACCTCGATGCCTTTGTTACTGACAATGAAACCCAAGAGTTTACCGGACCGGACCCCGAATGTGCACTTGTTAGGGTTCAATCTGAGCTTGTACTCCTTCAACCTGACAAACAGCTTTTGCAAGTGATCAAGGTGTTCTTCTTCAGTTTGTGAACGGGCTATCATGTCATCTACGTAGAACTCTATCTCATGATGTATCGTATTATGAAACAAAGCTACCATGGCGTGTTGATAGTTTGCCCCTGTATTCTTCAGTCTGAATGGCATCACTTTGTAGCAGAACGTACCCCACTGTGTAACAAAAGTAGTTTTCTCCATGTCTTCAGGTGCCATTTTGATCTGGTTGTAACCTGAACATCCGTCCATGAAAGAAAATACCTTGTGCTGAGCCGTATTGTCAACCAGGATGTCGATGTGCGGAAGTGGAAAATCATCTTTAGGGATGGCCCTGTTTAAATCTCTATAATCCATGCACATTCTCACTTTGCCGTCCTTCTTAGGCATGGACACAATGTTAGCAACCCATTATGGATAGGAAGTAACAACCAGAAATCCAGCATTGAACTGCTTCATAACTTTTGTTTTGATCTTCTCCGACATGCCAGGTCTCATGCGGCGGACCTTTTGTTTCACTGGTGGACAGTCTTCTCTTGTGGGTAGACGGTGTACCAAAATGTCTGTATCAAGTCCCGACATGTCTTCGTTTGACCAGGCAAAGATCTCAACATACTCATGCAACAGCTGAACTAAGCGCTCCTTGACACTCGGCTCTAGATTGGCACCTACTCCGATTTCCTTTCTGTCTTCCTCAGTACCCAAGTTGATTGTATCCAACAGCTCCTCATGAGGCAGAATAGCCCTTTCCTCTTGTTGTGGAAGTCTAGCCAATTCCCCTGGCACCTCACAATCTTCCTTACCTTCGTATTCGGCTTGGTAGACCAGATCTTCAGAGTCACTGAAGGTTATAGCAGTGTCATTACCCATGGGATCTGGAATGGAAGAGTACCTGAATTTGTGAGTGTGGGTGTGTGTAAGGGTATAGCCACCTTTAAACAAATAAAATGTAAAAAGAAAGACAATGAACACAAAAGTTTATATGTGAAAACGTCCATGATTCATTAAATGGCATATTAGATGAAAAATAAGAACCCTTACAAATGGACCTTTGTGCCTCGGGTAAGACACAAGGTTAAAAAGTACGAATTGTTTGAGAATTATTAGAGATCCAACACAAATGGAAAAGATAAATTACTACAGTATGAAAGTAATCGGAATGAAGTCTTTTGCTTCCCAGTTGCACAGTCCTCCGCCAACGGTAGGGAATATCTAGTCTTCCAGGCTACCCTCTTCTTCACTGTCCTCTAGAGTATTGACTCCATGATGACTGATCTTCACAGGTGGCCTTCAGACACGGGCTCGACACACGACCTTTTGAGAAGTTGAGGTGAATCCCAAGCCGGACTTGTCTGATTTGTAGGGAAAGTCTGGAAGCTGCCCCCAGATTGTGCTTCCTCCCTCTTCAATCATTGCTTTTACATCCTTGAGAGATGACATCCAAGGCAGAGGTCTGGTAATCGTGGGTACAGAGGACACTGTCTTG
The DNA here is from genome assembly GCA_948472305.1 of Vicia faba. NCBI lineage: Eukaryota > Viridiplantae > Streptophyta > Magnoliopsida > Fabales > Fabaceae > Vicia > Vicia faba. The sequence continues at coordinate 346,333,493 of OX451740.1, forward strand.
GTCGCTGCTATCTCCTGAGCTACCTCCTCAAAATGCTGGAAAGGAGTTTCGATGAATTCGCCATCCAATTCTACATAACGGAACGAATTCAGATGACTGATCATGTATTCCTCTTTTCCATGAACAGTTATGATTTTCCCTTGGACAGGGTATTTGAGCATTTGATGTAGAGTAGAAGTGACAACTCCAGCATGGTGAATCCAAGGTCTTCCTAACAGGCAAGAATAAGAAAGACGGATGTCCATCACATAGAATATGGAGTTGAAGGTTTCAGTTCCCACCTTAATCGGTATGTCCACTTCCTTATGGACCATCCTTTTAGAACCGTCGAAAGCTCTCACAATGATATTGCTGGGTTTCAGAGTTAGGCCTTCACAATCCAGTCTATCCAAGGATTTCTTCGGCAAGACGTTTAAAGACGAACCAGTGTCAACCAGTACGTGTGCTAGGTTTGTCTCTCTGCATTCCACCGAGACATGCAAAGCATCATTATGTTTTCTCCCTTTCGAAGTTAAATCTGCATCGGAGAATCCTAGACCATTGTCAGCTGTTAAACTAGCCACACATTCCTAGAACTGATCAGTGGAGGTTTCTTGTGCCACGTGGGCCGTCTTCAAAAATCTTATCAGAGCCTTAGCATGAGCTTCTGAACAAAGCAAAAGGGCCAACATGGATATCTTTGAGGGGGTTTGCCCCAGCTGTTCCACCACATCATAATCGCTTTTCTTGATTATTTTAAAAATTTTCTCCATTTCTTTTTGAGAGGTTTCAGGGATGATCAACGGCTGAGCCCTCGTCCTGACGGGCTCTTCTTAGATCCCTTTCCCTCGAACATCAGTAGCAGTAGAGGGGATAACCACGGCAGAGGGGATAACCATGGGGGTTGTGACTTCTTCTATGATTGGTGTACTTGCAGATACGTTTACCAGTGTAGAGATAACCTTAGGAGCAACCGAGGGTCCAAAAATTGCCTTTGGAGGGGCAATCTTTGGAGAAAAGATTCTTCCACTACGGGTAACTTTGCTTGTTCCGACAATGTTACTGATATAGGAATTGTCTTCTTCAGAACTCTCTTCCTCGGCAGTCTATTCAATCTGCTTAACACCATGGTAGTAGATTTCTCCACCATAGTTCCATGGTATTGATTTGTCGGACTTGTACAGGACTGGCCCGGGCATGGTTATCTTCAAAGGTGTAGCCTTCGGAGCGGGTGTAATCCTAACAGGTCTTTTAGGGACCTTGGAAGGATTGGAGAATATGGTTATTATTGAAACATCGTTAATAGGAGTTGATAAAACAGGAGACTTCTCAAATAGGATTTCTTGGTTATCAATTAGGCGTTGGATGCCTATCTTCAACAATGGACAGTGGGTTAATGAGGATGAACAAAGGTGACAATCTTCTTCACAACCTGGGAAAACCCCAGCCTTCAACAAATTTAACTTGATTATAGGGAGCGGAGTTATCAAATCATCTACAGTAGCAACAAAAAGATCCTCCTCAACAGCATGGGCGTTGTGGCCGTGCCTTGGCATTAGAGCAGAGATAACATTGGGTTTTTCAGGTGCGTCGAATTCAACTTTTTTAGCATCTATCAAATCCTGAATTTTATTCTTCAGGGCCCAACAATTGTCAGTGTCGTGCCCCGGACTCTCCGAATGGTAAGCGCACCAAGCATTCGGATGGTAGTATGGAGAAGCAGTGTTAGGATTTTTAGGGGCCTCATTCAGCATGGCAAGGTTCAACTTCAGAAGATAGGGTAGGACTTGAGCATGAGTCATGTTTATCTTGGTGAATTGCCGTACAGGCCTTTCCACCCTTTGCTGATAGTTTCTAGGTTGATCATTCCTCGGCTGATTGTTTCTGGGCTAGTCTGATGCAAACTTTTGAATCATAACGGCCCCCACCGCTGGCCGGTGCTCAAATCTTCCTTGGCCCCTCTGAGAGTAGACAACTGCCACTTCCTTCTTTCCCGTGAAAGGTTTTCTGATGGCAGCAGAAGTAGATGCATCTTTTTGAATTTTCCAGCTTTTTATACCGACCTTCACTCTTTCTCTGGTTAGAATCAAATCAGTGAACCCAGCGGACGAACTTCCAATCAGGTGATTGAAGAAAGGACCTGACAGGGTACCTAGGAACATGTCTACTAGCTCTCTTTCTGACAATGGTGGTTGTACCCTTCCAGCTAAGTCCCTCCACTTTTTGGCGTAGTCTTTGAAGCCCTCATTGGTAGCCATAGCCATACTCTGTAGCTGAGTACGGGTTGGCGCCAAGTCGGTGTTGTATTGGTACTATTTATAGAAGGCGGCTTCCAAGTCTTCCCAATTATGGACTTCTGCTCTCTCCAACTGGTAGAACCAATCAAGCTGTGTTCCTGACAAACTGTCCTGGAAAAAGTGAACCCACAAATCTTTGTCAGCAGAATGCGGTTGAATTTTCCTGACATAAGATAGTAGGTGCATCTTTGGGCAAGACACCCCATCATACTTAGCAAAAAATGGCACTTTAAATTTAGGAGGGATTACAATTCCAAAAACCAACCCTAGCTCCTCAAAATCCAGCCCCGGTACTCTTTGCACTTCCATAGCTGTTAGACGCTCTTCCAAGTTTTTGTATTTGTCATCGGCCAGAGGGTACTGTTGTTCAGAGTAGTCCTCTTCTTCCTCTTCTTCAGCTTCAGAGTCTGAAGGTGCTGTAGTCCATTTACCTTTTCCTTCCCCTTCCTTAGAGGTTGATCGAAATTCCAAGACCCTTCTAGCTTGTCCTTCAAACCTTCTACCCATGATAGCCACACCGACTCACTTCTTCTTCTTTTTCTCTTTTCCTTTCTCTAGCAGAGTCTTGAGCTCCTCCTGCCCCTTAGCCAAGGTCAAGAGTAGCTGTTGAAATTGTGAATTCTGAGCTTGCAAGTCTTTAACCGTTTGTTCAAGATCCATGTTGCTGAAATAAACAGCAGAGGGATGAGGAAACTTCTTGCAAAGACCTGCTTATGCATATGATGAATGATATGTATTCATGTAATGCTTTCAAGGATTCAGAAATTCAAATTTGTTTTAAACAAGAAAGAAACACACGTCATATTAATAAGATAGAATTTGTTAGTACATCAATGCCCCTTGGGCAAAATAATACAAAATTCTAAGGTAAAAAGACGTTGCGCATCCTCTTTGGCGCAATGTAGGTGTTGAGAGTCTGCTTCTCGTGAAGTAACCGAGTGAGTTCTAAAACCTTTTTCTCGCTTGCGTAGAATCGGGCTTCAAAAGTATCGTGTTCTCCCTTGAGCTGTATCCAACTCCTTTGCAGATCTTCGAATGATGTTGGCATGTCAGGATGTAGGAGGGTGTATAGAACCTCCCCTCCCTTAATAGGCTCTATAATCACTGGGAGAATGGAGGGGTAAGGCATCATAAGACTTTGGGCGCGGGTCCGTACCCACTTGAGGTAAGGCTCAAGGGGGGTGGAATTCTTGTGTCCCAAGGTCTTACTGTCTACCTTGTTAGGAATCCTCTAAGCTCGGATGAACCTTTGTCGGAGTCCTTGGTTGTTGTTGCCAAAGTCGAAAACTAAACCTTGAATCAGCATGTCATGTGGGCCATCCCTTCGGGCATAGCCAAATTGTCTCAGAGCCAAGCAGGGGTTGAAGGTGATGCCTCCCCTAATGCCAAGTAGAGGGACATTAGGGAATTCCCTATAATGATCGACGATGATAACATTCTCTCTGGATCGAGAACACCAATGAATGTCTGAATGTGTAAGAGTCATCAATCATCGTGACCACCTCAAACCTTGCTCATTCTTCAAGACTGATTGGGGAAGATGAGAAATAAACTATCTTGCCAGAAGAGGAGTGCAACACATGAGAACACCTCTTTTCTTTATTGTTCGAGTGTGAAAAGAGTGTAAGATATCTCCAAGTAATGTAGGCACCGGATTGCGTGACATGAAAATCTTGACAGCACTTACATCTATGAGCTGGTCAGGGTTAGGGAACAAGACCATCCCATAGATGAGAAGAGCTACAATCTCCTCAAAAGCTTGTAGGTCTAGAGAATTCCAACAGTCTTGGGCCTTCTCAAACAGGAATTTTGCCAAGAAGCCTTTGACACCACTTCTAGTTTCCCAATGACCTGTGACATCTGATGGTTGCAAGTACAGGGCTTGAGCAACATCTTCAGGCTTTGAATCTCTTTCCATATCATTGAAGGGTAGTTGATTGAGAAAAGGAATCCTCAAGAGTTGAGAAAATTCCTCCAAAGTAGGCACCAGCTGGTAGTCAGGAAATGTGAAGCAGTGATGTATAGGATCAAAGAACTAGAAAAGAACTTTCACCATATCTTCTTCTATGTTGGAGTTGACCAAGTTAATAAGATGACCATGCCTCTCGGTGAATAGAGAGTTCTCAGGAATCCTTGAAGCTAGCTCCTTGAGTTGTGGAGGAATTCTTACAAGGTTGACCTGGATAGTTTTCCTGCGAAGTGAATCCATAGCCTACAAAACAGGAACAAATATGAACTTCTAAAAATCCTTGAAATGGTTAGTGGATGCATATGATGCTTCATGATGTCCATGATGTTATGCACAAGTATGTATGTACAAACAAATCACACAAGTTCCTAGTTTAGGCTTGCATGGGGTTTCATAGGTAAGTACCCTCTTAAAGTTTAGTTGGCTCAACCTGTCCTAGAAATAGTAACCGGGTTCTAAGGAGCTCAATATCATTAGATTGTTTCCTCGTTCATTATTTCAATTCAGCCTCTTACCGGCGACCGAAATATTCCAATGAACCAACCCTCAATGAATGTAGTATCGAGTATCTACCAACTTCGGACTACACCAAATCCGGTCATCTCACTACATCCTAAAAGGCCAAGATGGTCAAGTAAAGGTTCTAAAAGTTCGTTAGTGCTTCATGACATCACTCAGCGGCCCCGTATTCTCTTTAATTGACTCAAAGGATACCAGTACCCACAAATATGTCACACCAACATAGCTATTGCTTAGACCGTGTCGGTATACCCTGCACAGTTTCCACAACGTATTGCTATTTACCTATGAATGTTTCCCAAATCCGGGTAGAGGATTCAAACCTATACAATAGAACCAAAGTGTAAAGCAAACCAGTCAAGCAAGATAAGCATGTAAAGGTGATCTAAAACCCTAAGGTAACCCCACTTTTATAATGATCCCCGACAGAGTCGCCAGTTCTGTGATGCGGTGGGAGAACTGACTAGAAGTTTTGTGTTTCGTTCGCACTTGTGCGGTTAACAAGAGTCGCCACCGACTTTTCTTTTATCCAAAAGGAAAGGTAAAAAAGCACAGGAAATACCTTTCGAGATTATTCTCGGGTTCGGGGGGTAGATTATGAAAAGGGAAGGTATTAGCACCCTTTTCATCCATGGTTTTCCACGGGCTCTTAGTTACTCGTTTAGATCACTTTCTTTTGTTTGATTGTGTGCTTGTGGTGTGGGCTTTGAAAGTATTTTGACAAATATCTTTGTAATGGTTCTCGTCTCTATAAGAACGTATACAAAGTTTTGTTTAGAAAAATGGTTCAAAGATGTGTTTGTGAATCGTGTTTTGAAAAGTGTTTTGAAAAGAGGTTTTGCAATGGTTCTCTTCTCTATAAGAACGTATACAAAATGTTTTATCTTTTGAAAAATGTTTTGAAATGAGTGTGTAGGTGTAAAAGTTTTGTCGTGAGCAAGCGAGTAACTAAGAGCGAATCTATCTACTCGAAAGGTCTTAAGTTGTTCTTTTTTTCTTCCTTTTAATGGTGCTATCTTACCATTGATTTGGTAAGAAGCCCCACCATTGGATGTGAATGGACATGCGCGGGTCGATTTTACAATCATTGAAGGCAACTTATGAGGCACTTTAGCAATTTTTTGTAAAGGATGAGATCATTTTAATCGAAGGCAACATCGAGGGTCATCGAGGGACTACGATCTTTGTTTATTGAAGGGTCATTTGCTAAAGCATCCAATATTCGAGGGGCATGATTATATTTCCGAGGCAACGAGCGAGGTTACCCTAGAGGTGCGCGTGTAAGAAAGTGTGTTGGTTTCAAGTTATTTATTCTTTGATTAGGTCATCTAGCGATTGATTTTTGAATCTTGCCATACATGCCTAGTTACTATACAGTATATGGAAAACAGTAAATTGCGGGAATTGAAATTCTACGCTATTACAAAGGTATTCGGGAATGGGGGTACAATTGTTACAAATGGGGATGAATCAAATGAAATAGCAATGTCCAAATATCAAGCAATACAACCAAATCGAATTTTTGTGCGATTTAATATAAAGCTATGACAATTTATAAAAATAAAAATCAACAAAGTATGAAATGAAATGTATTTACATGAAAAGAAAAAGATAAAACCTATTCTAAAAAAAAGATTAAAATCTTTATTATTATTTTTTGTGTATTCTTATTAATTATAAATAACTTTAAAAGAAAGAAACTAAACTAGGTTAATTCTTTTTTTGATGCTTTATTAAATGTAAGAAATTAATAAAAATAAGTTATAAAAAAAGAAAATAGTGAAAATTAATTTTCAAGACTTAAATCAAATGTATAAAAAAAGTATTCTATGTTTTAATTAGTAATTAAAAAAAACAAATTAACTAAACAAGTGACAAATGGGCTTAAGGGAATTCAAGGTTGAGGCCCAAAAGAGGAATGCTGAAGCAAAACAAGGCCAGATGGGGGTGAACTAGCAAACGTGCATGGGATTTAGGGGCAAATGTAAACACAACAAGGCCCAATGTTCTAACTTTGCATTAGGTGTTTGATTAGGGGGGCAAACAAAAAATTAGGGTTTGTGGACCCTTTTGTTCACAGCGGCGCCGCTCTGTCTTTTTCGTTCTCCTTGTTCATCTCCTCATCTCTATTCATCTCTAAAATCCTCTCCTCCTAATCTCATGGCCGAAACACCCTATTAATAACATGATCTCTCCTCATCTCACCATGATTCACATTTCTGAAAACCCTAAGTTTTTGAGATTTATGTCTAAAGGGTTCTATCTGATCCTCCCCCCAGCTCACAGTTGCCGGAATTCCCTCTCTCGCCTCCTAACCAAGCTCTAACGTTTTTCTCTTGACAAGGTGAAGTCTTGTTTTGGTTAACGCTTAAACGATTTCAATGTTTCTTGTCTTGTTATATTTTTCTGTTGATCAATCTTGTTGGCCATTGAAATGCAGGAAAATATATTATGAGGAAGGTGAAGAAACCATACCTGTTTGGAACTTTTTTCGGTGAAATAGAGAGGGGACAGCGTCGTTCCTTGGTGGCCGGAGAGGGGGGGAAGAAATGAAGATTGGAGGCGTGGGTTTTCACACCTGTTGGTAACCTTTTTTTTCCTTTTGAATGATAATGATGTTGTGCTTCTAGATTTTGTGATTTTTGTTATTGTATCAGTTTGAAACTTCGTTGGGTTTTTTTTTTGATGATGTTGGTTATCTGGGATGATGTTACTGTGTTTTATGCTTTCGGAGTTTGTTGAAAGTTTTTTAGTTATGGTGTTTGAGACATTTGCTCGAGGTTAGTGATTCTGGTTTTTATGGTTTTCTATTGTTGGTTTTGACAGTTTGGTTTGAGGTTTTTTGAAGGTTGTTGTTACAGTTTGGTTTGAGGTTTTTTCTGAGTTTGTTGTTACAGTTTGGTTTGAGGTTTTTTTGAGTTTATTGTTACAGTTTGCAGGTTTGGTGTTGTTGGAGTTTGGTTTCGTGGATTTTCTGAGTTTGTTGTTACAGTTTGCAGGTTAGGTTGATGGTGTTGAAATGGTTTTATAGTTTGGGTTTTGAATGTTTGACAGTATTTTTGAAGGTTGTGTTTTGTTGGCTTGAGATTAGGCTTGGGATTTTCTTTTGACAGTTGAGACTTTTTGAGTTTGAAAATGGTTTGATGGATGATGGTTTGAAGGTTGGTTTGACAGTTTGGAGGTTTTTTGGAACTGTGTTTGATATTTGGCTTATGAGTTTTTCTGAGTTTGATAATTTTGTCTCTCTCTCTCTCTTGCCTCAGCACTTTGTTTACTGTTATATTATGTTGCTTCTGTTGAAATCTTATTCAAACTGGTGGGAAAACCACCAAATTTTGAATACTTTGGCATGTTGTTCTTATGCTCTTTTTGTTGCAGTTTTTGTTTTCTAACAGCTTCTATGCAATTGTGACAGCAGGGCAGTAGAGTTGTGCATCCCTAGGTGACTTCTTTCCTCTCTTCTCTCTCAATGACCATAAGAGTCAATTGCTCTTTTGCCTTTTTCTGAAAAGTTTGCAAATAACTGGAAAATGATGATTTGGCTTATTGAACAAGCCTCTTGCTTGTTGACTTAGTTTATCATACTGCTATATTTTCTTTTTGTTGATGCTGTCTGCTCTATGCTGTTTGTTGTTGCCTCGTTTGCATTTTGTTTTTGCTGTTGTTTGGCTCGGTTTGCAATATTTGTTTGGTGATGCGCTGCTGTTTGCACATTTTACTTGTTTGGACAGCTTTGTTGTTTGTTGCCTAGCTTGGTGATGCGCTGCTGTTTGGGATATTTTACTTGTTTGGACAACTTTGTTGTTTGTTGCCTAGCTTGTGCAGCTTGCTTGCATTTCTTATTTTTTCTTTTTGTGAACCAAGAAGAATAATCTTCTTGTGATTTGCAAATAGAGAAAATAAAAATGTGATGAATTAAAAATAGCCTTCTGATTCCAAATTGCAAACTTAAATGATGAATACTTTTTCTTTTGAAAATTCTTGCTCGTGTCCAATTAATTTGTACTAACTATTTTTCTGTCTTTTGTTTTCATGTGAGAACAACTGGATGGTGGCAAAGCAGGGGAAGCAAGAGACTTTGTGGCAATCATGGAAGCAAAGGAAGCTCAGTCAACCTTAGGCATAGATTCATTTCCTTTGTAATTTAGAGAGAAACATTCAACAATTGTACTAATTTATTTTTTTAAATACAATAAGTTGTAAAACCTAAAGTATTTAAATAATAAATTGTTTTGTAACAACTTTTGAAATAAATGGAGAAAGTCTTATGAGATATTCTGGTGTCCATTGAAACCCTTTACTGTCGATAACTTGTAATTTTCTCTTCGCATCCTAACTAATTCTTAAAGATTCCCAATCCAGATAATTGAAACAAAATGCTCCAATCTGATAACTTAAACTCCAAGTAATCCAATAACTCTGTAATCTTGCAACTGCATTCCAATCAAAACACGCACTGTCTATTCCATTTCTTAAACAAGCAAATGTTTTAAAAGACGCAAATTATCTGGTTAACCTGGATCAAACAAAACATGAATGTCCCAAATGACAGTCTTAGATTCCATATCTTGTCCCAAACAAACATGCCTTGAGAACAAACATTAACCTTTCAGTAAACTTGAAAAAGCATGAAAACATGTGAAAGCCAATTGGATCTTTGAGAGTTCATTTCTTTTGAGAATTGCAAGAAAAACCCTAATTGCTGGTTTACTGCCAGAGAAGAAAATCTGTCTGATCGATTCCTGAGCCAATCTTGAATATTTGAGAAACCCTAGGGTTGTGTCTTCTATGAAAAATGGGAGGGCAAATTTTGGAGTACAACAACAATATATTAATATAAAACAAATCTAGAAATTGGAATAACAAAAAAGCCAAATAAGTATGAAGCTGATGGGTTTATGGGTAGAATTAGCTGGACTAGATTTCGATCCTTCAAGCACGTTGTTTTCAATTTTTTAGCAAATCTAAGGCTTCATGGAAAAAACTTCTTTGGGCTCCTTCCGCTAAACCCTTGGGCCAAAATCTTAAGGATTGTATTTGTTTTTTCTTGCACAACAATATTTCCTTAAAAAAACCTCTTCATGGACCATAATAAATGGGCTTAGCACCAAATTTGCTTCTATACCCCTGGATTCCAGCTTAGCACCCTCCTAATACTCCTATTTATTTTATTAGATTTAAGATTTTACTTATAATTTTTCTACTTTGTTTTTGATGATAAAAATTGCAAAATCAAATATAAAATTGTTAGATTTATTTATTTATTTTAATTTTAGGAATTAATTTCTGGTAATCCGATTACACGAGGCTTGCGATTCATTTTTTCTTGTTGAGATTTGAGTCTTATGCAGGTTTATTGTGTGATATGCGGATATGTTTAAGATTTTGATTGTGATTTATTTTCACATCAACGATGCTTCGACGCTTATTCTGGAAATTTTATTTCTGACTCTTTTCTATTGCTTGGTGAAGCTTACTTGAAGTTTTTCAGGTTTCTCTGCTTTGCTTGTCGTGCTACGAACTCTTGTTCGTTTGGTATTTTCTTTGGTTTATCATTCTGTATTTTACCGCTTTTCTAGATATCATGAGAATTAGGAATTTTACTACTTTCTAGATATCATGAGAAGTAGGAAATAAAGAGTGTGCACTCGAAGTCGCTGTTTAAAGTCCTGTAGCAAGCAACACTTTCTGTATGCTATTTATGTTTATTTAAAATCCTACCTTTGAAGTAGGTATTCTGCACGTGTGTTTACATTTGTGCCCGCATTATATTACATATGATAAGTCCTCAAAAGGAGGCGAGCAGAGAGGGTTAGTAGCCAACCCTTGCACATTACAGTCCGTGTCATCCTTAGCTCACGTTGTATCTCGATGCTTCGTAGTCGTGTAAATCATGTGTATCGAGTTAGTCATGTGGAGAAGGGTTCGCAACCAACCCTCATACTTTGTCAGGAGTTCACAATGGCCATTGCTGGTACTTCGCTACCCGCTTGTTTGCTTCAGGTGATCCTCTCCCCTTAGCTAAAGCATTTTTTTTATTTCATGTGTCTCCCGCTTATTTGATTTGGGTGATCCCCTCCCCTTATCTAAATTATTTCTCTTATTTCCCCCATTCCTTTGAGCCAGTATGTGCTACTCATGTTTGTGTGCTTTCGCCAAAGCACTTGTTTGCTTATTTGTTTACTACATTATCCTTCCCTTGGGATCGCTCGATTAGAGTAGCTTTCGAGATAGACATTAGGGTTGTAATCCATGAATGCTAACATATGGTAGAGACTCCCCTTTCAAAACTCAAACTTAGGATCAATCATTGTATGATAACATTAGGGATTAGATTTTAGATAGTCTCTCTTAGTGGTTTTTCTTTCTTTTGCATCCTTGCATTAAGACTAAAACTCCTTTCTTTGAAAATGCATAAAACATCTAACAACTTTTAAATCCTTCTTCAAGGTAAACAATATCAACCAATGCAAACTCTTTTGCACCTTCGGGCCCTTTTCTTTCAAACTTTTCAAAAGAACATGTTAATTCAGTTTTGTGTTGATGCGTGAGTCTCCAAAAGTCGAGCTGCGGCAGAAGGAGAAATTAATATTATTCATTAAAAAACACAAAACAAATCAAAACATGTGAGCCAAACTACGGCTGCTCTGATTCTTTAAAAGGGATGCATAGAAATTGGGGTAGGGTCCGAACGAGCATAACTATATTTCCCTACATTATTTTCTCTTTTCTTTTGGATGCATTCCCTTTTTTCATTTTATTTTATCTCTTAAGCTTAGATTTGAAGCACACCATTTGATAAGAACAACATGAGTGGATACCATAGAGTACTACGAGCGTGTTGGGTTCTAATACCTTCCCCTCGTGTAACAAACTCCCTTAGCCGATCTCTCGGTCATTTGAACTTAATTTCACCCTTCTCAGGTTTACTCGATGTTTACCTTTACCTTCTCGTGGGATAAAAAACGTTCGATGGCGACTTCATTGTTTTCATCTTAATGATTTGTTCAGCCAGTTGTTTCAGGTGCATTTTTAATCAATCAAGTAATCAGTGGGGGAGGGGGGGGGGGGGGTAAATAGTAGAGGGCTTAAGCCCAAATACTTATTCAGTCCAATTCGTGAGAGGGTGTAATTTTAGTTTGGGCAAGAAACCAGGGAGTGTAAAAAGGAATGGGCTTGCCCAAAATAATTGCTTTGATCCATTGGCCATTGTGTGATTGATTCATGGAGGTTATAGTGTATTGAAAGTCCAGAGAGCATTTAATCTTGATCAAATAGCCACCAGAGGTAACCTCTGGGGCGTTGATCAAAATTAATACAAATGGACGCTTGAGATTGTAAGTTGACCAGGGTGCATGGTAGGAGGGATAATGGAGAAGCCAGACAAAGTCTTCTCATCGTGTGGCTAGTATATGGCCACACATTATCGATCTAAGGCATGATAGAGGGATTATTTAACAAAAATCCCTTCATAAAATTTCATTTTTTCTGTTTCTTCCTCTCTCTAACTTATTAGACACTCTCCCTCTTTCTCTCTCATCGCTCTCCCCTCTCTCTAAAACAACCACCACCCACCACCTGCTAGAAATCGCTTATGTTAGTGGCTCTCCCGCTAACCTAAACACCATATTCCAACCGAGATCTCTGGTTGATCTTCAACCGGGATCTTCAAACCTTTAACCGAAACCCAAGAAAAATGTAAGAACCCTAAGAACCCTATGATTTTATGAACCCTAACCAAAGAACCCTAGGCGCCCTTCAAGAAACCTAACCAACAACCATCGTGGGCGGCCGTTGAGGCCGTCTCACAGATGAATGTTCATCGGGAACATCATCTAAAACCCATAAATTCATGAACCATAGCTTCAAACCCCTTAGAACCCTAACCCTAACATGCATACGAAGGACCCTAACCCTAACTATGAAGAACCCTAACCCTAACAATTTTCCAGAAATTCCAACACAACAATAATCACATAAAAATCACCTAAGCTAAGTGAATTAATGTTTACCTTTCCTACCGTGAACATTTTTGTATATTGGGTTCATTTGATATGTTTTCTTCTCCTGTAATCCCCCTCTTTCTTCTGATTGTAGGCGCAAAGATTAATGAAATTGCAGCAAGAAATCAAGAACTTGAGCTCTCTTCTCCAAATCTCCTTTCAAATTCTCCATCCTCAATTCAGTTTAGGTTTAGAGTTTTTATAGGCTTAGGTTTTAGTATGAATTAGGAAATAGTTTAAGTTAATTTGTTGTTATCAATTAGATTAGAAATAGATTGATTCTGATTGTAAATTAGAGTCGGATTTGATTAGATTTTAGAAATTAAGGCTTGTACATGTATCTGGATGGAATCAGTTGTAAGTTCGTTATTCAATTAATAAATTTTTTTTCAATCTTTGACTCTGATTGATTCGAAAAGATTTGATTTGCTTTAGAGTTCTGGTTTTGGGTAGCTTAGGGAAGAAGAAGACCCTGGGCGCAGCTTTTGGGACAAAGAGTTCAAAACCCAAATTTTGACTAAGTCAAATTTCTTTTAAAAAATAATAATAATAATAATAATAATAATAATAATAAATAAAGCAATCATATATGTGTAAAACATTGATCCCGGGTTATATATATATATATATATATATATATATATATATATATATATATATATATATATATATATATATATATATATATATATATATATATATATATATATATATATATATATATATATATATATATATATATATATATATATATATATATATATATATATATATTCTACATAAACTGATAAATAGCATAATAATAAAAATGCAAAAGGTCAAATAATTAAAAGGGTGTTGACTCCGGTCAACCACTTTACAAATATTTATATATACTTAAAATAAACCCCTCCCCAATGGCTTAACAAAATTTAATGGGCTTTTTTACTAATTTGAATGATGAGCCCAATAAGAAATGTGATAATAATTTTATAAATAAAACCCTACTTGATTTGCCTATATTCCAACTAAAATACTTATATAAATTAATGTTAATATACACGAGAGTATAATTTAAACAAAATGAGAGTAAATAAAACAAATTAAGGTAAAATGACCTAATAGTCCTACTAAATCATACTTGACTGTTAGCACCAATGCGGGTAAATTTGGGATATGACAATTTCTCCTATTTAATCGCTCTTCGATTGAGGGGTGCGAGAATACGAAGTTCTCACACGCTCAGATCAGAGGATTATTAAACAATTGAAGAACCCAAATTTTTACCAACAACTTCTGAAAGATAATTCGTACAACAACCCAAAAAGTAAAAAGGGCAAGGATGACACAATTAACTCATCAATGCCTAGAGCGTGGGTTCTCATATCTATTTTTCCAAGGGACTAAATCAATAGATATGAAAAGGGACGCTATCACAGATTTATATTCCTACCACAACTTAGGGGGTAAGTTACGCGGGAGTTGAAAAATATCTGAGGACAAACTTACTAAAGCTTCGAAACTAACATAGTAAGTTGTAGCACAGATTTGCAACATTTATCACAACTTAGGGGATACATGACACAACATTAATCTCATTTATGCCAAGAGACTAAACCAATAAGATCGAAATATTCAGAAAATAGCCTATCATTACTCAGGGGCTTAAAGTTATATCTGATTTGAATATCTACCACTACTTAGGGGGTAGATAATGCAGGTGTTAACTCTATTTATGCCAAGGGACTAAACCAATAGAGTCGAAAAAATGGTCTGAAGACAAACTAGCTAAAGCAACGGGACTAAAAAGCGAGTTATATTGCAGACTTGCATATTTATCACAACCTAGGTGATAAATAATGAGTGTTTTAAATTTGAAATTTAAATTTGATAGTTTGAAAATTGCATAACTAGGATATGGATATGAATCGTAGATATGCCTCCTAGCGTAATTTTGGTTTGCAGTACCTCTAAATGTTGTATCTATTCTCAGCCGAGGAATTTGTTGTAATGGTTTGGAAAATGCTAAGATTTGAATTTGTCATTCGTGCAGGTTACTCAGCTTAGCTGGTAAAATAGACCTCGAGGTTTCTCGCAGTATTCCCGAGCCTTTGTGATTGTAATGTATGATTGATATGTATGATGCCCAATGATAATGTTATTGATATGTATATGCACCAAATATTATGAATGTCTTTTGACAATTTGTTCCTTTTAGATCATCGGGTCCTCAAGGTTGCTGACTTCCCAATGCTCTATGTTATTTTTGTTATGGCATCTCCAAGTTGATTTGTATTTGATATGTTGACGTGAATGGAGCAACCCGATAAAATAAATCTCTTAAACAAATAATGGAGTCACCATCTAACTTTTATTTATCCCACAGGAATGGAAAGGAAAAGGAAAACATCGAAGAAAACCTGAAGAGGGTGAAATCAATGTCTTGCGACCAAAAGATTGGGTAAGGGAGTCGATTACACGAGGGGAACATATTATCACCTAACGTCCGTGGTACTCCACAGGCTCCACTCTTGTTGTATAATATAATGGGTGTGTTTAAATCTAAAGATAGGCTGTCAAGGGAATGCATGGATGCAAAGTATTATGTACAAAAAGAAAAGGCTGTATTAGCCGTGCTTGCCTCGGTTGCGAACCATTGTGCCTACGTACCACCGTCCGTGCAATGGGGGTCAAGGAAATCATAGTTCACCTGGAATTTTTTGGTTGGTTGCGTGTTTTTTATGAATGATGCTATCAAAGCGTGTCCTTTTTGAAAAGGTTTTTAAAGAAAAAGTCTGAAGACAAAAAGGTTTTATGTTGGTGGGTGTTTTTTACCTTGAAAAGGGTTTACTAATGTTAGAGTGTTTTGAAGTTTGAATAAAGAAAAAGAGAATTTTAGTTTTAAGAATGCAAAAAGGGGAATGAAAAAGGGTCTAAGGGAAACTATATATCTCTACTTCTAATGTTATCATACAATGATGGTCCTAAGGTTGGGGTAAAAAAGGGAAATCTCTACCTAAGTTAGCATTCATAGGTTACTACCTTATGTCCAACTTGAATCGAAAATGAAACAAGAAATCTTAAGGGAACATACAAAGATTACAACCTAATGTCCAACTTGAATAAAAAATGAAACAAGCAATCCTAAGGGAACATGCAAAGGTTACAACCTAATGTCCAACTTGAATCTAAAATGAAACAAGAAATCCTAAGGGAAAATACAAAGATCTAAAGAAAAGCGCAAACACAAGCGCAATCGAACAAAGTCGAAACAAAACCAAAACAAAGATCAAGTGCAGCTAGAAACAAACAAAGAATCCAATGGATTTCAAAGTGGGAGTAAGGAACTCTTTCCACTTGATTTTATCAAACACCGATACTGAGTAATAACTCAAAGCGTCAACGTTTAAAGAAACGCGAGCTAACATCGTCAAAACAAATTACAAAGTGTGGGGTTTGTTACGAACCTTTTTTCACTTTATTTGAATCAATGGACAAGAATAAGCACGGTTCAAAGCATCAGCGTACAATGTGAGCTAAGAACGACACGAAATAGAAATTATGAGGGCCGATTGCGAGCCCTTTGCTCCACTTATTGACTCGACAACAAGCACAAAGTAAAAGGGAAGGGGAGTTTCCTTCTTTGAGAACTTTAGCAAAATTGCCTCTTTTTGAGGTCTTTAAACAAACACAAACATTGCATCTTTTGAGGTCTTTAAACAAGCACAAACATTTCCTCCTTTGAGGACTTTAAACATAATTTCCCACCTAAAGTAGGGACTCCCAGTCATGCATCTCTATTCCTACTTCTCATGGAAAGGAAAGCGAAAAGACAATGCAAAATATAAACAGAATAAAAAACAATACCAAACGAACAATAAGTCTGTTTAAAAGTGATATCAAAGAAAAATAAACTCGACGGTCTTCGTACGAGCTAGCATTAACAAACAAAATAATCAGAAATCAGGTGCTCGGAATAGGCGCCAAAGAATCGACAATGCGAAAATAAATCACATGTGAAGACATCCATATGACAAACCATAAACCTACACGAAAAATACACATCCAGGCAAAAACACAAGAAATGTATATGTCTCATAGAATGAGAATCAAGCGCTTCGGAAGAGAACTCAAATCCACAAAGAAAGTGGAATAAAATGTTTTTCAATCGAATAACCAAGAATTAATTAAATGATTGAAAGCTCTCTTAAAATGCCCTGCACAAGTCAACAAAAGAGTTAGAAATAACAAGGAGCCATAAACGGAATCAAGTATTCAAATCACAAATTAAATCAAGATTGAATCATAAAGAAATAAGATGCAAGCATGTATTGGAACATTAAAATGAATTGTCGGGCAGCAACATATTAACACATACAAGTGTGCGAAAAGTCGGAATAAAATCAATAAAACTCGATACCAATGTCAAACGAATATGATAACAATATCAAACACGCATTAATTGGGAATTAGATCACCAAATACACACACAAACAATCTCTGGGCAGCAACATTTCACCTTACGAAATACTCAAAAAGTCAGCTTAAAAATAGCCAAATTTGATACTGGTATCAACTAAATAAGCTAACAAGCTCAAGTATGCATTAGTTATAAATTAAATCACAATGTAGATGCAAAAACCATTTTCCCGAAATCATGTACCGTTTCATGAAATGCTCAAAAGGTTGAGTTAAAATTGAACAAATTGATATTGGTATCAAGCAATTATCAACACAAAGCCACCTATGCATCAGACAACAACTAAAACTCAATTTGCAACACATTTGTGAGCTCCAGGAAGCCATGACATATGTTGTACCCCAAAATTTTCCCTCCCATTTTTACTCAAAACATACTCCTAGAGGTCCTCAATTGCTCAAGGTTGACTAAGGATTGACCAGACAAATCCTCCTCCTAAGACAATGAGCTTCAAACTACGGTTTCACTCCTCATAAATATGTTTGAGTTCCAAGGGTCCTAAATTATTTCCATTGCCCTAATATGTTCTCAAGATCATCCATTCCAATTTTCATGCCTTGCACAAGAAGTTTGCTTAGTCAACTGCTCAAATGCCTGAAAATCAACTATACTAGGTCAAAAGTCAAATGTGGCCCACATACAGTCAAACTTCAAGATTTTTGGTCAACATCAACATTTTGGAGTAGTATCCATCATTTGATCAAGGGTTGATCATAATTCCCCAAGGAATTCCCCAAATTCATCAAAATTCAAAAGTTGCTAAATTAGGGTTTCTATAGGAAAAGTCAACCAAACTTTGACCAGGCATAACTTTCTCATACTTTATCATAAATTTCTCATACAAGGCTAATTTTTAAAGAGAATACAATTCCCTACAACTCATCTTCATGCCTCAAGTTAAAAAAAATGCACTCATGAAAAGATATAAATTCAGACATTATAGGTCATTTCAAAAAGTCAACAAAAACACCTTTTGGGTCAAAGATTCTTACATGAACATGGATGATCCAATTGAAATGAAACCAAAGAGGTTGCTTAGGGGACATCCTAAGCTTTCTAAAAAGTCCAAGAACACTCTCTTAGGGTCAAAATTGAAAGGGATATGCATTATCAAAGTTGGCCATTTTTGGAAATTTGCCAAAAGTCAACAATGCTTAAAATTGCATTTTTTTCCACATGGGCCCATATTTTCAAGATTGAATCTCAGTCCTAGCATGGTCCACGACCTATGGGACCCTCCATGCCTTTTTATTTTTGTTTATTTAATTTATTTTTATTTTTATTCATTTAAACTCAAATAAAATCAAATAAAATCAAAATAAATCAAACTTATGGAATGAGATTTGTTTTGCATTGAATTATAGATCATGCAAGCTGTATAACCTCAAACAAAATCGTGCAAGCTCTAAAACAAGAAGAAATCTCCAATTTTAGAAAGATTTGAATCAAAATTAAAGACCATCAATCTCTTGATTCTTTCCAAGTTTTATTGACCTAATTGGATTCACTACTTATACAAAAGCTTGGTGAACCCTAGAAAAAGAGATTTCACGCGCAGCCTGCCTCCCTAGAGCAAGAACAAAACTCAAATTTTTGTCAAAAAAGTGGAGGTCGGATTTTTGTCCATAAGGAAATTCAAAGCATCCTAAGACTTGCAGTCAATTGCTGGAGGTACTCTGAAGCCAATTGGATCATTCCCACACGTTAAAGCACCCAGAAACACCCCATACAGAATCATAGTTTGCCCTTAATTTTTGAATTTGATTTTGAACATATGTGCATGATAAATGAATTCTAACTACACATTCATGTTTGTCTAGTCATTTAGAACATATTGGCATAATTAATTGTTTGTTTTGGCACATGTACGAGTAATTGCCATTATTAGGGTTCGGAGCTTCGTTTTAGGGTTTCTTATCACAAGTTAAATTAGGCCCAATCAAGGGTCAATTTGTGTTCAGGAAATCACAAGCAATCGATCCATGGCCTTATTTGATATTTATATTGCTTGTACTGAATTTTTGAAAACGCAGGGGTTATAGCTCCATAAGTTGTCTGTAGGTAAAAGCCTTATACCTAAAATGATAGTTCTGTGAAGAAGACGGCTAGGTGGCAGCCTATCACTGACCAGTTTGAATCTGGCGCGCGTTTCTAATTTCCAAGTATTAATCTTATTTTTCATATATAATATTATTGTGTTGTCATTTATACGACTAAGCTTGGTATCACAGATGGCCAGGGGATAAGTGTGCAAAGTCAAGGACCTGAGTTCGATCCTGGGAAAACCAACTTTGTATTTTCTAACATTTCTATGCAGGATCTAATACACCACTAGTCAATGCGCCTACCATGCACCTCAAGATCTCACGCCTTGGATCATCCATTGACCAGATCCAACAAGCAGCAGGCAAGGAGCATGGTAAACCCTTATATGTGTCCCACTAGATCAGGCGCAACCTTGGGCCAACTGCTCTGGGCCCTGAAAATTCATCATGCACCTCCCAAAACTACTTTCACACCAGGCCCAATCTAATTCTTTTTTTTTTAAAATTTCTTTTGTTTGTTTTAATTATTTTTTAATTGTTTTAAAATCATTTTTTCAATTAAATCAAAAAATATAAAAAAACATGAGAATTATATTTTTCATAAAATATTTTTTCATTAATTAACTAGTAATTAGAATAACTTAAATTCTTTTTTCCATAATTAAAAAAAACAATTAGAAGTTAGGTTAATTTGTAAAATTAATTATTTTTCTCTCAAAACTCCAAAAAATATTTTTATTTATTAAATTAAATATCTTTAAATATAATTTAATTCTATATTTAATTTCATCGCACATTTATTTATTTTTCCGATTAATGTAATTGCTCCGAGTTTGTAATAATTTAACTTAGGTTTATTATTTGCCTTTACTATTTTCCTTCGGTTTTTGATTATGTAATCCCCCTCCCTAAAGCTTTGTAATAGCGAGGTTTAAATTTATCGCATTTTATTTCCCGTCATTATAAACAGTTAGATGATTGATAATATGGTTGTATGCGAAAGATAAAATCATAATTTTAAAACGGTAGAAAACCCTAAATTTTAAAACGATCATGAAGTATAGGGAGTCTCAGTGGTTGTCCTCTAGTCCCAAAAGATCAAAAATGACCCATTCGAATGTTGCCTCAGAAAGATCTTTAGGAATATAGGGTAATTACTAAGGTTTCCAAACCATTGCTTTAGTGATCGTAATTGTCCCTTTCGTCCCTTTCGACTGTCCCTTAAACTCCAACGATGGAGCTACCTACTCCTTAATAGTAGGATAGCGCTGTCTAAAGGAAATAAGAAAATGAACAGACATTTTAGAGTAGGTAGAAACTTTTAGGTACTTGCTCAAAAATTTTTTTTTTACACATACACTTTCAAACAAGCTTTTCAAACTAAAGTTTTCAAAAACATTTTATCACACCCTTGAGGACTGATACAAGGGTTACCATAAAGTGAAACACCGCACTAAGGCAATTTTCAAAATTTTTTAAAGCACACAAACACATAAAAGCAATTTCAAAAATGAACAAGTACCTAATAGCCCATGGAAAACCATGGATAGAAAGGGTGCTAACACCTTCCCTTTTTATAATCTACCCCCGTACTCAGAAACATCTCGAAAAAGGTTTTTTCTGTTCTTTTTACTTTTCCTTTGTTGGATAAAATAAAAGTCGGTGGCGACTCTTGCTTACCGCGACATTTGCAAACAAAAAATACAAACCAGTATTAACAGTCAGTTCTTCCACCGTATCATAGAACTGGCGACTCTACTGGGGATTTCTTAAAAGTGGGGTACACCTTAGGATCTAGGTCATTTAAAAATTGCTTCCTTGTTTGCTTTGTCTGCTTTATCCTTAAAGGTCTTGTTTGGGTATTGTTGAAGATCCTACACCCGGATCTGGGGGGCACTTTTTAGGTAAACAACAATAGATTGTGGAGACTGTACGACATAGACTGATACGGTTTAAGCAATGGATGTGTTGGTGTGACACTTTGATTGGTACAGGTATCCTTCATGTGGAAACGAGGAGAATACGGGGCCGCCGTGTGGTGTCGTGAAGCACTACGTACCTTAGACCCTTAGTTGAACAAACTTGGCCATTAGAAAGTAGTGAGATATCCGACCTCAGTATAAAGATGAGGATTGGTTGATACTCGATGCTACACTTATTGAGATCAGACTTTCGGGATATTTCGGCTACAAGAAAAGATTGCCTGAGCTGGAACAATGCCCGATAAAGGATGATCAGTGATATTGAGAATCCTTAGAACCCGATTACTTTTCTAAGACAGGTTCGAAACTAACTAAACTTCAAGAGGGTATGTACCTTTAACTTCATGCAAGCCTTTAAACCTAAGGTCTTTTGTGTGCTTTGCTTGTGTGTGATTTACTCTCTTTGAACAGAACATCATGCATCATAACATAGCATCCATTCTTATTACACTAATCATTTCAAGGACCGAGGGAATTTATCTTTGTTATGTTTTGCAGATCATGGATTCCGCTCGTAGAAACACTATCCGCATCAACTTTGTGAGAATACCTCTCTAGCTCAAGGAGCTAGTATCAAGGGTTCCTGAAACTTCTTCGTTCACTAAGAGACATGGTCAACTTCTCAACCTTGTTACTTAGAGCTTTGATGAAAAGATGATGGGTGTACTCTTTTAGTTCATTGATCCCAAGCACCACTGCTTCACCTTTCCAGACTATCAGTTGGTGCCTACCATGCAAGAGTTCTCCCAGTTATTGAATCTACCTATTCTTGACCAGATGCCTTTCACAAGTTTAGAAGAAGTTCCCAAGCCAGAGGTCATTGCCTCAGCCTTGCATCTGAAACGGGCCAACGTGGCATCCAATTGGGAAACAAGAAGCGGAGTCAAGGGTTTTCTAGCCAGGTTCCTAATAGAGATGCCCCAACTGTTTTGGGATGATTTAGACTTTCAGGCTTTTGAGGAGGTCTTGTCCCTTCTAATCTATGGGTTAGTGTTGTTCCCTAATCCACACTTACTTATAGATGTGAATGCTATCAAGATCTTCCTCTCCCTCAACCCTGTGCCTACTTTGCTCGGAGATATCTTGCATGCTCTCCACACTCGTACTATGAAGAGAAGATGTGGTTCTTATGTGCTGCATGCCATTACCGTCGATGTGGTTTATTTCTCACCTCCATAAGTTAGTGCTGAAGAATGAAGAAGGTTTGGGTTGGTCACAAAGGATAATGTCACTTTCTCAGGCAGATATTCTATGGTATTCCCGATCTATGGGAGATATTTCTATTATTGACTGTTGCGGGGAGTTCCCTAATGTCACATTACTTGGAATTAGGGGAGGCACAACTTATAATCCTTGTTTGGATCTGCGACAATTTGGTTATGCTCGAAGGGACGGTCCTCATGAGATGCTTATCTAGGGCATTGTGTTCAACTATAAGGACGATATTCAAGGGTATCGCCAGAGGTTCATACGAGCCTGGGGCATGGTAAACAGATCTGACGTCAAGACTTTGAAGCTAAATACTTCCACTCCTATGGAACCTTATCTTTAATGGGTACGAGCTCGTGCTCAGAAACTTATGATGCCGTACATAGCTGTCTTACCAGTGATTATGGATCCCATTACTGAAGGGGATATTCCTTACACGGTCCTTCATCCTGATATGCTCACTGGTCTTGAAGAATTACAGAGGTCCTGGATTCAGTTGAAGAAGCAGAGGGATGCTTATAGGGACCAGTTATATGCCTAGGAGAAGAAAATCTTAGAACTCACAAAACAACTTCATGAGGAAAGAAGCCTTAATGTCTATCTCGGCATGAAGAGGAAGCATCCATGGGAAACTTGATTTTTTTTTAGTTTTTAAAATTTTCAATTGTAACGCCTAAAAGGCAATTGTATTTTGAATTCTACTAATAAAATCTTTGTTTCATTTTGGGTTCGCAAATTTAAATTTCCCAAAGTCCTTGAAATCATTGCATACGCATATCATCCATGACATTGCATAAACAGGTTTCATAACAGGTTTCTCATCATCTTCGCTGTTTATTTCAGCAATAATGACTTTTGAGCAAAGTATCAAGGATCTCCAGGCACAAAATGCCCAATTTTAGCAAATGTTCGTAGCTTTGGCAAAATGGCAGGAAGATCTGAAGGCCCTTATTTTGAAAGAGAAAAAGAAGAAGACAAAGAAGACTGATGGTGTCCTGAATCTGGGTAGAAGATTCAAGGGACCGTTGAAGCAACCGGATGATCTGACCTCCTCTTCCAAAGAAGGGAGAATGAATAGGGAGAGACAGGGGAGGATGGCCTTATCCCCGAGGTTTCTGATAATGACACTGACTATAATGCTTAACAGTATCCTCCCGTTGAGGATATGTACAAACAGTTAGAGGATCGTCTGAACGCAATGGAGATCCAAAGAATACTAGGGCTGGATTTTGAAGAGCTGGGTTTGGTATATGGGGTAGTCATACCACAAAAATTCAAGGCTCCGATATTTGCGAAGTATGATGGGGTGTCTTGTCCCAAGCTTCATCTCCGTCCCTATGTGAGGAAGATTCAGCCTCACACTGCTGATAGGAACTTGTGGGTCCATTTCTTTCAGGACAGTCTGTCCGGGACTCAACTGGAGTGGTTCTATCAACTAGAGCGGACCAATGTCCGCAACTGGGAAGATATGGCTACTGATTTTTATAAGAAGTATCAATATAACACTGACCTTGCTCCTACCCGTACTAAACTCCAGAGTATGTCCATGGGTGCAAGTGAAGGTTTCAAGGACTATGCACAGAAGTGGAGAGATCTGGCAGGGAGAGTCCAACCCCCTTTGTCTGATAGGGAGTTGGTGGATATGTTTCTTGGTACGATGTCTGGTCCGTTCTTCAATCACTTGATTGGTAGCTCCTCAGCTGGTTTCACCAAGCTGATATTGATTGGAGAAAGGGTAGAAGCTGGGATCCGGAGTGGCAAGATCCAGAAAGATACCTCGTCAAGTACAGTGAAGAAGCCGTTCATGGGTAAGAAGGAGGTCAATGCCATTTATAGCCCAATAGGTCAGAGCTGAGTTGAGCGCCGTCCAAATGGTAGGGGTTGTGATAATACCTAGGCCTGCGGCTACTCAACAACGAAACAATCAGCAAAGGGTAGAAAGACTGCCAAGGTAGTTTAGCCAGATTAATATGACGTTGATTGAGGTTTTACCCCATCTATTAAGATCTAACTTGGAAACCTTAAAGGAGGCTCCCAAGAATCCTAACACCTCATCTCCTTGTTATAATCCAAATGCTCGGTGTGCTTACCATTCTGAGAGTCCAGGCCACGATACAAATGACTGTTGGGCTCTGAGAAATAAGATACAGGATCTAATCAAAGCCAAGGAGATTGAGTTTGATGCTCTAGAGAAGCCTAATGTCATAACTGCTCCCATGCCCAAGCACAAACGTGTTGTTAATGTCGTTGATACTGATCTATTTATTACCTCTGTTGGTGAAGTTTCCACTCCCCTCGTGACTGTCAAGAAGAATTTGTTGCTAGCCAATTTATTTCTGGGTTGTGGTGAAGGTTGCCACATGTTTTCATCTCTACCTTTTGGTTGTTATTTGCTGAAAGAAGATGTTCAATGCCTGATGGATAACAGAGAGATTTTGTTTGAAAAGACTCCGATTCCGACTGTCCTACATGAAGATGTTGCTATCATAACCATTTCCGCCAATCCTTCCAAGGTATCCTCTAAAAGACTTGTTAGGATTACACCTGCTCCAAGAATTTCTCCATTGATAATCACTTTTCCCGACCCTGTACCCCACTCCTCGGACAAAGCTGTTCCTTGGAATTACTGTGCTGACGTTTACTACCATGGCGTCAAACAGGATTTGAAGACTGAAGAGGCTGATCCCGATGTCAGTAACATTGTCCGGACCAATAAAGTTACTCGAAGTGGAAGGGTTTTCTCTCCCGAGATCTCCTCGAAGACTGTTGTTAAGCCTGTTGTTATTCCATCTGTTGTTCCTGCTGGTACTTTTGCTACTACTCCCATCCTTACTCCAGTTGTTACCCCTATCGATGAGTCATCTGGAACTCGGGGAAAAGAAGCCATAGGTGAGCCTGCCCAGATGGAGGCACCTAGAAAAGTTGTTTTGGAATCCTCTAAGCAAGAAATGGAGGAAATTTTAAAAATAATCAAGAAAAGCGACTACAATATGGTCAAACAGTTGGGACAGAACCCTTAGAAGATATCAATGTTGTCTCTGCTGTTGTGTTTCGAGGCCCATGCAAAGGCTTTGATCGCATTTCTCAAGACTGCGCATGTGCCACAAGAAACCTCTGCTGACCAATTCAAAGACTGTGTGGCCAGTTTGACTGCTGACAATGGGTTTGGTTTTTCAGATGCCGATTTGACACCAAAGGGGAGAAAGCATAATGATGCTCTACATGTCTCGATCGAATGTAGGGGCACTACTATGGCTCATGTGCTAGTGGACACTGGATCTTCACTGAATGTTCTTCCCAAGAAGGCTCTTGATCGGCTAGATTGTGAAGGTTTGACCTTAAAGCCCAGTAATATTGTGGTGAGGGATTTCGATGGTTCAAAAAGATTGGTGCACGGGGAGGTGGACATCCCTGCCAAAGTGGGTTCCCAGACCTTTGAACCCACCTTCTATGTGATGGATATCAGGCCATCATACTCTTGTTTGTTGGGACGTCCTTGGATCCATGAAGCTGGAGCCGTTACTTCTACGCTGCACCAAATGCTGAAGTATCCAGTGAAGGGGAAGATTGTCACCGTGCATGGTGAATATGAGTATATGGTAAGCCACCTGAACTCTTTCAGGTATGTGGAGATGGACGGGGAATTCATAGAGACCCATTGTCAAAATTTTGAAGAGGTTCCCCAGATCATGGCAGCAACCGAGACTATCACCAGTGCGCCGAAGATCACCAAACCTCCTTTAAAGATGGCTTCTCTCAAGGACGCCAGAGCAGTAGTTGAAGAAGGTGGGTGTACCACTTGGGGAAAGCTCTCTATTTTTCCTCATAAAACTGACAAATTTGGTTTGGGCTTTACTTTAGAAGCTCAAAGGGTTGTTCTACGTGCTCGGGATGGAGGACCCCCCTTACGCATCAGCAATCATGGGGTTAACGCTATAGAAGACGAGGATGAGGATTTTGATATTGACAGCTGGATCTACCCTACTACCAACGGTGGACCTAGTAACTGGACGACCAAAGATTTTGTGCTAATTTCTTTTGTTCAACAGTAATTGTCTTACTTGTTTTTTAGTTTTCTAATAAACAATTTAAACTCTATGGCCTTGTGTCTTACCCGAGGCATAATGGTTTTATTCGTGAGAGTTATTATATGTCATTTTCATATGTCATTAATAAAACATTGGACGTTTCTTGCATACAAATTTTGCGCTCTCAGTTTTTTCTTTTCTGCTTTTCACTTTATCAATACAACTATGCTCTTACACACACTCTCATATCAAACTGCAGATCCATATCCACTCTGGATCCCATTGATAACAGTTCTGCTATTTCCAGTCATAACTTCGAAAATCCGATCAACCAAGCCGAGGAAGAAGGTGAGGAAGATTGTGAGGTGCCTGGAGAACTTGTTAAACTGTTACAATAGGAAGATAGGGCTATACAGCCTCATGAAAAGCCAGTTGAGACGATAAACTTGGGCACAAAGGTAGACAAAAAAGAGGTCAAGATCGGCACAAATCTGGAAATCAATGTCAAACAACGGTTGATACAGATGTTGCACGATTATGTTGAGATCTTCACTTGGTCATATAAAGACATGCCTGGTTTAGACACTGATATTGTTGTACATTGTCTGCCGACTAAAGAAGATTGTCCTCTGGTTAAACAAAAGGTTTACCGTATACGCCCTGAAATGTCAGAGAAGATCAAAGCAGAAGTTATGAAACAATTCAACGTTGGGTTCTTAGCTGTCACCTCCTATTTGCAGTGGGTTGCTAACGTCGTTCCGGTACCTAAGAAGGATGGTAAGGTACGGATGTGTGTGGACTACAGAGACCTGAATAGGGCAAGCCCCAAGGATGACTTCCCACTTCCCCACATTGATGTTCTGGTTGACAACACTGCACATCACAAGATCTTTTCCTTCATGGACGGTTTCTCTGGGTACAGTCAGATTAATATGGCTCCTGAAGACATGGAGAAGACAACCTTCATCACACAGTGGGGCACCTTCTGTTACAAGGTGATGCCTTTCGGATTAAAGAATTCTATGGCAACTTATCAGCGAGCCATAGTAGATTTGTTCCATGATATGATTCACCATGAGATAGAGGTTTATGTTGATGACATGATAGCCAAGTCTCAAACTGAGGAAGAACACCTGGATCATCTACAAAAGCTATTTGACAGGTTGAAAAAATAATAGTTGAGGTTGAATCCAAACAAGTGCACCTTCGGGGTAAGGTCTGGTAAACTTATGGGGTTCATCGTTAGTGACAAAGGTATTCAAGTAGACCCTATAAAGGTGAAGGCCACACAAGAGATGTCGGCTCCCCGTACTGAGAAGGAGGTTAGATGTTTCTTGGGATGCCTAAATTATATCGCCGGGTTCATTTCACATCTGACTTCTACTTATGAGCCCATCTTCAAGCTCCTGAAGAAAGATCAAGTGGTAAAGTGGAATGACGAATGCCATACCGCTTTCGAAAGAATCAAGGAATACCTTCAAGAACCACCAATTCTGATGCCTCTGATTGAAGGAAGACCTTTGATATTGTGCTTAACGGTGCTAGATAATTCAATAGGGTGTGTGCTGGGGCAGCATGACGAGTCTTGTCAAAAAGAGCACGCAATATACTACCTTAGAAATTTTTTTACCGACTGTGAGACAAGATACTCACTGCTCGAGAAAACTTGCTGCGCTTTGGCATGGGCTGCTCGCTGACTAAGACAATATATATTGACCCATACTACTTTGTTGATATCTAAGATGGATCCAATCAAGTACATCTTCAAGAAGCCCGCTCTCTCCGGAAGAATAGAAAGATGGCAAATGATCTTAACCGAATACGATATACAATATACAACCCAGAAAGCAATCAAGGGAAGTGCATTAGCTGATCATTTGGCCCATCAGGTCATGGATGACTACCAGTCCATGAATTTTGAGTTCCTGGACGAGAATATTATGCTAGTGACTGACTATGAAGAACCTGGACCGGATGAAGGACCTGAAGAAGGATCCCAATGGACCATGGTTTTTGATGGAGCCTCGAATGCACTCCGTAATGACATTGGTGCTATAATTATATCTCCCGAGGACTGTCATACTCCTTTCACTGTCTGTCTATGCTTCAACTGTACCAATAACATGGAGGAGTATGAAGCATGCATCATGGCTCTCAAAATGGCCATTGACCTGAGGATCAAGTTCTTAAACGTTTTCGGGGATTCAACCTTGGTGATAAGTCAGATCAAGGGAGAATGGGATATGAAGCACCCGGATCTCATCCCGTACAAAGAGCACGTGCTGACATTGCTCCCACACTTTAAGGAGGTAACCTTTGAACATTTCCCACAAGAGGAGAATCAGTTAGCGGACGTGCTAGCTACCATGTCTTCTATGTTCAAGGTCAGATGGGACAACGAAGCTCCCTGAATCACTATCGAGAGGTTGGATGAACCAGCGTACAACTTTGAGGTTGATACTGAAGAGGTAGCAGACAAACCTTGGTTTCACGAATTAAAAAGGTATCTTAAGGCTCAGGAGTATCCCGAGGGGGCATCTGTCAATGATAAGAAGTTTCTGAGAAGGTTCGCCGTGAAATTTTTCCTCAGTAATGGAATCCTCTATAAGCGTAACCATGACTCTACCTTACTGCAGTGTGTAGACAAGAGCGAAGCAGCGAGGATTATGACAGATCTACATGAAGGTACCTTCGGAACCCATTCAAGTGGGCATACCATGGCTAAGAAGATCCTACGGGCAGGATACTATTGGTCCACTATGGAAGAAGATTGTTATCAGCACTCCCGAACTTTCAATAAGTGCCAGATCTATGCTGATAAAGTGCATGTGCCTCTAGTTCCTTTGAATGTCTTGACGGCTCCTTGGCCCTTTGCAATGTGGGGCATTGACATGATCAGAGAGATTAGACCTAATGCTTCTAATGGGCAACACTTCATCTTGGTGGCCATTGATTACTTCACGAAGTGGGTTGAAGCTGCCTCCTTTGCTACTGTTACCAAGAACGTTATGGCACAGTTTATCAAGCATAATATGATTTGCCATTACGGTGTGCCAGAGAGAATCATCACGGACAATGGTACCAATCTCAACAACACGATGATCACCAAACTCTGTAAGCAATTCAAGATACAGCATCATAACTCTTCTTCCTACTGACCGAAGATGAATGGAATTGTCGAAATTTCTAACAAGAACATCAAAAATGTCATACAGAAGATGACAGTGACATACAAAGACTGGCATGAGATGTTACCATTCTCTCTTCATGGGTAACGCACCTCTGCGCGAACATCGACAGGGGAAACACCTTACTCTCTAGTATATGGCATGGAGGTTGTCCTTCCTATTGAGGTCCAGATCCCTTCTCTAAGGATCATGAAGGATGCGGGTTTGAACGAAGATGACTGGATCCAGACTCGACTTGATCAACTAAATCTGATCGATGAGAAGAGACTTACTGCTGTCTGTCATGGTCAAATGTATCAAAAGCGGATGATCAACGCTTTCAACAAAAAAGTCAGACGCCAAGAGTATCAAGTCGGGGATCTAGTGATAAAGCGCATCATACTGCCGCAAGGTGATCCCAGGGGCAAATGGACTCCCACATACGAAGGGCCATTTGTGATCAAAAACATTTTCTCGGGTGGAGCCATGATTCTAACCACCATGAACGGTGACGACCTTCCTCACCCTGTCAATGCAGACATAGTGAAAAGATACTACGCATGATTAAAGACCCGCTAGGTTGACTAGCATAGGAAAAAATAAGGGCTTCCCGGAGAACCAAAAGGGTTCGGGCAAAAATAAGGGATGAAAACAAAAAAATATTTGTACACCTGGCAAGTCGAAAACTTGAAAAGGCGGCTTGGGCAAAAAGGGTATCCCGGTGGACTGAAAACCCGAAAGGGAGGTCCAGGAAAAAGTTAGGGATTTAAAGTGTATCACTATGTCCCATTGGATCACCTTACGACCAGACCTCAGTATCAACTATCAAGCTCGAACAACACCAATCAATCCAGTCAGCTTCAGACAAGCAGTAAAGTGATGAGACACTTGAAGACATAGCCGCAATAGCAGAATTGAAACTCAATGGGATTATTGCACATAGAGGTTTTCTTTCCTTTGTACACAATATTGTATAACTTTATTTTTCACAACGTAGTTCTCTTACTAGAGCGTCAGCTTCCTTGTACAAAACGCCTGTTATAGGACAACTTCAAGAAATTAATACAAGTCATTTTTACAAAACCATTTGTTTTTCTTTTTCTGTTTTGTTTCGCAAAAACGTCCAATGATTTATTCTTGACATATGCATTTGAATATAATCTCTATTCACAAATATCTGCATAGGAAACGGAAAGACAATTGCTCGTAACTTATGAAACAGGGGAAAAAACTAAAAGAAATCATGTCAAGAACGATAATTACTCTGTTCAGCAGGTACAGGGGCAGAGTCAGCTTTGAAACAAGGTCATCAGTACATGCGACCCCATGGAACCTACACTCCCCACAGAGTAGGGGCAATTAAAGCATTGCTATTAGTTTCCCCAAGCAGGAGTTACTATCTCTAATAAGGCTCCCTCAGAGAGTCGACATGTGTTCCCCAGCCGAATTTTATAAATCGCAAGCGATCCATAAAGTTGTCTCCCAAGCAGAGTTTATTTCTCTGAATACAGAAGCTCAATCCCCAACATAGTTTATTCCTCCAGCTATGGAATTTCATTCCCCAACGGAGTTTATTTCTCCGAATCGGCAAAATCTTCTAGCAAAGCATCTCCTCTCTCAAACAGAGTTATTCCCCGCAGAGTTATTCTCAAGCAGAGTTCCTCCCTGACAGAATATTCAGAAACAGAAAGGAGTAAATCCCCAGCATTGTCATCTCCGTTTACCATCCCCAACGGAAGTAGAAGAACCACTTTTTTCTATAACGGACAGGAATTCAATTTCCAGTCCTCTCAAGCAGCAATCAGGGATTTATTTTTCAGACTCGAATATGTCACAATAGCATTTCATGTTCATACATCATGACGTGCACATACATTTTGCATACAGCATAACCTCATTTACTTTGAGAACATCATCACGTAATACATTGCATGAATCACATATAATTAATCATGTACCTTTTCAGGAAAGATGGTTATCACCAACAATTCCAACAATTCAAGATTAAATACATGAAGTTATACAGGTCACGTCTGCAGACAACTAACGGAAAATCATTCCCCGAAACCAAACGTGTCAACTAATCTACGTGATCAAATGAGGCAAGCCCTACTATCCAGGCTTTCATTTCGAAGTAATCCTACTACCCAGGTTCCTTCTCATATCCCTATTACCCAGACTTTCATTTCGAAATAACCCTACTATCCAGGTTCCTTCTCATAGCCCTACTATCCAGGCTTTCATTTCGAAGTAACCCTACTATCTAAGTTCCTTCTCATAGCCCTACTATCCAGGCTTTCATTTTGAAGTAACCCTACTATCCAGGTTCCTTCTTATAGCCCTACTATCCAGGCTTTCATTCCGAAGTAACCCCACTACCCAGGTTCCTTCTCATAGCCCTACTACCCAGGCTTTCATTTCGAAGTAACCCTACTATCCAGCTTCCTTCTCATAGCCCTACTATCCAGGCTTTCATTTTGAAGTAACCCTACTATCTAGGTTCCTTCTCATAGCCCTACTATCCAAAATTTCATTTCGAAGTAACCCTACTATCCAGGTTCCATCTCATAGACCTACTATCTAGGCTTTCATTTTGAAGTAATCCTACTATCGAGGTTCCTTCTCATAGCCCTACTATCCAGGCTTTCATTTCGAAGTAACCCTACTATCCAGGTTCCTTCTCATAGCCCTACTATCCAGGATTTCATTTCGAAGTAACCCTACTATCCAGGTTCCTTCTTATAGCCCTACTATCCAAGCTTTCATTTCGAAGTAACCCTACTACCCAGGTTCCTTCTCATAGACCTACTACCCAGGATTTCATTTCGAAGTAACCCTACTATCCAGGTTCCTTCTCATAGCCCTACTATCCAGGCTTTCATTTCGAAGTAACCCTACTACCCAGGTTCCTTCTCATAGCCCTACTACCCAGGATTTCATTTAGAAGTAACCCTACTATCCAGGTTCCTTCTCATAGCCCTACTATCCATGCTTTCATTTCGAAGTAACCCTACTATCCAAGTTCCTTCTCATATCCCTACTATTCAGGCTTTCATTTCGAAGTAACCCTACTATCCAGGCTTTCATCTCGACGAAACCCTAATATCTAGGTTCCTTCTCTTTTATCTCCAGACAACAAATACGACCGATTTCATATTCCCCAGTAAGTTGCTGCGAAGCCTGGGATGCGACTAGATAACATCTCATTTTTGTCTCATCAATCAAGAGTTAATTCCCCGGTAGAGTAATGGACAACCGAAGTTCCTATACTCTATTTCCTAGGACACAAATCAATATTCCCTGATGAAGTCCTCCTCAACGGCATGTACAAGAATTATTACAAAGGAATATCTTATGCAACATATATCTTTTCTGGATGGCATCTTTAAGCCCATCTCCAATGATTTTCTGTTTCCTTCCAAATGGCATCTGTAAGCCCATTCCCGATATTGCCGATCAGTATTACTTCATGCGAGTGCAAATTTCTGGGCACTCTAATGTTCAATCATCTTCCACCTTTAGATCACGAAAGGCAGACCAACCAATCTACATCCTCAAGTTTAAGAAGATTGAACAGGGGCAGCTGTTGTACCCCAAAATTTTCCCTCCCATTTTTACTCAAAACATACTCCTATAGGTCCTCAATTGCTCAAGGTTGACTAAGGATTGACCAGACAAATCCTCCTCCTAAGACAATGAGCTTTAAACTAGGGTTTCACTCCTCATCAAGATGTTTGAGTTCTAAGGGTCCTAAATTATTTCCATTGCCCTAATATGTTCTCAAGATCATCCATGCCAAGTTTCATGCCTTGCACAAGAAGTTTGTTCAACCAACTGCTCAAATGCTTGAAAATCAACTGTACTAGGTCAAAAGTCAATTGTGGCCCATATACAGTCAAAATTCAATATTTTTGGTCAACATCAACATTTTGGAGTAATATCCATCATTTGATCAAGGTATGATCACGATTCCCCAAGGAATGCCCCAAATTCTTCAAAACTCAAAAGTTGCTAAATTAGGGTTTCTATAGGAAAAGTCAACCAAACTTTGACCAGGCATAACTTTTTCATACTTTATTAGAAATTTCTCATCCAAGGCTCATTTTGAAGAGAATCCAATTCCCTACAACTCATCTTCAGCCCTCAAGTTCAAAAAATGAACTCATGAAAAGATATAAAATTCAGACATTATAGGTCATTTCAAAAAGTTAACAAAAATACCTTTTGGGTCAAAGCTTCTTACATGAACATGGAAGATCAAATTGAAATGAAACAAAAGAGGTTGCTTAGGGGACATCCTAAGCTTTCTAAAAAATCCAAGAACACCCTCTTAGGGTCAAAATTGAGAGGGATATGCATTGTGAAAGTTATCCATTTTGGGAAATTTGCCCAAAGTCAACAATGCTCAAAATTGCATTTTTTTCCACATGGGCCCGTCTTTTCAAGATTGAATCTCAATCCTAGCATAGTCCACGACCTATGGGACCCTCCATGCCTTTTTATTTTTGTTTATTTAATTTATTTTGATTTTTATTCATTTAAATTCAAATAAAATCAAATTAAATCAAACTTATGGAATGAGATTTGTTTTGCATTGAATTATAGATCATGCAAGCTGTATAACCTCAAACGAAATCGTGCAAGCTCTAAAACAAGAAGAAATATCCAATTTTGGAAAGATTTGAATCAAAATTCAAGATCATCAATCTCTTGATTCTTTACAAGTTTTATTGACCTAATTGGATTCACTACTTATACAAAAGCTTGGTGAACCCTAGAAAAGGAGATTTCACGCGCAACCTGTCTCCCTAGAGCAAGAACAAAACTCAATTTTTTGTCAAAAAAGTGGAGGTCATATTTTTGTCCATAAGGAGATTCAAAGCATCCTGAGACTTGTAGTCGATTGCTAGAGGTACTTTAAAGCCAATTGGATCATTCCCACGCGTTAAAGCACCCAGAAACACCCCATACAAAACCACAGTTTGCCCTTAATTTTTGAATTTGATTTTGAACATATGCACATGATAAATGAATTCTAACCACATTAATGTTTGTCTAGTCATTTAGAATATATTGGCATAATTAATTGTTTTTTTTTGGCACATGTACGAGTAACTGCCATTATTAGGGTTCGAAGCTTCATTTTAGGGTTTCTTGTCACAGGTTAAATTAGGCCCAATTAAGGGTCAATTCTTGTTCAGGAAATCACAAGCGATCAATCCATGGCCTTATCTGAGATTTATATTGCTTGTAATGAATTTTTGAAAACACAGGGGTTATAGCAATAGAAGTTGTCTGTAGGTAAAAGCTTTGTACCTAAAACGACAGTTCTGTGAAGAAGACGTCTAGGTGGCAGCCTATCACTGGCCAGTTTGAATCTAGCGCACGCTTTTAATTTCCAAGTATTAATTTTATTTTTCATATATAATATTATTGTGTTGTCATTTATACGACTAATCTTGGTAGCGCATATGGCCAAGGGATGAGTGTGCAAAGTCAAGGACCTCGGTTCGATCCTGGGAAAACCAATTTTGTATTTTCTAACATTTCTATGCAGGATCTAATACACCACTAGTCAACGCGCCTACCATGCACCTCAAGATATCACGCCTTGGATCATCCCCCGACCAGATCCAGTAAGCAGCAGCCAAGGAGCATGGTAAACCCTCAGATGTGAGTCCCACTGGATCAGGCGCAGCCTTGGGCCAACTGCTCTGGGCCCTGAAAATTCAGCATGCACCTCCCAAAACTACTTTCACACCAGGCCCAATCTAATTCTTTTTTTTTATAAATTTCTTTTATTTATTTTAATTATTTTTTAATTGTTTTAAAATCATTTTTTCAATTAAATCAAAAAATCACAAAAACATGAGAATTAGATTTTTCATAAAATATTTTTTCATTAATTAATTAGTAATTAGAATAACTTAAATTCTTTTTTTCCATAATTAAAAAAAACAATTAGAAGTTAGGTTAATTTGTAAAATTCATTATTTTCTCTCAAAAATCCAAAAAATATTTTTATTTATTAAATTAAATATCTTTGAATCTAATTTTGATTCTGTATTTAATTTCATCGCGCATTTATTTATTTTTCCGATTAATGTAATTGCTCCAAGTTTGTAATAGTTTAACTTAGGTTTACTATTTTCCTCCGGTTTTTGATAATGTAATCCCCCTCCCTAAAGCTTTGTAATAGCTAGGTTTAAATTTCTCACATTTTATTTTCCGTCATTATAAACTGTTAGATGATTGATAATAGGGTTGTATGCGAAAGATAAAATCATAATTTTAAAACGGTAGAAAACCCTAAATGTGCAAAGACTAAATTGACTGAAAAATAAAGACTTGCACATGCTCACTCCTAGGGTTTGCCCCACTTTGGTTGCCTTCGGTAAACGATCATGAAGTATAGGGAGTCTTAGTGGTTGTCCTCTAGTCCCAAAAGATAAAAAATGACCCATTTGAATGCTGCCTCGGAAAGATCTTTAGGACTCTAGGATAATTACTAAGGTTTCCAAACCATTGCTTTAGTGATCATAATTGTCCCTTTCTTCCCTTTCGATTGTCCCTTAAACTCCAACGATGGAGCTACCTACTCTTTAATAGTAGGATAGTGATGTCTAAAGGAAATAAGAAAATGAACAGACTTTTTCGAGTAGGTAGAAACTTTTAGGTACTTTCTCAAAACAATTTTTTTTACACATACACTTTCAAACTAAAGTTTTCAAAAAAAATTTATCACACCCTTGAGGACTGATACAAGGGTTACCATAAAGTGAAACGCCGCATTAAGGCAAATTTCAAAACTTTTTAAAGCACAAAAACCCACAAAAGAAATTTCAAAAATGAGCAAGTATCTAAGAGCCCATGGAAAACCATGGATAGAAAGGGTGCTAACACCTTCCCTTTTTATAATCTACCCCCCGTACTCAGAAACATCTCGAAAAAAGGTTTTTTCTGTTCTTTTTCCTTTTCCTTTGTTGGATGAAATAAAAGTCGGTGGCGACTCTTGCTTACTGCGACATTTGCGAACAAAAAACGCAAACCAATATTAACAGTCGGTTCTGCCACCGTATCACAACATATGTATTGATGCTTGCTAAAAATCGATTTGAAAACAACATTTCAAGGCAAAAAAGCCAAGCATCGATACATGAGAAATCAATTGGAATTCACGAATAAGTTGTATCAAAGAAATCGATACCTGTAGCAATAATTCCAAGTATCAAAACTGAAATTAATTTATGCGTCGATACCGATTAAATGCTTTAAGTTTGATTTTGACATATGAAATCAACAATTATGCACAAAGAATCGGATCAGAATCGAATTGCGACGCGTAATCAACAAATATGAACAACTATTGATATTGACGCGTAAACTTCAAGAAAAATCCCATCAAACAAATGATTTCGATAAATCACAACATTATAAAAATCAAGATTCAACCAATTCCAAAAATTCTCAACATTATCGATATCTAGAATCAATTACTTGCACAATTCAAGAATTCATATCAAGATTCAATTCAAATTATCAACACAAACGCAATTTAATCAATAATTAAAATCAATGCACAAATTAAAATCAAGACGAATTCAAGAATTCTTACCAAAAGAGATGATTGGAAATTGAATCGGAGCACAAAACACAATCGGAAGAGACCGGAGTTGGGAAGATCCGATGAGACGAAGGGATGCATCGGAGGACCTTTTGTGCGAATGGAGGCGGCTAGGCAATGTCACGGTCAGGCGGAGGACGGTCGGGCAAGGCAGGGGAGGACGATCAGTTTTCTGGTGGTCTTCGCGGTGGTCGGAGAGAATTCTGACGGAGGAGGAAGGAGTTGGATCTTGAGGTTTTATGACCTTTTGCAACTTGTGTTCTTTGAGAGAGATGAGAGAAACTTGTGAGAGAGAATTTGAATTTTGAGTGAGTTTTATGAGAAATGGAAAAAATTCATTATGAAATTGAATTGAAACAATTTATAGAAGTGATCTAAGACCATATTTGGCAAATGGTAAAAAATGCAAATTCCCTTTTTTTAGTAATGCAGAATTTTTAGCTTTTTTTGGTGTTCGGTGCGAGAACAACCTCAAGCTCATCACTGTCGGTGCATAATCCTGACGCAAAACCTGAAACAAAATCATTGATGACAAAATTTCTGACACAATGCTGAAAGAATCGCCCCGATACGATAAAATTCGAGAAAGTTATGGATTTCACAATGGAAAGAAAATTGAGACCTAAAACTCTCTGTTTCGAGTTGTGCCGATTTTTCAGCTTATTTTGGTGTTCAACTTTGGAAACAAGCCATTAGCGGTGTTCAAAACCAAACCGGCCCGATAGAAAACCGCAAAACCAAACCGAACCAAACCGAAACCGCAAAAAACCGTATTTGGTTCGGATGTGTTTGGGTCATTTTCTCGTGGAATCGCATAGTTTGGTTCGGTTTGCGGTTTGTATTTTACAAACCGAACCAAACCAAATAAAACCGCATTATGTTATAAAATCTTACTAACCAATATATATTTCTATAATTCTTTAGAGAAATCAACATGTATTATGTGTATATTTTATCATACTTTGTATTATATTCATTTTAATTTACAAATCATAAAAAATAAAATATTATTCATTTATAAATACTATTTTCACAAAATATATTTTATCATATTCTTTGTATAATATTTATTTAAGAATGCAATCTTGTTGATATCATTATTTAGATTTAGATAAAATTATAATACGCAATTTTATGTATCAAATTATAAATTTATTTTGACAATTATAAATTTTTTATGGTAATGTATGAACAATTAAATATAAAATTAAATTTTTCTATATATTTGTATGTATGACATAATAATTATTTTTGTAAAAAACCGAAACAACCGAACCAATCCAAACCGCATTAGTTTGGTTTAGTTTGGTTCGGATTTATTTTTAAAAGCCAACCGAACCAAACCGAACCGCATGTTTTTTTCTCTTGCGGTTCGGATGATTTTTTGCTTCAAAACCGCCCAAACTGCACCGCGAACACCCCTACAAGCCATAACCCGATGTCTTCTGAGCATAATCTAAACTCGGGCCCTGAAGCAAACTTGTAGCTAACAAAATTTGTGACATTGTGCCGTGAGAATCGTCTCAATACAATGAAAATTGAGAAAGTTGTGAATTTTGCAATATCGGTGACACGGTCAACAAATAACCATCTCAGGGTGCAATTTTCTCAGGTAATTCGCACTTTTAGAGATCTTACTCAAAGAATTAACTTCTGACCCAAACATACGAATTGAGGATGATATGAAGAAATTTTTTATGCCTAAAGAACCGTTCACAAATTATTTTCGGGTCAGAAGTTATGAATTTTTAAACGTCTAATAAACAATGGACCAACAAACCATTTCACTGCACCATTTTCAGGTAATTTGTATTTTTGGAAGTCTTCCTCACCAAGTCAGCTTCTGACACAAACATATGAACTGAATAAAATAACAAGCCGGTTCAAATTATCCAAGAACCACTCAAAGATTATTCTTTGGTCAAGAGTTATGAATTTTTGAATGTCCGGAAACCAGCGAACCAACAAATCCATTGTGTAACATGATTTCATGTATTTTCACTTTTGAAGATTTTCCTTAGAAAATTAGCCTTCGATCTGAACACATGAATTGGAGAAAATAACAAGATGGTTATGACGCCTAAAGAACCATTCCTAAATCATTTTTCGGTCAAAAGTTACAAATTTTGACCTCGAACCGTAAAATATAATTTTCGGCTTGAACTATCTCAAATCAACTGAAACACTTAACTTTCTGCGCAATTCAAAGCGTGATGGAACACATGAGAGCTTGGAATGATTATTACTTGATTAATTGTTGATTGAATAGCTTGGAACATATGAGGTGTGCATTTAATTGCAGAAAACCCTGAGTTCTACTTCACAGTGTTGCTTAACAGAAAAATTGTCTTTTATAGCTCTTTCTCGCAGAGAAATGCCTTGATTCCATGAGAATAGACCCTACTCCATGTATGTATGTATATGATGATGAAGTATAAGAAAATTAGGGTTAAAATTCAGAGGGTGAATTTTAGGGTACAACAGCTACCCCTATTCAATCAACTTAAACTAGAGAGCGAGATTTGCGCTAGCCTTTCAAGAAATCAAGGCAGAAGGGAATTGAATACTCAAAAGAACCATAAAATTTACACTGTGAAGAATATAAAAAATTCAGGTACTTGGTTTTTCTGTATTTTTCTATTTTTTGTGGTTTTTGTAAAAAGCGACAATCAGAGGAGAAAAGTTTAGAAGCGTACATCAGTCCATGTTTAGACATACGGGAGACCAAGTAAACTTGGGGCATACATGTCAGAACATGATTAGACACCTATAAGAAAGAGACCAACCACACCATACTCTAACAAGGATATCAATAATACATGTCCTGTAAGGATATTGGACATATAATAAGAGAGACCAAAATCCGAGGAGAACTCTCACAAAGAACACCAATCGAAGCGAACCCAAACAAAGAAAAACGGAATAAGAAAGACTAAAACTGAAGGAGGACTCTCACGAGGGATGCCAATCGAAGAGAACCCAAACAAAAAGAACCAGAATAAGAGAGACCAAAACCCAAGGAGGACTCTCACAAGGAATGTAAATTAAAGCAAACCCAAACAAAGAAAACCAGAATAAGAGAGGCCAAACCCCAAGGAGGACTCTCACAAGGAACACCAATCAAAGTGAACCCAAACAAAAAGAACTGGAATAAGAGAGACCAAAACCCAAGGAAGGATGCACTTTCCCAACCAAGGATGTTAGCTAAGTTAACAAAAGGTGACAACAACCCGAAGATACGCATCGAAACCTAGGGTAAACAAACAACTGGAGATAAAGTTGCAAGAAATGCAGGTAATCAACCCAAAATAAGCTTATGATTCAATGCATGTTTGAATTATTTTACTTTTAGAGATAGATGCAATGCTAATGACGCATGTTTAAATGATTCACTGAGGAATGGAAATATCACGAATGACTTGCTGAGAAAACCAGGAGCATTCAAGAAATCATCCTTGGGAAATTGGACTTCAACAAAGAATAACATCTGAACTGACGACCACCAGGAATAAACTGTGATGCGAGATAGCAATTCAAACATGCCAACTCCGAGGAGGGATGCCATTGAAAGTGGACTTTATAGAGAACACTGCAAAAATAAATTGCATTTCACCGAGGAGAGATCTTTGACTCCAAACGGCTCTTAACTTTCTGGGGAAACGATCAATTATCTTCCTGCTGAAAACAAGGAGCATTTTTCTTAGGGAAATAGAGATCTTCTTGCACGAAGTTCTTGATGAAAGTATACTTCACCAAGGATAAGAAAAATTAAGCAGTGATAACGAGAATTCTTGAATAAAAGAAACTCGATGACGAACTCTAGTAGAGAGCAAATCTTCTCCTGGGGAAGAAACGTTTTACTGAGGGAAAACAGATTTCCCTGCATAGAGTCCTTGACAAAAAGAGACTTATACTAGGGATAACATAACACCTTCCATCACTGAGGAATAAGAGAATTTTTACGATAACTTTCACAAGTGCGGGCCATACTGGGAAATGAACATCAGAAGGCTTTCATCTAATCACAACCTCACTGGGGAGAAGAAGACGGCTCCTTGAACAACATCAATAGGGAGTGAATTTAAGTACAAATTCCACTAGGGAAAAGAAAACCACTTCATGGGGAGGAGAGACATCTTAAACCAGAAACCTTCAAAGCTTAAATTCCACTGGAGATAGAAATAGCCTCTTATGTTACTGGAGATAATAGAATTCATACTCACATCAACATCCACAACACTGGGGACACCAAACTTAGGATATCCACCGATGTATAATCTCACTGGGGAGAAGACCCACTCTACTGGGGAAAAACAAACGACTTTGTGGGGATAATGATGATCTCTTACTGGTGAAGAAACCTAGCAAGACTCTTTTAAGAGATACACACCACCCTGGGGGAGAATAAATGCTAACCATACCGGGGTAAACAGACGCACACCACACCAGGGAGATGGGTGCAAACTTCACGGGAAAGATGAGTTCCAACTTCACTTGGGAAGTAGATGCAAACTTCATCGGGGAGTCGATGAACCACACTTGGGGATAAATAGAGGTACCATGCCTCACTGGGGATTCTCTTTTAGGGAGAGATCTCAGGAGATAAGTATCTTAGCAAATGAGCTTTCATTGAGTAACAGTGCAGATCACACTGGGGAAAAATATTCTATTTGAAGAAACATTATTTCCATCAATCAGTTTGTGTGGGTAACAAACTAGAATACTCTCACCTTTCTTAGTCATATCCTATTTGTCATGAGCGGACACAAAGTACCTGCAAAACAAAATCACAACAACATGTCACAGGTAGGAAATGGAAAACTTTGGCCATCACCCAAGACACCTGAAATCTCAAGTAATTTCATTTGTTTATATCATGATTTACGTAGCTTCAATACTTTTAAATGCAAAAGTTTACCAAAAATTTGACGTTTCTGCAATCAAAATAGTAAAAGTAAAAATGCAAATTTTAGATAAAAGAAAATTTAATTGATTGATTGATTGGCTTGTAAATAGGCATTTACATCAAGAAGAAATTCCTAGAAAAAGGTAATTGCATACGAAACATAAAAAGGAGATACATTGATGGCAATGTGAAGACGGATTTCGATCGGGTTCCGACTCTGCTATGACTCTTATAACCTCAAAGCTTCTTAATATCTTGCTTTTTGAAGAAACTGGTTGGATTAATTCCTTATCCTTCCAAGTTACTCAACTGTGATAGATAATAGTGTTACAGATGGAAAGCAGACCGTATTCATTCGCTTTAAATCCCTAACTTTTTCCTTGATCTCCCTTTTGGGTTTTCAATCCACGGGATACCCATTTTTGCCTAAGCTGCCTTTTTCAAGTTTTCAACTTAATGGGTGTACACAATTATTTTTTACTCTTTTCACTTCTTCTTTTTTGTCCCTAATTTTTGCCCGAACCTTTTTATTCATTTTTATGGTTCGTCGGGGCGCCCTTTTTTGCCTAAGTCATCGACTTAGCGGGTCATTTCATGCGAAGTATTTTTTAACTACATCTGCATTGACGGGGTGAGGGAAATCCTCTTTTCCCATAGTTGTAAGAATCATGGATCCTCCTGAGAAGAACTTCTTTACAACATATGATTCTTCATTATTCGGAGCCCATTTTCTCCGAGCATCTGTATTATTGGGAGGCAAGATCCTCTTCAGCACCAGATCACCAGCTTGGAAATTCTGAGGACATACTTTCTTGTCAAAAGTTTTTTCATCCTCCTCTAGTACAACTGCCCATGTCAGATAGCTGTTAATCTCTTCTCATCGATGAGATTCAACTAATCAAGTATATTTTGAACCCACTCAAATTCATCAAGCTATACATCTATCATTATCATTAAAGAAGGAATCTCCACTTCCACAGGCAGGACTGCTTCCATACCGTATACCAGAGAGAAAGTTATAAGTGTTTGTTGGCAGCAATTTTGGTAAAATAGTGACTTGTTAATGTTTTGCTAAATGTCTTAACATTTGGAGAAAAACTATTTTGAATGATGTCAAATAAGATGTCTTGACATCTACCTACTGAACTGATCTCAGTCCAAAATTAGTTAAGTCTTTTGTTTCCTATTTTCATGCGAGGCATAATTCAGGATTTGTGATCTACAGGCTACGAAAAATATGGAGGAATATTTTTCAAATTGCATAATTTTATCTTGGCCTATTTTTATGTAAGTATTCAAAGGATTTGAATATTTGTTTTTAAGTCCAAGCCCAAAGCTGCGCATATATAAGGACTTGCTTCCTTATTCAAAGACAAGCAACTTTTGAAGAAGAATACTTTCTTTCTGATTATAAGTTTAGGCTTTTTATTTGTAATACACTCTAAGTATTATTTTAAATACTTGAGTTGTTATTTGGGTTGTTAATTATGTATCATTCATATGCTTTTAAGCATTGAATGATTGAAGTGTTTCAAACTTATTAATTATGTAAGTGATTGAAGGGATTTGAGGATGGCCTCATACCTAGGTGAGTCTTAGGTAGAAGTTTATCTTGGGTAGTGATTAGATCGTAAAATGGTTATTTATTGAGGGTCTACGAATTGATACTATTTAGTGAACTTGTCCATGGCTTGGTAGCCCCCAGAGTAGGTGTTGTTGTATACTGAACTGGGTGAACAATCTCTTGTGTTTTTATTGCTTTTGATTTTACTGCACCTTACTTACAAACAGAT
This sequence comes from Vicia faba, assembly GCA_948472305.1. Lineage (NCBI taxonomy): Eukaryota > Viridiplantae > Streptophyta > Magnoliopsida > Fabales > Fabaceae > Vicia > Vicia faba. The sequence goes on from OX451740.1 coordinate 346,377,473, forward strand.
ATTTGTGTTGTGACATCTCATTCGACATCACATCTCGGATACCAGAATTTCAATTGGTATTAGATCAAGCATCTTGCTCTTTATCTGGGTGAGATCCAGGGAAGACACTTTCTGGTACCATGGACAAGGAAGGAGGATTTGTGAACAGACCACCCATTCTGGATGGAAGCAATTATGACTAATGGAAACCATGTATGGTTGCCTTTTTAAAGTCCTTAGACAGCAGGGCCTGGAAGGCTATTTTAGGAGGATGGAAACACCAAGTCAAATTGGGAGAGAATGGAGAACCTACTTCTGAATTAAAACCTGAAGCAGATTGGTCTAAGGAAGAAGATGAAATTTCTCTTGGAAATTATAAAGCCTTGAATGCTATATTCAATGGAATTGACAAGAATATTTTCAGATTGGTGAATACATGTGAAGTTGCTAAGGATGCATGGGGAATTCTTTAATCTACTCATGAAGGCACATCCAAAGTTAAGATGTCAAGACTTCAGCTGCTCACCACAAAATTTGAGAATTTGAGGATGAAAGATGATGAAAGTATAAATGACTTCCATATGAACATCCTTGAAATTGCTAATGCCTCTAGTGCTTTAGGAGAGAAAATACCTGAAGACAAATTGGTGAGAAAGATGCTCAGGTCTCTTCCCAAGAGATTTGATATGAAAGTAACTGCTATAGAAGAAGCCTAAGACATTGACAAAATGAAAGTGGATGAACTTGTTGGATCCCTTCTAACATTTAAATTAAGCATAAATGAAATATCTGAGAATAAAAACAAAAACATAGCCTTTGTATCTAATACTGAAGATGAATAAGAGGAATGTGATCTGGATAGAGATGGAGGAATATCAAATTCCCTAGCTATGCTTGGAAGACAATTTAATAAAGTGATAAAAAGAATGGATAGGAACCAAAGGTCAAATGTCAAGAACATCCCATCTGACATCTATAAGTCAAATGAGGTGGGAAGAAAAAGGGTTGAAGAAAAATCTTCTCAAGGGAAGGGAATACAATGTCATGAAAGTGAAGGCTTTGGTCACATTAGAGCTGAATGTCCTACATATCTAAAGAAACAGAAGAAGAATCTATTTGTTACTTGGTCTGAAGAGGACTCAGAGAGTGATCTTGAAGAATCTTCCAAATATTTGAAAGCATTAATAGGTAAATATGTATCTGATGAAGAGTCTAGTGATGGGGAACTAACCTTTGATGAGTTAGCTGCTTCATACAAAGAATTATGTCTTAGAAGTGCAGAAGTATGTCTTGAAGGGGAGAAACAGAAAACCCTTATAACTCAGCTGAAGGAGAAAAGGGAAGAGCATCTTAGAACAATTTCTGATCTGGAAAGTGAAGTGTCCTCTCTAAATTCAAATCCTGATAGAATGGCCAAATCTCTCAAGATGCTGAATAATGGGTCTGACACATTAGATGAAATTCTCCAAGCAGGAAGAGTGACATGAGATAAGAGTGGTTTAGGTTTCAATGATAGAAAGGAACCTAACTCAGAAGAGCCTTCATCTGTTTCCACTCATGCCAAGCGTAAACCAAAAATATATCAACATGTGGGCAAACATCATGATAAGAAAGGACATCTTGGGAAACCTCATGGGAAGAAAAAGCTTAATCACACCAGAGAAAATCCCCAGCCCTGGAAATGGCATCACTGTGGAAGGCTTGGACATATAAGGCCCTTCTGTTTCAAATTGTATGGGTATCCTAAAAATACTCCTCTTCCCAAAATAGCAAAAAGAAGAAACCGTGGGTTCCCAAGTCCAATGTTAGAAGTATCATTACTCACATCTCTCTGAGTATCAACCAAATATGACTAGTACTTTGACAGTGGCTGATCTAGACACATGACATGTGTCAAGAATCTGTTGGTGGATGTCAAATCTCATTCCACCAGTTATGTGACTTTTGGTGATGGAGCAAAAGGAGAAATCAAAGGTGTTGGCAAGCTTGACTGTTCAGGAGTTCCTAAGCTTGATAATGTGTTACTTGTAAAAGGGTTAACAACTAACCTGATAAGTATAAGCCAACTATGTGATCAAGGATTTAAAGTTAACTTCTCCAAGGAAGAATGTATTGTATGCAATGAAAGAATGAAGTTGTCATGATAGGAATCGGATCTAAAGACAATTGTTATCTATGGGTTCCTCAAGAGTTAAACCTCTCTTCAACATGTGTTTTAGCCAAAGAGAATGAAGTTAAACTATGGCATCAAAAATTAGGGCCCTTGCATCTGAAAAGCATGAAGAGAATTATATCTGAAGAAACAGTGAGAGGGATTCCTAAGCTCAATATAGAAGAAGGAAGGGTATGTGGTGACTGTAAAATTGGAAAGCAGACTAAGATGTCACATCAGAAGATTCAACATCTTACTACATCAAAAGTTTCAGAACTTCTTCACATGGACTTGATGGGACCTATGCAGGTTGAAAGTCTTGGTGGCAAGAAGCATGCTTATGTTGTTGTAGATGACTTTTCTAGATACACATGGATAAGCTTTATTAGAGAAAAATCAGAAACTTTTAAAGTGTTCAAAGATCTTTGTTAAACACTTCAAAGGGAAAAGGAAAGCCATGTCATAAGAATCAGGAGTGATCATGGAAAGGAATTTGAGAACAACAAATTTGCTGAATTTTGTTCCTCTGAAGGAATCAGCCATGAATTCTCTTCTCCCATTACTCCTCAACAGAATGGGATTGTAGAACGCAAGAATAGGACTCTCTAAGAATCTTCCAGAGCCATGATTCATGCTAAGAAGATACCCTACCATTTATAGGCTGAAGCTATGAATACTGCATTCTATATTCATAATATAGTCACTCTAAGGAAAGGCACTTCAGCTACTTTGTATGAAATATGGAGGGGAAGAAAACCAACTGTAAAATAATTTCATGTTTTTGGAAGTAAATGTTACATCTTAGCTGATCATGAACAAAGAAGGAAGATGGATCCCAAGAGTGATGAAGGAATATTCCTGGGTTACTCTACAAACAGTAGAGCATACAAAGTGTTTAACTTTAGTACCAAAGTTATGATGGAGTCAATAAATGTTACTATTGATGATAGAGGATGAAATGTTGAAAAAGATGTCTCAGAAGATGTTGGAACATCTTGCCTGATAGTCCAACTGAATCAAATGACACAAGTATTGATTCTAATCCTCCTCTAGAATATCCCCAGCCTAGTCATCTCAATAAAGGACCTTCAATCAGAACTCAGAAAGATCATCCTAAGGAGCTCATCATAGGAGATCCAAACAAGGGAGTTACTACTAGATCAAGAGAAGGGATTTCTAACTCTTGCTTTGTATAAAAAATTGAGCCTAAGAATGTCAAAGAGGCCCTAACTGGTGATTTCTGGATTAATGTTATGCAAGAGGAGCTAGAATAATTCAGTAGGAATGAGGTTTGGGATTTGGTTCCAAGACTTGAAGGGACAAATGTGATTGGCACTAAATGGGTATACAAGAATAAATCTGATGAAAAAGGGGTGGTCACTAGAAATAAGGCAAGGTTAGTTGCACAAGGATACACTCAAATTGAAGGATTAGACTTTGATAAAACCTTTGCTCCTATGTCTAGACTTGAATCAATCAGACTACTGTTGGGAATTGAATGCATTTTGAAATTTAAATTGTTTCAAATGGATGTAAAGAGTGACTTCTTGAATGGATACCTGAAAGAAGAAGTTTTTGTTGAACAGCCAAAAGGATTTGTTGATCCAAGTTTTCCTAAACATGTTTATAAACTGAAGAAAACTCTGTATGGATTGAAGCAAGCTCCAAGAGCTTGGTATGAGAGACTGGCATAATTCCTTGGGGAAAATGGATATAGAAAAGGTGGCATAAACAAGGCTCTCTTTGTCAAAGAAGAAGAAGGGAAGATTATGATTTCTCAAATTTATGTTGATGATATTATATTTGGTGGGATGTTAAATGATATGGTTCAACATTTTTTCAAGCAGATGCAGTCTGAATTTGAGATGAGTCTTGTTGGTGAATTAACCTATTTTCTTGGTCTGCAAGTTAAACAAATGGAAGACTCCATATTTTTATCTCAAAGCAAGTATGCCAAGATTATAATGAAGAAGTTTGGGATGGAGAATACAAGTCATAAAAGAACCCCTGCACCCACACACCTGAAGTTGACTAAATATGAAAAAGGAGTAAGTGTAGATCAATGTCTCTACAGAAGCATGATAGACAGTCTTCTATATCTCACAGCTAGCAGACCAGACAATGCCTTTGTTCTAGAAGTGTATGCAAGATACCAAGTCGATACCAAAGTTATCCATGCCAACCATGTAAAGAGGATTCTCAAATATGTGAATGGGAAAAGTGACTATGGTATGTTGTACTCTCATGGATCAAATTCTGCCTTAACTGGTTTTTGTGATGCTGATTAGGCAGGAAGTGTTTATGATAGAAAGAGTACATCAGGAGGATGCTTCTTTCTGGGAAATAATCTCATATCTTGGTTCATCAAGAAGCAAAATTGTGTGTCCCTGTCCACTGCTAAGGATGAGTACATTGCTACTTGAAGCAGTTGTTCTCAATTGGTTTGGATGAAACAAATGCTATCAGAATACAATGTCAAACAAGATGTCATGACATTATTTTGTGACAATTTAAGCGCCATAAACATTTCAAAGAATCCCATTCAACATAGAAGGACCAAACATATTGACATCCATCATCACTTCATAAGAGAGCTTGTTGAAGAAAAGATTATAGCCTTAGAACATGTAGCCACTAAATTGCAACTGGTTGACATCTTCACAAAGGCTTTAGATGCTAATCAATTTGAGAATTTAAGAAGAAAATTAGGGATATGTTTATATAAGGGGTTGTAGCAATTAAAAGTGTGTGGGAATATCATTAAAGTGATATTATATTATTTGTGTTTCTAATAAATAAATTTTAGAAAACAATCATTACAAGACTGCCTCAAATTGTTTCCCACGTGGTACTACATTTCTTCTCTCTACTTTCACAAACTCTTCATTCTCCTCAACAGAAGAAGAACCCTTGCCATTCCTCATCTCCTTGCTAGAAATTTTTCAAACATGTCTCAACATCACACATCATCTTCCTCAAAATCTGCAAATGAAAACCTTTCTCTTGTCAGAGTACTGGATATTACTCCTCTATCAACGATCCCTCCACTTGATAAAAAGGTCAAGAAACCTAGATCATCACCAACTAAGAAATATAAAGATGAGAAAGGTAACTCTTCTACTGCTACTGACAATAGAACTGAAGAAGATATTGTCAATGTTGATAGAAGCATCAGAAGGCTTGTGGACAAAATTTTAAATGAAGGATTTGTCGTGCCTAGGATTTCTACTACCTTTGCTCGCATGCCTCCTCCTGCTAACAAAGGAAGTAACCCTAAAAATAATGTTGCTGATTCATCCAAGAAAGATGCTGCTAATAGAAAACTTGAGAAGCTTGCTACTTCTGCCCTAAAATAAATGGAAGAAGAAGATGTTGATCAAAATGTTGACCAAAATGTTGAAGAAAAATATTCCTCTAAAGAAGATGTTGTTGTCTCCAAGGATGGAGAAGGTCAAAAGGCTGACAATATAGTCAATGTAGAAGAGTTGTCTGACAATTAGCTCATCACTAATGTTGTACTTGGTATTGCTATAAGGCTATAGTCCAGAAGAGTGAAAGATGCAAGTATCACACCCCCTCCCAAAAAAATCAAGAAGAAAACCATCTATGGACCCTGTTGTACCCCAAAATTTGCCCTCTCATTTGTCAAGTATTTGCTCACAAGATCTTCTACAACATCAAGTTTGCAGCACCGATGCATCAACTTAGGCTTGAAATTGGCACAAGGGCAAAATGGTCAATTGCATACTGAAAAGTCAAACTTTGACTTTTTGGTCAACATTACATTTCAAAGATCAAATTTCATCAAGACATTCAAGAATATCAAGCTTAATCATCAAGAAGTCAAGAAAGTCAAAAGTCAACTTGAAAAGTCAAGATCTCCAAGACTTAGAAATTTTCTAAGTGTTTTTATACATGATAATTTCATCACTTCATGCCATTCTTTCACCAAGACGCAAGACGGTTCAAGGGAAACTTTCAACATGAAAGTTGTAGATTTCCATGATATCTACAACATTTCTTTAAACAACTTCTGCTAAATATGCATGGATCTCAAGTTATAAATTCATAAAGTCATGACATTTTCATTTAACACTTAGAGAAATTTTCAGCAGTTTTGGTCAGGTTTTTATCCCAACTTCTTGGCCAATTTTCATCAAGTTCCAATTTTATTTAACAAAAGTGGTAAAATGAAAGTTATAGAGGGTGTTTCAAGCTTTCTAAAACATCCAAGAGCATGAATTTATCATACTTGAGTTAGGAGATTCAAGGGCATGAAGTTGGGCATCCACCCGTGATTTGCAAGTCATTCTATTGAAGAACACACAATAAAACCCTTATGCTATGCTGCATAATCTTATGTTGTAGGCCTTATTTCTTGAAAATCTCTACATAATTTAATGTTTACACCCACTTTTGAGCTATTACCCAAGTGTTTAAGCCATTGACCAAAGGATCTTTCCATTTATGGCATAAAGGCACCATTGCTATTCTTGAAAAGCAAGCTTTTTGTACAAAACTTGTATTGAGCCACACTTTGTTTGTTTCTGATTTTACTCCACCATAAAACATGGAAATCAACCCCCTATAAACCATCAACTTTGGTACTTCATCTTGGAACCATGGAGTACTTGACATAGTTTGATACTTACATCCCAACCAAACCATAACATGTTGTCTTGTAAACCTATTCAGCCTTTGTTCACAAGTCCTTTGCCTATAAATAGAAGAAGAATTTGCAAGACAAAGAGGTTAGAAAAAATAGAGAGAAAGGCCAGAAAATAGAAGGAGAAACTAACACTCAAACTCATTTTTGCTGTCAAAAAACCAGATTTGTCCATAAAACCTCCATTTTTGAGCTTTGAAGTCCACACCTTTGAATCTCAGACCTTGCAAGTTTTCTCCAAACAAACCATTCAAACACTTCACATACCCCATATAGAAGTTGTTCAAACATAAGAATAACTTCTGTAACATCACTACCACCATCTTCTAAACTCAAAAAAAAAAAATACATTGCAACATGACTTGGTTGGAGTGGTTCAACCATTTTCGGTATAAAAGGAAGGTCGGAGTTACTTCAAGAAGGTTCAAAGGAGCTCGATCAATCACCACTTTGCACCTGAATACCTCTGTATGTGTCCTAAAGCTTCCGCTTAGAGAGGTAAACTTTCTCAAACCGTGATCTCATTGTTCATACATCATTTGCTTTTGTGCTCAAAAGATATAACAAGACAGATCAAAGAGAAAAAACTAACAAAAAGCCAGACCAGAGGTTGACAAGGGTGCCCGTGTCACACGACACGGCCCGTGTTAGCTTATTTGGGTTGAAAAACATAGTAAAATGCAGGGACAGATGCTGACACGGGTGCCCGTGTCAATCGACACGGCCCGTGTCAGAGTTACTGGTTCAGACACGACCAAAAAAAAGATGAACAGGGGCTAACACGGGCGCCCGTGTCACGTGACACGACCGTGTCAGGATGGCTGGGACCAAAAAAAATTCATAAAAGTCATGGACAGGTCCTGACACGGGTGCCCGTGTCCACTGACACGGCCCGTGTCAGCTCGGGCACCAAATTTCTTGAATTTTGGAGATTTTTTAGGTTCTTTTGGACATATTACATTGCTTGGAAGTGACCTAACTTTATAAAACCTTTTTGTCAAATTAAACCTTAAAAAAAATATTTCTAAACAATTAACTTAGACTTAGGTTTTTCTTCAATGAAATTAATTACAAAACCTTTTGCTATAGAAAACCCTAAAAAACAATTGCTCTCACTTTACATCTTCTTGCATATTCTACTATTTTTGCATTATGAATTATGTAATTGTCAAAGCCTTGTAATAGTAATTAGGGTTTAATTTTCTTGCAATCCCCATTTGTACATTTGTATACCCCATCCCCATAATGATATAATAGCGTAGTAATTTTACTTTCCATAATTTATCGCTTTTATATCAATGCTAGTAAACTAGGGTTTGTATGGAAAGATAAAACCAACAAGTAGATCACCCTAATCAAGACTACATGCATGTAAATAAAACACATTTGCACACTTACACCCTTAGGGTAATTCCACTTGTTTCCTATCAGAAAATAGTCATGTCCCTCGAGCATGGGCGTTTTAGCAAAGGCCCTCGATAAAAGATCGTAGTCCCTCGATGACCCTTGATGTTTCCTTAGGTAAACGATCTAGTCCCTAAAATGACATTGCTAAAACGTCCCATATGTTGCCTTCTATGACTATACAAATGTCCCAACGCCCGTCCCTTCACATCCAACGATGGGGCTTCTTACCAAATCAATGGTAAGATAGCCACATCTAAAGGAGGAGGAAAAGCACATTTAAAGCCGTTCGAGTAGGTAGATTCGCTCCTAGTTACTCGTTTGCTCACACCAAAAACATTTTTATACACCCACACTCCCATCTTTGAACTATTTTTGAAACAAACACTTTGTATGCGTTCTTATAGAAATGAGAATCGTTACAAAGTTACATTTTCAAAATACTTTCAAAAACACATCTCACAAACACACCTTTGAACTATTTTCGAAACAAACACTTTGTAGGAGTTCTTATAGAAACGAGAACCATTACGAAGTTTCATTTTCAAAAATACTTTCAAAACATACACCACAAGCACATTCAAACAAAAGCAAGTGATCTAGCAAGTAACTAAGAGCCCATGGAAAACCATGGATGAAAAGGGTGCTAATACCTTCCCTTTTCATAATCTACCCCCCGAACTTAAGAAACAATCTCAAAGGTCTTTCTTGTGCTTTTTCACCTTTCCTTTTGGATAAAAGAAAAGTCGGTGGCGACTCTTGCTAACCGCGACATTTGCAAATCAATTGCAAAACCCTCAAGTCAGTTCTCCCATCGTATCACAGAACTGACGACTCTGCAGGGGATTTTCTAAAAGTGGGGTTACCTTAGGGATATATCAAATTTACTTGCTTACATTGTTTGATTTGTATGCTTTACATTATGGTTTTTTGTTTGGGTTTGAATCCTCTACCCGGATTTGGGATACATTATAGGTAAGTTGCAATACGTTGTGGAAACTGTGCGGGTTATACCGACCTGGTCTAACCAATAGCTATGTTAGTGCGACATATTTGTGGGTACCGGTAGCCTTTGAGTTAATCAAAGAGATTACGGGGCCGCTGAGTGATGTCATGAAGCACTAATGAACTTATAGAACCTTTACTTGACCAACTTGGACTTTAGGATGTAGTGAGATGACCGACTTTGGTGCAGTCCGAAGTTGGTAGATACTCGATACTACACTCATTGAGGTTTGGTTTCTTGGGATATTTCGGTCGCCATTAAAGAGGCTTGAGCTGAAACAATTACCAAGGAAACAATCCAGTGATATTGAGCTCCTTAGAACCCGATTACTATTAACTAGGACAGGTTGAGCCAACTAAACTTCAAGAGGGTACTTACCTACAAACTCCATGCAAGCCTAAACCTAAGGACTTGTATGCTTTGTGTGAATATGATTATTTGTATATACACTTGCTTACCTCGCATACTTGTACATAACATCATAACATCATACTGTTGTACCCCAAAATTTTCCCTCCCATATTCCTCAAGAATTGCAAAGAGCATGCTTCAAAATTCCCCAAGGGTTGCACAGTTCAAGGGCCTCATAACAGTCAAAAACTAGGGTTTTGGTTCTGACAAAGAAAATGAAGTTTCCAAGGGTCCAATTAAGTACCACATGCTTATAAACATGGTCAAGCATCCTCATACCAAGTTTCAAGATTTACAACACAAAATTGCACCGTCAAAAACCCTAATTGCTCAACAGTCAACTGCAGGGGCAAAATGGTCATTTGACAGTCAAAAGTTCAAATTTTTGGTCAACATCTCATTTTGAAGCCACAAACATCATTTTATCAATGCTTGATCATGATTCTCAAAGTATGGCTCAAAAAGTCTCAAGATGCAAAAGTTTCCATATTTGGACAGTTGAAAAAGTCAACTGTAACTTGACCAAGGCATAACTTCCACATGGTTTATCAGAAAAATTCCATCCAAATCTCATTTTGAAGGTAAAGACATTTCCTACAACTCCTATTCACACTTCAAGTCCAAGAAATGCTCTCACAAAAAGTTATCAATTTCAACATTATAGGTCATTTTCAAAAGTCAACAAAAAGGGACTTTAAGTCAAAGGACATAACTTGAGATTGGTAAATCAAAATGACATGGGACCAAAGGCATTGGTTAGAGGACTTCAAGACCTTTCCAAAATGTCCAAGAACATGATTAAAGCTTAAACATTGAGTAAGATATGCCTTGTGGAAGTTGGGAAATATTTGGGTATTTTGAAAAGTCAACTTTGCTTCAAATGCCTTAAAACTGCTAATGGGCCACATTTTCTTCCAAGAATCATCATCCAAAGCATATGCACGACCATTTGGCCCAAAGGGAATTTATTCATCATTTTTATTTATTTATTTGAATTTTTAAATTGCTATTAATTCATTTAATAAAATAAAATATGTGAAAAATACCAAAGCAAACTTTTCAAATCTTTTTATGCATGAAATATCTTCAAGATTTCGTGCATTATCTGATATGGAAAGAATCAAGGTGATTTGGACATAATTGGTATCAAAACACATGTGAAAAAGATTGATAAATATGCCATGAAAATCAAATATTGTTCTCATCAATGCAAAGATCTTTTGATTGAAAACTCAACCCTAATTCACTCCATACATAAGCAAGATGCTAGACCTAGTGGAAGGGACCTGAAAGCTGCGCCCAAAGCTGAAGAAGAACATTGCAATTTTTGTGGAAAAAGTGAAAACTGAAAACAATATTCTAGCACGATTCAAAGCAAAATACCAATTGCAAAAGCTTCCTAAGGCATTACTGAATCTAACTGGACACTTTTTCAATCTTCACACGCCCAGAATTGGTATATAGAACTCAAAGTTTTTCACATTTTATGCATATTCGTGTTTCAGTTTTTAAGCATTCTCATTGCATTTTTTTTGTTGATTTACACTAATTGGACCATTCTGAATCTAACCATGCTCTTCAATTGAGTTTTTGTGCATTGTAAGAGAAATCACCATTGAAGCATTCTAGGTTTTCAGAGTTGCAAATTTGGGGTTTCTCTTATCCAGAAAAATTAGACCCTAAGACCAGGACTGTTGGATTCAGAAGCTTCACGCGAATCATTCTCACAGCTCGCAATCAATTTATGATCCACAGGGTGCTAATCGCTATTTTTATACTTGCCATTTAGTGGGGGTTTAAAACCCCCGCTATTCAGTTTGTTTTTGTTTCAGGTACAGCAAGCAAGTGGGGAAGAAGGTGAGGTGTAAGGCGATGGTTGGTGTATTTGAATTTCGCGCGGAAAAATGCCACTAATCTTTGTTTCACGTTATATTGATCACTTGTCATATTATGTATAAAGCAACACAACAGCGCAGCTGGCAAGGTATTGGTATGGTAAGCAATGGGACCTGGGTTCGATTCCCAAGTGCCCTCACTTTATTCATATATTTTGTTTCAAGTTAATCCCATGCAGTTTCAAGCCTCAGGACCACCATGCGCTCCACAATCTCAGCTTGCCACATGGCCTATAACCTCAATCCAAGGGCCCTGATTGGAAGAGTACCATGGGCGTGAGTCAGAGATGCCACATACGCGCTGAAAAGTCAACCAAAGGCCTCCAATCATTGGGCCAGAATTGCTGGATCACACCTCCAGTTTGGGGACAGAACCCCCCATTGGTTTGCTTTTTCATTCTTTTTTTATATTTTTCTATTTTATTTGTTTTAATTAGTTTTAATTTAATTCTTTAAATTAATATTTTCTTAACATAAAAAATAATAAAAATCAGAAAGTCATAAAAATTAAAATATATTTCATTTAATGTTATTTTTTGTAAATAAAGTCTTATTAATTAATTAGTTTTTATTCTAGGATTAATCTTAACATTTTCTTAATAAACTTAAAATTTGTAGAATTAGGTTTTAATTACTTTTATCTTTTTCTTTTCTTTTATCATCTCTAATAATTAATTATTTATTTTCGTAAATAAAATTGTATTAATTAATTAGGTTAACCTTAGATTAAATTTTAAATGCTTTTCTTAATAAATTAAAAAATAACTAGAATTAGGGTTAATTAGGTTTTAAATTCCATTTAACTCTCATAAAAATCCATAAATACAAAAAACTCCAAAAAAAAATCTTTTCTTTTTCATTTTAATTTAATTAATTTGTTAATCATAATTTAATTTCATTAAAAAGGGTCCAACGCACTCGCTTTCGATTATTAGTTCGTTTCGCGCATTCTTGTCCTTTCTTATAATATTCATGTAATTCTCCCAAAGCTATGTAAATCAGACGTTTATCTTTTTCGCATTCTTTATTTTATTTTAAATCGGGTCCTGGATTAAATTTGGCGATGTGGACCCGCGCCTTTGTAATAGCGTAGGAACTTTTAATTTCCGCACCTTTTTAACTGTTAATAAATTTGCATGCAAGAATGAATGTTAAAATAAGAACAAAAGCGTAGATCACCCATGACATGACAAGACAAAATATCTGAAAACGACACACAAATCACACACCACCCCTAGGGTACGCCTCACTGTTGCCTTGCCCCTCGAAAGGTGATCGTCGAGTAGAGGATGTTTTAGTAAGTCCTCATGATCCGGGAACCTGGCATGAGGGTAGCTTCTAAGGTGTCTTCCTATTGCTCCGGTGATCACCACATCCCGAACTTCGAATTGACCCGAACACCTCCAACGGTGGTGCTACCTACCTCTCAATGGTGGGATGGCACTACTTTAAGGACATTTACACAGACGAATTCCTTAGGGTAGGTAGACGACTCTAGATACTTGCTCTAATTTCAAAACAAATCAAAAATACTTTTCACACCGACACCTTTTCAAAAAGCTTTCAAAAGCAATTTTTCAAACACTCTTGAGGACCGATACAAGAGTCGAACTGAAATTTTCAAAGAAACTTTTTAAAACCCACAGTTGAAAAGCAAACAAACCATTTTTGAAAACACAAATGAGCAAGTATCTAAGAGCCCATGGATAACCATGGATAGAAAGGGTGCTAACACCTTCCCTTTATATAACCTACCTCCCGAACCGAGAGCAATCTCTATAAGGAATTTTTCTGTGCTTTTGTCTTGTCCATGTTGGAGAAAATAAAAGACGATGGCGACTCTTGCTTCCGCGACATTTCGCGAACCAGCGTTAAACAGTCAGTTCCAGATCCACCGATCACAGAACTGGCGACTCTGCTGGGGAATCTTTATAAAGTGAGGTGTACCTTAGGGATAGTTCATAACTGTGTTTTCAATTGCTTTCTTTGCTTGCTTTAAATTGTGGGACTGTCTTGGGAGTTCTATAGATCCTAACCCGGATCTGGGGATACCTTCTTAGAAAGTAACAACAAGGCTGTGAGGGAACTGTGCGGGGTATACCGACATGGTTGAAACAGTCTGCTACGTTGATGTGGCACTTTGGTGTGTACCGGTAACCCTTGAGTTCAGTCAAGGAGAGTACGGGGCCTCCGCGTGGTGTCATGAAGCATCAACAGACCTTAGGAACCTTAATTGAACTATCTTGGCCTCTTTAGGGTAGTGAGATAACTGACTTTGGTGCAGTCCGAGGTTGGTTGATACTCGATACTACACTCAATTGAGGGTTGCTTTCCTGGAATATTTCGGTCGCCAGTTCAGTGGCTAAATCGAAACGATGAACAATGAAAGCAATCCGGTGATATTGGGACCCTTAGAACCCGGTTACTTCTAATAGGACAGGTTGAGCCCACCAACTTCAAGAGGGTAATACCCAGACCCCATGCTGGCCTAAACCGTAAGGGCTTGTCTTGTGTGACTTGTGTGCCTTACATGTTTGTCTTTGTAAATATCTGTGGTGTGTTTAATCATAGCATCATGACATCATCCAGCATCATATGCATTGACTAACCATTTCAGGGGTTCGAATCTTCATCTTTGTTCTTGTTTTGTAGGACATGGAAACTGTTCGCAGAAAGACAATTCAAATCAGCCTTGTAAGGATCCCTCCTCAGCTTAAGGAGCTTATATCCAGGATTCCCGAGAGCTCTTCATTCAGTGAAAGACATGGAAGACTCATCAGCTTGGTCAAGGCCAACATTGAGGAAGATATGATAAAGGTCCTGTTCCAGTTCTTTGACCCTCTGCATCACTGTTTCACCTTCTTGGATTATCAGCTGGTACCTACATTGGAGGAGTTCTCCCGGCTCCTGAAGATCCCTATCCTTGATCAACTACCCTACAACGGTACATAAAAGGAACCCAAGCTTGAAGAGATTGCTAAAGCCTTGCACCTACAATCATCTGACCTCAAGGGACATTGGGAAGTTAGAAGTGGTATCAAAGGGTTCTTAGCCAGGTTTCTGTTTGAAAAGGCCCATGAATGTTGGAACTCCCTTAACTTACAAGCTTTTGAAGAAGTTGTAGCCCTCCTTGTCTATGGTTTGGTGTTGTTCCCTAACCCAGACCAGCTTATAGATATCAGTGCTGTCCAGATCTTCATGTCCAGAAATCCTATACCTACGTTGCTGGGGGACATCCTTCACTCATGTTACACTCGAACCATGAGAAAAAGAGGTATCCTTATGTGTTGCACTCCTCTCCTGGGAAGGTGGTTTATTTCGCACCTTCCACAATCAGTTTTGAAGAACGAGCGGGGTTTGAGATGGTCACAACGGTTGATGACTCTCACACATGCAGATATACATTGGTGCCCTCGGTCTAGAGAGGATGTCACTATCATTGATCGTTGCGGGGAGTACCCTAATGTTCCTTTACTTGGAATCAGAGGAGGTATTACTTACAATCCATGCCTGGCTTGGAGACAGTTTGGTTATGCTCGGAGGGATGGCCCTCATGACATGTTAATTCCTGACATAGTTTTTGACTTCGACAATGATGCACAAGGACTTCGCCAGAGATTTATCAGAGCCTGGAGGATGCCAAGTAGGATAGACAGCAAGACATTGGGGCACAGGAATTCCATCCCATTGGAACCTTATCTCAAGTGGGTACGGGCCCGCTCCCAGAAGTTAGTAATGCCTTATCCTCATGTGCTCCCTGTGATCAAAGAGCCAGTCTTGGAAGGAGAAGTGTCCTACACCATTCAGCATCCTGATATGCCCACATCATGGGAAGAGATGCAGAAGAGCTGGATCCAGCTTAAGGAAGAACGAAATTCTCTTGAGACCAGTCTACATGCTAGTGAAAAGAAGGTCTTGGAGCTCACCCGCCTATTGCATGAGGAGAGGAATCTCAACACCTACATAGCTCCAAAGAGGATGCGTAGTGTCTTTTGGGATTGATTTGCTTTGTAATTTGTGCCCATGAGGCTTTGATGTACTGAACAATTATTTCCTTAACGATAACGTGTGTTCTTTTTTGTCTACAACAAATTTGAACTTTCGAACCCTTGAATGCATTGCATAAACACATATCATTCATCATGTGCATAGCAGGTTTTCTTCTTTTCAGGTTGCTTACCGTTCTTCGCTGTTTATTTCAGCATCATGAATCCTGACTCATCATCAACTGAGATGTCCATCAAGGCTCTTCAGGCGCAGAATGCGCAATTTCAGGAATTAATCATGGGTTTGGCTCAGGGCCAAGAAGAGCTGAAGGCTCTGCTCCTGAAGAAGGAGAAGAAGAAGAAGAATAGAACTGTTCTTTTTAACTCGGGCCGAAGGTTTGGCAACACTCTGCAGAATGAAGAGGCTGGTTCTTCTATAGGCAAGAGTAGTCCCCAAGGGGGAAAAGGTCCTAGTCCGGTAGTCTCTGACAACGAGACTGATTTTGATGAGGAACAGTATCCTCCTGCAGAAGACAGATATAAGCAGTTGGAAGACAGACTGAATGCTATGGAGATCCAACAAGTACCTGGGCTGGATTTCGGAGACTTGGGTTTGTCTACTGGTGTGATCATTCCTCATAAGTTCAAAGCACCATCTTTTACCAAGTATGATGGGGCGTCTTGTCCCAAGCTGCACCTCAGATCTTACGTACGGAAGATTCAACCGTACTCAGTGGACAAGAATTTGTGGATCCACTTCTTCCAGGAGAGTCTTTCAGGGACTCATCTCGAATGGTTCTATCACCTGGATGGGACCAAGGTTCGTAACTGGGAGGAGTTGGCTACTGCTTTTTATAAGCAGTATCAATATAATGCCGACCTTGCTCCTACGCGTACCCAACTCCAGGGTATGTCGCTAGGGTCAAGCGAAGGTTTTAAAGAGTACGCACAGAAGTGGAGGGATCTGGCTGGCAGGGTGCAGCCTCCGTTAACTGACCGGGAGTTGGTAGACATGTTCTTGGGGACCCTATCTGGGCCATTTTTCAACCATCTTATCGGTAACTCATCTGCAGGGTTTACTGATCTTATTCTGACTGGAGAGAGAATAGAGGCTGGGATGAAGTCTGGTAAAATTCAGAAGGGTGCATCTGCAAGTTCTGAGAAGAAGCCCTTTAAAAAAGAGGC
Organism: Vicia faba; assembly: GCA_948472305.1. NCBI lineage: Eukaryota > Viridiplantae > Streptophyta > Magnoliopsida > Fabales > Fabaceae > Vicia > Vicia faba. The sequence continues at coordinate 346,394,157 of OX451740.1, forward strand.
CAGTGCTGTGTATGGGTCTAGAAGACAAGAGAAACCTGAGCGCCGCCAATCTGTCAACGCGGTGATGATTGCTAAGCCTGCTGCCGCTCCTCGGCAAGCCAATCCTCCAAGGGCTGAAAGACCTAGAAGGGAGTTTACCCGTTTGAGTATGACTTTATCGCAAATCTTGTCGCAGTTACTGTCCACCAACCTAGTGACTGTCAGAGAGGCCCCGAAAGTTGTGAACACTGCCTTTCCCAAATACAACCCAAATGCCCGTTGTGCTTATCACTCCGATAGCCCGGGGCATTCCACTGATGACTGTTGGGCCTTAAGGAATAAGGTACAAGACCTTATTGACGCAAAAGAAATATAGTTCGAAGCGCCTGAGAGGCCAAATGTGGTGACTGCTCCTATGCCCCAGCATGGAGTAAATGCTGTTGATGAAGATGTATACGCCGTTTCTGTGGATGATGTGGCTACTCCCTTAATGACTGTCAAGAGGAACCTACTGCTGGCCGGTTTATTTCCGGGTTGTAGTGAGGGTTGCCTTTTCTGTGCTTTTTCCCTTTCTGGTTGTCCTTTGCTGAAGTTGGGCATCTAAAGCCTAATGGACAGCAAAGAGATTCTGTTCAAGAAGACTTCTATTCAGTTTGTTCCAGTAGAAGAAGTTTCTGTTGTTACAATCTTTAATAATCCAATCAAGGCTCTCCCGAGGAAGCCGGTTCAAATCGTGACTGTCGCACCTGTTGTTATTACTGTTCCGGGGCCTCTCCCCTACGAGTCTGATAAGGCTGTCCCCTGGAACTATGGGGTAGACGTGTATGTCCATGGAATCAAGCAAGAGTTCAACACTGGCACCAACATCAGCAATATCACTGGTCCAACAAAGGTTACCCGCAGTGGCAGGCTCTTCTCGCCTGACATTGCACCACCAGCTATTCGAAGACCCCTTACTATAACACCTGCAGGTGTACCCATTCCCGTTTCTGATCAAGTTGTTTCCCCTGCTGCCGAGTCATCCAATGCTCGGGGCAAAGGGATTGAAGATGAGCCTGCCCGGATGGAGGCACCAAAATCTGTAAATGTTGAGGCCTCCCAACAAGAGATGGAGGAAATTCTAAAAATAATCAAGAAGAGTGACTTTAATGTTGTCGAGCAGCTGGGGAATACGCCCTCCAAAATCTCCATGCTCTCCTTGCTACTATGCTCAGAGGCCCATGCTAAGGCCTTGATTTCATTCCTCAAGACGGCCCATGTGCCACAGGAGACATCTGCAGTCCAGTTTACTGATTGCGTAGCAAATCTGACAGCGGATAATGGTTTGGGTTTCTCAGATACTGACCTTACTGCTAAGGGAAAGGACCACAATGACGCCCTGCATGTCTCTATTGAATGCAGGGGCACTACTCTTGCGCACGTGTTGGTGGACACTGGCTCTTCCCTAAATGTGCTACCCAAGAAAGCCTTAGACCGTTTGGATTGTGAAGGCCTGGAGCTGAAACCTAGCAATATTATCGTCAGAGCCTTTGACGGTTCCAAAAGGATGATTCATGGAGAAGTAGACATTCCTATCCGGGTGGGTTCTCAGGTGTTCGACTCTACTTTCTATGTGATGGATATCCGTCCATCGTATTCTTGTCTGCTGGGTCGACCTTGGATCCACAAAGCTGGGGCAGTGACCTCTACCTTACACCAGAAGCTAAAATACCCTGTCAGAGGGAAGATTGTCACTGTGCAGGGAGAGGAGGAGTATATGGTGAGCCATTTGAATTCCTTCAGATATATTGAGATGTACGAGGAGTTTATTGAAACCCCCTTTCAGCATTTCGAAGAGGTACCTCCAACTTTAGCAGCAGCAGAAACAGTGGTCGAAGAGGATGTTCCTTTGAAGATGGCCTCCTTGAAGGATGCCCGGGCTGTGATCCAGAAAGGTGAATGTGCTAACTGGGGCAGGCTCCCTGATTTTACACAGAAAACTGACAAGTTTGGACTGGGTTTTACTGCAGAGGGTCAGAAGGCCATGCGGAAGGCAAAGATCAGAAGACCTCCTGTGCTCATTACCAATCTAGGGGTGAATGTTGTGGGAGATGAAGATGAAGTGGGAGAGTCAGAGTTCAATAGCTGGATCTACCCGACAACTGATGGCGGATTGACCAATTGGATTGCCAAAGATCATACTCATGTTACTTTTGTTACGCAGTAATAAACTCCTTTGTTTTGTTATTTGTAATAAACAATTAAAACTCTATGGCCCGGTGTCTTACCCGAGGCACTGTGGCTTCATTTGTGAGGGCATATAAATTGTCATTTCATATATCATGAATAAAAATCTTGGACGTTTTCTCGCATTTCAAATCTTATGCTCCTTTTCTTTCTTTCCTTTCTTTATATCGCAAAACAGCTGTATTTACACACACTCACTCATACAGGTTTCAATCCACTCTGGATCTCACTGGTAACGACTCTGCTACTGCCAGTTATGACTTCGAAAATCCGATCAACTTAGCCGAAGACGAAGGTGAAGATGATTGCGAAGTGCCTGGCGAGCTTGCAAGACTGTTGCTCCAGGAAGAGAGGGCAATTCAACCACATGAAGAGCCAGTGGAAACAATAAATCTGGGTACTGAGGCAGACAGAAAGGAGGTAAAGATTGGTGCCAACCTAGAACTCAGCGTGAAGCAACGGTTGACTCAGATGCTACATGATTATATGGAGATCTTTGCCTGGTCCTACGAAGACATGCCCGGGTTGGATACTGATATTGTGGTCCATCACTTGCCTACCAAGGAAGACTGCCCTCCGGTCAAGCAAAAGGTCCGCCGTATGCGTCCAGAGATGTCTGAAAAGATCAAAGCCGAGGTTATGAAACAGTTCGATGCCGGGTTTCTTGCAGTAACTTCTTATCCTCAGTGGGTTGCTAATGTGGTGTCGGTACCTAAGAAAGATGGAAAGGTCAGAATGTGTGTCGACTACAGGGATCTGAACAGGGCCAGCCCCAAAGATGACTTCCCCTACCTCACATTGATGTCCTTGTTGACAATACAGCTCAGCATAAGGTGTTCTCTTTCATGGATGGTTTTTCAGGTTACAATCAGATCAAGATGGCTCCTGAAGACATGGAAAAGACTACCTTTGTTACTCAGTGGGGCACCTTCTGCTACAAGGTCATGCCTTTTGGACTGAAGAACGCTGGGGAAACCTACCAACGTGCCATGGTTGCCTTATTTCATGACATGATCCATCATGAGATAGAAGTGTATGTTAACGACATGATTGCAAGGTCCTAAACTGAGGAAGAACACCTAGATCATCTGCAGAAATTGTTTGACCGGTTGAAATTGTACAAGCTGAGGTTGAACCCGAACAAGTGCACCTTCGGGGTAAGATCTGGGAAGTTGCTAGGCTTCGTTGTAAGTGATAAGGGTATTCAAGTGGACCCTGCTAAGGTTAAAGCTATTCAAGAGATGCCAGTTCCTAAGACAGAGAAGGAAGTCAGAGGCTTTTTAGGACGCCTGAATTACATTGCTTGGTTCATCTCACACCTGACTGCTACCTGTGAGCCAATCTTCAAGCTGCTGAAGAAAGATCAGGTAGTACGTTGGAATGATGAATGTCAGGCTGCTTTTGACAGAATCAAGGAGTATCTCCAAGAACCACCCATCCTTATGCCACCGGTTGAAGGGAGACCTCTGATACTATACCTGACAGTGCTTGACAACTCAATGGGGTGTGTGCTGGGGCAGCATGACGAGTCTGGCCAAAAAGAGCATGCCATTTATTACCTTAGCAAAAAGTTTACCGACTGTGAGACCCGATACTCACTGCTTGAGAAAACTTGCTGCGCTTTGGTATGGGCTGCTCGCCGGCTGAGACAGTATATGCTGACTCACACTACCTTGTTGATCTCAAATATGGATCCTATAAAGCACATATTTGAAAAGCCTGCTCTGTCTGGGAGAATAGCAAGATGGCAAATGATCTTGACAGAATACGACATTCAATACACGACTCATAAAGCCATCAAGGGAAGTGTATTGGCAGACCACTTGGCACATCAGGCAGTAGACGACTATCAGTCAATGAACTTCGAGTTTCCAGACGAGAGCATCATGATTGTGACTGATTGTGAAGTACCTGGACCGGATGAAGGACCTGAGGAAGGATCCCGATGGTCTATGCACTTTGACGGAGCCTCCAATGCTTTGGGTAACGGCATCGGCGCTGTAATCATATCCCCTCAAGGCACTCATACTCCACTCACTGCCCGGCTATGTTTCAACTGCACCAACAACATGGCAGAGTATGAGGCGTGCATCATGGGTCTTCAAGTTGCGATCGACCTAAGGATCAAGTTTCTGAGTGTCTTCGGAGATTTCGCTCTCGTGATCAATCAGATCAAAGGAGAGTGGGATACGAAACATCTGAATCTTATTCCTTATAGAGAATGTGTGTTGACCTTGATCCCCCACTTCACAAAGATAACCTTTGAACATTTCCCAAGAAAGGAGAATCAGTTGGCGGACGCGTTAGCTACGATGTCTTCTATGTTCAAGGTCAAATGGGACAATGAGGCTCCCCGGATCATCATCTGGAAACTGGACGAACCGGCATACTGTTGTGATCTCGAGACTGAGTTGGTAACTGAGAAGCCTTGGTACCATGAGGTGAAGAGATATCTGGAAGCTCAGGAATACCCTGAAGGTGCGTCTGTCAATGATAAAAAGTTTCTGAGAAGGTTCGCAGCGAAGTTCTTCCTTAGCAACGGCATCCTGTATAAGCGAAACCATGATTCGACTTTACTGCGTTGTGTGGATAAGACAGAAGCAGAAAGGATCATGGAAGAGTTACATGAAGGGACCTTCGGAACACATTCCAGCAGACACACTATGGCAAAGAAGATCTTTCGGGCAGGGTATTTCTGGTCCACCATGGAAGCTGATTGTTACCAACATTCTCGGACATGCCATAAGTGCCAGATATATGCAGACAAGGTGCATGTTCCTCCAGTTCCTCTAAACGTTTTGACTGCGTCTTGGCCGTTTGCAATGTGGGGCATAGACATGATCGGTGAGATTAAACCTACAACGTCCAATGGGCATCGCTTCATCCTGGTAGCAATTGATTACTTCACAAAGTGGGTGGAAGCAGCTTCCTACGTTACGGTAACCAAGACTGTTGTGGCACGGTTCATTCGGCATAATCTGATCTGTCGATACGACGTCCCTGAGAGAATTATTACAGACAACGGTACCAATCTCAATAATAAGATGATCACTGAGCTCTGCGAGCAGTTTAAGATACAACACCATAACTCTTCTCCTTACAGACCGAAGATGAATGGGGCTGTAGAAGCAGCAAATAATAACATTAAGAAAATCGTGCAGAAGATGACAGTGACCTATAAAGATTGGCACGAGATGTTACCGTTCGCTCTACATGGGTACCGTACCTCAGCCAGGACGTCAACCGGGGCAACTCCTTTCTCCTTGATCTACAGTATGGAGGCAGTCTTACCGATCGAAGTGCAAATACCCTCTCTCCGGATAATGAAGGATGCAAATCTGAACGAAGATGATTGGATCCAAACACGACTTGATCAGCTAAACCTGATTGATGAAAAGAGGCTTGCTGCTATCTGTCATGGTCAGACGTATCAGAAACGGATGATTAGGGCATTTAACAAAAAGGTCAGACCACAGGAATATCAAGTTGGGGATCTGGTAATCAAGCGAATCATCCTTCCTCAGAGTGATCCGAGGGGCAAATGGACCCCTACGTACGAAGGGCCATTTGTGGTTAAACATGTGTTCTCAGGAGGAGCCATGATTCTAACCAACATGAATGGTGACGACCTTCCTCACCCCGCCAATGCAGACATAGTAAAAAGATACTACGCATGAAAAAAAGACCCGCTAGGCTGACATGCCTAGGCAAAAATTAGGGCTTCCCGGCGAACCAAAAGGGTTCGGGCAAAATGAAGGGATGAAATGGAAAAAATCTATACACCCGGCAAGTCGAAAACCTGAAAAGACGGCTTGGGCAAAAATGGGTATCCCGGTGGACTGAAAACCCGAAAGGGCGGTCTAGGCAAAAGTTAGGGATAAAGCGTAATACTATGTCTCATTGATCACTTTGTATCCGGAATCCGGTATCTACATCAAGTTCAGACGGCATCGATCAGTCAGCTTCATCTTCAACTAAGGTCATCAAGTGATGAGACGCTCGGAGATATAAGGGCGATAGCAGAGTTGAAACCCAGTGGGATCATTCATTTCACACAGCTGTTTTATTTTCTCTTGTACAAAATTGTATAAACTCTTTTGTTCGGCGGCGTTCTCTTACTAGGACGTCAGCCTCTTGTACATAAACGCCTATTTTACAGGCAAATTCAAAAAATCAATACAAATATACTTTTCAGTTAAAAGTGCCAATTGTTTTTCCTTTTCTGTTTTGTTTTGCGAAGAACGTCCAAGGTTCAATTTGTGATATATGCATTGACAATAATTTGCTAACTCATGAATATTGGCATACGAAACAAAGGATTAATTACAGGTAACATTAGAAACAGGGGCAATAAAAGAGTTGTCTAAGCAATCTAATTGTTCTATCCTTCAAGTTATCAAGGTAGGTTCAGCTGAAGAACACAACCGGTATATCTTAATTCCCCAGAGAGTGTGTCAGCAAGTCAATGCACTCTCCCCGAGCAAAGTTACAGTCAAAATTAAGGAAGTTGGGTATCCTCCCGCAGATCTCAACATTCTCCAGCAGTATATACGTATTCTTAACAAGCATCCCCGGAAGTCTTGGTCTAAAGATTGTTCCCCGACGGTATATCAAACATTCAATGGAGCCACTTCCTCGATACAGTTCAAAACTTCCCCAGGAGAGTCCAACCCAGTTTCCCCAAGAAAAGTTGGAATCCATCTCCCCAAGTAGTAAGTTTATCCCCAGTAGATTCTGGAAGCTTATCCTCGCAGAGCACGAACGCATCCCCCGAATTTATTCAAAGAGTTATTTCCCTACCAGGATATAACTGGGTTATCCTCAGCCAAAAGCCACGGAAAGATCGTCCTCGGCAAAGTCTTCTTACCCCCCAGCAAAGTCTATTAACACTTCCAACACAACAATGGTATCCCCAGCGAAGTTACCATCAACATTTCAGCAAAGTATCTCTCTCCCCACAGAGTATTGCTTCCCAGCAAGATCGCTAGAGTATCTTTTCTCCCCGCAGAGTAATCCATTCGCCAGGCTTATTCCCCAACGGAGTTATCTTCTCCTACCGGTATCCTTGCAACTATCATCCCCAACAGAAGCAAAAATCTATTCTTCAACATCAGCCCCAGAATGACTTCCCGGCACCCGTCAAGGATTTATTTTCCTAAGACGAAAGCATACATTCATAAACATCGCATTCCCATACATTATAGCATGCCTATACGCATCATATCTTACAAATCTCATTTATGTTGAGAACATCATTGCTTGATCCATATCATGCATTGCATATGACTGACCTTTACCTTTCAGGAAAGATCCAGTTAAGTTCTCAGCTATTTCAAGGCCTTCTCTGGTTCAGTCAGATCGACCCTAAGATCTCCCTGTTTCTTATCCAGTTGAAGATTTCAAGACCTAGACCGGTTCAGTTAAATCGACCCTAAGATTTTTCTGTTTCTTATCCAGTCAAAGGCCTTCTCTGGTTCAGTCAGATCGACCCTAAGATCTCCCTGTTTCTTATCCAGTTGAAGAGATTTCAAGACCTTGACCGGTTCAGTTAAATCGACCCTAAGATTTTACTGTTTCTTATCCAGTCAAAGGCCTTCTCTGGTTCAGTCAGATCGACCCTAAGATCTCCCTGTTTCTTATCCAGTTGAAGATTTCAAGACCTTGACCGGTTCAGTTAAATCGACCCTAAGATTTTTCTGTTTCTTATCCAGTCAAAGGCCTTCTCTAGTCCAGTTAAATCGATCCCTAACAGATTTTCCTGATAAAGACTCAGTAGAAGACATCCAAGATTCTCTCAGCGTTACTGTTGAGGTTGAAGTCGCCCAAGATTCTCTCAGCGTTCCTGTTGAGGTAGTAATCGTCCAAGGTTCTCTCAGCGTTCCTGTTGAGGTAGTAATCGTCCCCAGATTCTCTCAGCGTTCCTGTTGAGGTAGTAATCGTCCAAGGTTCTCTCAGCGTTCCTGTTGAGGTAGTAACTATCCCTGGTTCATTCATCACCTTTTGAAGCTCCAGATTCAATTCCTGTAACCAGTCAGGACACACCTACACAAATAATTTGAAGACCAGCTCCTGTAACAGGCCAGGTAATCATTTTTTTTTCCAGGTACGCAAGTTCTCGCTAAGGAATCTCTTACGCGATCAACATCCAGATGGCATCCATAAGCCCATCCACCTTCCATCATCTCTTAGCATGGCATCTATAAGCCCATCATCCTATCCATCAATCTCTAAATGGCATCTGTAAGCCCATTCCCATCATCACACTACTAGGTGAGCATAAATTTCTGGGCACTCTAGTGTTCAATCATCTTCCACCTTCGGATTACGAAAGGCACGTCAGCCAATCTGCATCCTCAGGTCTAAGAAGATTAAACAGGGGCAACTGTTTTACCCCAAAATTTGCCCTCCCATATTCCTCAAGAATTGCAAAGAGCATGCTTCAAAATTCCCCAAGGGTTGCACAGTTCAAGGGCCTCCTAACAGTCAAAAACTAGGGTTTTGGTTCTGACAAAGAAAATGAAGTTTCCAAGGGTCCAATCAAGTCCCACATGCTTATAAACATGGTCAAGCATCCTCATACCAAGTTTCAAGACTTATAGCACAAAATTGCACAGTCAAAAACCCTAATTGCTCAACAGTCAACTGTAGGGGCAAAATGGTCATTTGACAGTCAAAAGTTCAAATTTTTGGTCAACATCTCATTTTGAAGCCACAAACATCATTTGATCAATGCTTGATCATGATTCTCAAAGTATGGCTCAAAAAGTCTCAAGATGCAAAAGTTTCCATATTTGGACAGTTGAAAAAGTCAACTGTAACTTGACCAAGGCATAACTTCCACATGGTTTATCAGAAAAATTCCATACAAATCTCATTTTGAAGATAAAGACATTTCCTACAACTCCTATTCACACTTCAAGTCCAAGAAATGCTCTCACAAAAAGTTATCAATTTCAACATTATAGGTCATTTTCAAAAGTCAACAAAAAGGGACTTTAAGTCAAAGGACATAAATTGAGATTGGTAAATCAAAATGACATGGGACCAAAGGCATTGGTTAGAGGACTTCAAGACCTTTCCAAAATGTCCAAGAACATGATCAAAGCTTAAAAATTGAGCAAGATATGCCTTGTGGAAGTTGGGAAATTTTTGGGTATTTTGAAAAGTCAACTTTGCTTCAAATGCCTTAAAATTGCTAATGGGCCACATTTTCTTCCAAGAATCATCATCCAAAGCATATGCACGACCATTTGGCCCAAAGGGAATTTATTCATCATTTTTATTTATTTATTTGAATTTTTAAATTGCTATTAATTCATTTAATAAAATAAAATATGTGAAAAATACCAAAGCAAGCTTTTCAAATCTTTTTATGCATGAAATATCTTCAAGATTTCGTGCATTATCTGATATGGAAAGAATCAAGGTGATTTGGACATAATTGGTATCAAAACACATGTGAAAAATATTGAAAAATATGCCATGAAAATCAAATATTGTTCTCATCAATGCAAAGATCTTTTGATTGAAAACTCAACCCTAATTCACTCCATACATAAGCCATATGCTAGACCTAGTGGAAGGGACCTGAAAGCTGCGCCCAAAGCTGAAGAAGAACATTGCAATTTTTGTGGAAAAAGTAAAAACTGAAAACAATATTCTAGCACGATTCAAAGCAAAATACCAATTGCAAAAGCTTCCTAAGGCATTACTGAATCTAACTGGACACTTTTTCAATCTTCACACGCCCAAAATTGGTATATAGAACTCAAAGTTTTTCACATTTTATGCATATTCGTGTTTCAGTTTTTAAGCATTCTCATTGCATTTTTTTGTTGATTTACACTAATTGGACCATTCTGAATCTAACCATGCTCTTCAATTGAGGTTTTGTGCATTGTAAGAGAAATCACCATTGAAGAATTCTAGGTTTTCAGAGTTGCAAATTTGGGGTTTCTCTTATCCAGAAAAATTAGACCCTAAGACCAGGACTGTTGGATTCAGAAGCTTCACGCGAATCATTCTCACAGCTCGCGATCAATTTATGATCCACAGGGTGCTAATCGCTATTTTTATACTTTCCATTTAGTGGGGGTTTAAAACCCCCACTATTCAGTTTGTTTTTGTTTCAGGTACAGCAAGCAAGTGGGGAAGAAGGTGAGGTGTAAGGCGATGGTTGGTGTATTTGAATTTCGCGCGGAAAAATGCCACTAATCTTTGTTTCACGTTATATTGATCACTTGTCATATTATGTACAAAGCAACACAACAGTGCAGCTGGCGAGGTATTGGTTTGGTAAGCAATGGGACCTGGGTTCGATTCCCAGGTCCCCTCACTTTATTCATATATTTTGTTTCAAGTTAATCCCATGCAGTTTCAAGCCTCAGGACCACCATGCGCTCCACAATCTCAGCTTGCCACATGGCCTATAACCTCAATCCAAGGGCCCTGATTGGAAGAGTACCATGGGCGTGAGTCAGAGATGCCACATACGCGCTGAAAAGTCAACCAAAGGCCTCCAATCATTGGGCCATAATTGCTGGATCACACCTCCAGTTTGGGGACAGAACCCCCCATTGGTTTGCTTTTTCATTCTTTTTTTATATTTTTCTATTTTATTTATTTTAATTAGTTTTAATTTAATTCTTTAAATTAATATTTTCTTAACATAAAAAATAATAAAAATCAGAAAGTCATAAAAATTAAAATATATTTCATTTAATGTTATTTTTTGTAAATAAAGTCTTATTAATTAATTAGTTTTTATTCTAGGATTAATCTTAACATTTTCTTAATAAACTTAAAATTTGTAGAATTAGGTTTTAATTACTTTTATCTTTTTATTTTCTTTTATCATCTCTAATAATTAATTATTTATTTTCGTAAATAAAATTGTATTAATTAATTAGGTTAACCTTAGATTAAATTTTAAATGTTTTTCTTAATAAATTAAAAAATAACTAGAATTAGGGTTAATTAGGTTTTAAATTCCATTTAATTCTCATAAAAATCCATAAATACAAAAAACTCCAAAAAAAAAAATCTTTTCTTTTTCATTTTAATTTAATTAATTTGTTAATCATAATTTAATTTCATTAAAAAGGGTCCAACGCCCTCGCTTTCGATTATTAGTTCGTTTCGCGCATTCTTGTCCTTTCTTATAATATTCATGTAATTCTCCCAAAGCTATGTAAATCAGACGTTTATCTTTTTCGCATTCTTTAATTTATTTTAAATCGGGTCCTGGATTAAATTTGGCGATGTGGACCCGCGCCTTTGTAATAGCGTAGGAACTTTTAATTTCCGCATCTTTTTAACTGTTAATAAATTTGCATGCAAGAATGAATGTTAAAATAAGAACAAAAGCGTAGATCACCCATGACATGACAAGACAAAATATCTGAAAATGACACACAAATCACACACCACCCCTAGGGTACGCCTCACTGTTGCCTTGCCCCTCGAAAGGTGATCGTCGAGTAGAGGATGTTTTAGTAAGTCCTCATGATCCGGGAACCTGGCATGAGGGTAACTTCTAAGGTGTCTTCCTATTGCTCCGGTGATCACCACATCCCGAACTTCGAATTGACCCGAACACCTCCAACGGTGGTGCTACCTACCTCTCAATGGTGGGATGGCACTACTTTAAGGACATTTACACAGACGAATTCCTTAGGGTAGGTAGACGACTCTAGATACTTGCTCTAATTTCAAAACAAATCAAAAATACTTTTCACACCGACACCTTTTCAAAAAGCTTTCAAAAGCAATTTTTCAAACACTCTTGAGGACCGATACAAGAGTCGAACTGAAATTTTCAAAGAAACTTTTTAAAACCCACAGTTGAAAAGCAAACAAACCATTTTTGAAAACACAAATGAGCAAGTATCTAAGAGCCCATGGAAAACCATGGATAGAAAGGGTGCTAACACCTTCCCTTTCTATAACCTACCTCCCGAACCGAGAGCAATCTCTATAAGGAATTTTTCTGTGCTTTTGTCCTGTCCATGTTGGAGAAAATAAAAGACGGTGGCGACTCTTGCTTCCGCGACATTTCGCGAACCAGCGTTAAACAGTCAGTTCCAGATCCACCGATCACACATACCATAGCATTTTCAATAACCATTTCAAGGATCTCGAGGTCCTGTGATGCAGGGTTACGTTGAACCAGATGTCTGTCAAGGGGCAAGAGGATTTATTTCCCTCTAACCAAACACCACCAAAGTCAAGTACAACGAACTAGAGTCAAGGGCTATGACCCACTCGATATGGTGAGCTTGACTCTTGAAGAAGGACTCCCAACGACACGAAGTTTCTTCAATCAAGCTGTAATCAAATTCTAACTTTTTCTTGTGTTTACCCCGCGAGATCCTTGAAAACATGCATCCACATATCATGACAGGTTTCTCCCATACAAGTCTCCTTATCTTCCTATTGTTTATTTCAGTAAGATGGATATGGAACAAACGGTGAAAGATATCCAAGCTCAAAACGCTCAATTCCAACAAGTGTTCCTGGCTATGGCTAAGGGGCAAGAGGACCTGAAAACTCTCCTTCTCAAAGATAAGAGGAATAAGTCCAAGAAGTCAGTAGGTGTCCTGAACTCGAGAAGAAGACCTGGAGGACCAGTCAAGAGAGTTATAGATCTTTCAACTCCGTCCAAAACGGGGGATAGGCTCGAAGAAGACCATAATTTGGAGATTGATGAAGTTGAAGCTGACTACTCCGAGGAACAATATCCTCCCACAATGACAAGTAGAAACAGTTGGAGGACCGCCTCAGTGTTATGGAGATTCAACAGATACCTGGCTTAGATTTAGGAGACATGGGTTTGGTTTCTGAAGTGGTCATCCCGTCAAAGTTTAAAGTCCCTACCTTTGCCCTGTACGATGGAGTCTTTTGCCCTAAGATGCACTTAAAGTCTTATGTCCGCAAGATTCAACCATACACAACTGATCCAAAGCTTTGGATCCATTTCTTCCAAGAAAGCCTAGTAGGGACTCAACTCGAATGGTTCTATCAATTAGAGAGTTCTCACATCCGCACCTGGGAGGATTTAGCTGCTGCTTTTTACAAGCAGTATCAGTACAATGCTGATCTTGCACCAACTCGTGTGCAATTGCAGAACATGACCATGGGTTCCAACGAGAGCTTCAAAGGATACGCCCAAAAGTGGAGAGATCTGGCTGGTAGGGTGCAACCCCCTTTAATTGACAAGGAGCTGATTGACATATTCATGGGAACTTTGACAAGACCTTTCTTCAATCACCTAATTGGAAGCTCCTCAACCGGGTTCACCGAATTAGTACTGACTGGCGAAAGAGTCAAAGCTGGCATCAAAAGTGGAAAGATCCAAGGAGCTACACCTTCTGATGCTCAAAAAAAGCCATACAATGGGAAGAAAGAGTCCAATGTTGTGTTTGGTCAAAAGAGTCGTCTTGACCAACACGTAGGAACAATTTTGATCTCTAATCCTACGCCTGCTCAACAAAGACAGGGGCATCAGCATAAGGAGGTCGCGCCTAAAAGACAATTCACTAAGATCAACATGTCACTGGCTCAAGAGTTACAACACATGTTGAAGGCAGAGCTGATTACGTTAAAGGTTCCTCATCTGAACCCTAAGACCTTTTCTCCTAACTACAACTCGGGTGCAAGGTGTGCTTATCATTATGATAGTCTGGAACATGACATAAACAATTGTTGAGCTCTGAAGAACAAGGTCCAAGACATGGTTGATGCCAAGGAGATCGAGTTTGACCCTTCGGAGACTCCAAACATAATCACTACTCCTATAACTAATCATTGAAAGCTTTTGTTCATTTGATTTTTCAAGTTGTAATTTCTCTTTTATTATTCAAACAATTAATGTCACATTTTGTTTCATTAATGCATTGCATATGCTTGTCTTGAATCAATCCATTCGTTTTCATTACATTTAAACTATGCTTTTATCTCTCTTTATGACATTCAACTCTTGCTAAAAGTTACAAGCCTTTAGATGGATAATGACGAAAACAATGCCATAATCTCATACAGTATGCTTTTGAACAAACCTTGCTGACGATGTTCAAGCGTTTTTTTCAAATCCTAAACACTGGAGTTATAAGGAAGATAATCCCTAGTAAACCCCTTCGAGCCAAAGAAGTAGAAGTTTTTCTTTTTTCACAAAAATTGAAACCTTTAATCAAAACCTGGGGCAGGGTAGTCTCTCAGTTAATTCAAACGCGCGTTAAGCCGCAAACTCTCATCTCGTAATACAACAAATGACATCAAAACATTTCTCTGGAATCAAAGACGGTGATGGTTGCCTATCACATAGGCAGTCATTATCTCTCAAAAAGAAAAGCCCACCAAGTCAAAACCTACGAAGGAGGCTTAAGAAAAATTGGGGCATCCCGCTGACTGTAATCTCAAAACAAGAACAGTCAGGCAAAAATCAGGGATAAACAAATCAAAAAGAGGTCACTACAAATCCTTAACAACATGAAAAAGGTTGCAAAAAAAATGATGATTGCCTTTTGACAAACCTAACTTGTCTGAACCATCACTAAAACGTCATTCCAGACTCAATTGAAGTTCAAACGCACAATTAACTGAGCTTAGGACTGAAGAACATCACGATGAACGGGTGGGTACAAATACATTTGAGCATTTATCCTTTGTTTCTTAAACCGTGAACCAAGCCACAATACAACCCTTCAAAAGTACTAATTGAAGCATGGGTTAGTTCGAAAACATACTGTTACAAAAGGTATCCTGACTCCTGTAAGGCTTTACCCAAAATCCAAAGTTGAATTACAAACTTCTTTACTTGCTAAAAACACATTTTTCAAAACTTCAAGACAAACATAAACTTTGCATTACTTAAATATCACTGTTTACATATGGCTATTTGTTTGACAGCGGAGAAATTCACATGAATATCCAGTGAATGAAAACTCTCTCAATGAACAAAATCAATTCAAGGAGGATGACACTTCCATTGACAAATCTCCTATCAACAGGGGGACATGACATGTCACTATCCAGCACACCTGGGGAAGTCCAGTCAAGATTCCAAGAAATCTCTCAAAAATTGCAGAGTAACCAGGGGCAAGTTTCCATCTCTGTCACTTGGGGCATTGAACGTCAATCTCAGCAAAGGGTTACGCACAATCAAACATTTTCTGGCAGTGCCACAAACACTTGCTACTAGGGGCATTGACAAATCTCCCCAAAATCCTTCTCATAGGATGATTCCCCAGCAAGAGTTTAATCTCTAAAAACCTTTCCCCAGCTGAGACAACCTCAAGAGTCCTCGAGGACTTTCCCCAACGAAGTCGTCACCTCTCTATCAGACCAACAACAGGGTTTATTTCCCCGACAAATGACAGGATTCCCCAGCTTGAGGTGGCCTCTCCAAATACTACAAATCAAAGGACCACAACTCCCTTTCCTCAGTAGACTACTCTACAATCCCCAGCAAGTTACCGTGAGACCTGGGCCCGACCAGATATCAGTTCAACTTTGACCCCAGTAGAGCAACGGACAACCGAGACTCCAGAACTCTTTTCCCAAGCAGGGATCAATACTCTCCAACAGAGTTTTCAATATTCCCCAACAAAGTTCTCCTTAAATAATAAAACAAGAATCCCCGGTGGAAATATTCTAAGCAAAGTTTGAAGACACACCAACTCTTTAACAACAATCTAGGATTTAACGACTCCCCGACATTTGTCAAGGATTTATTTTCCCAGACAAAAATACATTCATTAACATTTCACATTTCATACATCCTATTTACATACATGATAAGTGCATACAACACAATCTCATTTATTTTTGAGAACATCATGACATCATGCATTTCATACATCATGACATTGCATACAACTAACGTTTTACCTTTTTCAGGAAAAGGTAAAACAAGAGATGGCTACCATCAACCTTTTCAAGTTCTAGATTAATACTTGTAACAAGCCAGGAAAACTATCTGTGGACGACTGATTGTAGATTAATACTTGTAATAATCCAGGAAAACTATCTATATGAAGAGATTGAAGATTAATACCTGTAACAAGCCAGTAAAACTATCTTTCTTTCTCAGGTCAAAGATTAATAACTGAAACCAGACAGGATAACTATCTCATCGAACAACCTTTTCAAGTTCCAGATTAATACCTGTAACAAGCCAGAAAAACTATTCGTGGATGACTGATTGTAGATTAACACCTGTAACAAGCCAGGAAAACTATCTACATGAAGAGATTGAAGATTAATACCTGTAGCAAGCCAGGAAAACTATCTTTCTTTATCAGGTCAGAGATTAATACCTGAAACCAGACAGGATAACTATCTCATCGACCAACCTTTTCAAGTTCCAGATTAATACCTGTAACAAGCCAGGAAAACTATCTGTGGACGACTGATTGTAGATTAATACCTGTAACAAGCCAGGAAAACTGTCTACATGAAGATATTGAAGATTAACACCTGTAATAAGCCAGGAAAACTATCTTTCTTTCTCAGGTCAAAGATTAATACTTGAAACCAGACATGACAACTATCTACTCGACCAGCTCAAACAACCCAACCTTCAAATACAATCCAGATACGATCCAGATTCGGATGTCATTCTGTCACTCATTTAAATACAATCCATATACGATCCAGATTCGGATGTCATTCTATCACTCATTCAAATTCCCTCTCAAATACAGTTCAATAATCACCTCTGGATGGCATCTTTAAGCCCATCTCCGACAACTATCCATTATCTCTCCAAATGGCATCTTTAAGCCCATTCCCTACATAATCAACTAACACATCTTCGAGTGCAAATTTCTGGGCACTTTATTGTTCAATCATCTTCCACCTTCAAGTCACGAATGGCAGAACTACCAATCTAACTCTTCGGATGTAAGAAGATTGAACAGGGGCAGCTGTTGTACCCCAAAATTTTCCCTCTCATTTGTCAAGTATTCGCTCATAAGATCTTCTACGACGTCAAGTTTGCAGCACTAATGCAACAATTTAGGCTTGAAATTGGCACAAGGGCAAAATTGTCAATTGCATATTGAAAAGTCAAACTTTGACTTTTTGGTCAACATTACATTTCAAAGATCAAATTTCATCAAGACATTCAAGAATATCAAGCTTAATCATCAAGAAGTCAAGAAAGTCAAAAGTCAACTTGAAAAGTCAAGATTTCCAAGACTTAGAAATTTTCTAAGTGTTTTTATACATGATAATTTCATCACTTCATGCCATTCTTTCACCAAGATGCAAGACGGTTCAAGGGAAACTTTCAACATGAAAGTTGTAGATTTCCATGATATCTACAACATTGCTTTACACAACTTCTGCTAAATATGCATGGATCTCAAGTTATAAATTCATGAAGTCGTGACATTTTCATTTAACACTTAGAGAAATTTTCAGCAGTTTTGGTCAGGTTTTTATCCCAACTTCTTGGCCAATTTTCATCAAGTTCCAATTTGATTTAACAAAAGTGGTCAACATGAAAGTTATAGAGGGTATTTCAAGCTTTCCAAAACATCCAAGAGCATGAATTTATCATACTTAAGCTAGGAGATTCAAGGGCATGAAGTTGGGAATCCACCCTTGATTTACAAGTCATTCTATTGAAGAACACACAACAAAACCCTTATGCTATGCTGCATAATCTTATGTTGCAGGCCTTCTTGCTTGCAAATCTCTACATAATTTAATGTTTACACCCACTTTTGAGCTATTACCCAAGTGTTTAAGCCATTGTCTAAAGGATCTTTACATTTATGGCATAAAGGCACCATTGCTATTCTTGAAAAGCAAGCTTTTTGTACAAAACTTGTCTTGAGCCCATACTTTGTTTGTTTCTGATTTTACTCCACCATAAAACATGGAAATCAACCCCTCTAAACCAGCAAATTTGGTACTTCATCTTAGAACCATGGAGTACTTGACATAGTTTGATACTTACATCCCAACCAAACCATAACATGTTGTCTTGTAAACCTATTCAACCTTTGTTCATAAGTCCTTTGCCTATAAATAGAATAAGCATTTGCAAAACAAAGAGGTTAGAAAAAATAGAGAGAAAGGCCAGAAAAATAGAAGGAGAAACTAACACTCAAACTCATTTTTGTTGTCAAAAAACCAGATTTGTCCATAAAACCTCAATTTTTGAGCTTTGAAGTCCACACCTTTGAATCTCACACCTTGCAAGTTTTCTCCAAACAAACCATTCAAACACTTCACATGCCCCATATAGAAATTGTTCAAACATAAGAATAACTTCTGTAACATCACTACCACCATCTTCTAAACTCAAAAAACATACATTGTAACTTGACTTGGTTGGAGTGGTTCAACCATTTTCAGTATAAAAGGAAGGTTAGAGTTACTTCAAGAAGGTTTAAAGGAGCTCGATCAATCACCACTTTGCACCTGAATACCTTTGTACGTGTCCTAAAGCTTCCGCTTCGAGAGGTAAACTTTCTCAAACTGTGATCTCATTGTTCATACATCATTTGCTTTTATGCTCAAAAGATATAACAAGACAGATCAAAGAGAAAAAACTAACAAAAAGCTAGACCAGAGGTTGACACGGGTGCCCGTGTCACATGACACGGCCCGTGTCAGCTTATTTGGGTTGAAAAACATAGTAAAATGCAGGGATAGTGGCTGACACGGGTGCCCGTGTCAATTGACATAGCCCGTGTCAGAGTTACGAGTTCAGACACGACAAAAAAAAAGATGAACAAGGGCTGACACGGGCGCCCGTGTCACGTGACACGGCCGTGTCAGGATGGTTGGGACCCAAAAAATGCATAAAAGTTATGGACAGGTCCTGACACGGGTGCCCGTGTCCACTGACACGGCCCGTGTCAGCTCGGGCACCAAATTTCTTGATTTTTGGAGTTTTTTAGGTTCTTTTGGACATATCGCATTGCTTGGAAGTGACCTAACTTTATAAAACCTTTTTGTTCAAATGAAACCTCAAAAAACAATTTTCTAAACAATTAACTTAGACTTAGGTTTTTCTTCAATGAAATTAATTACAAAATCTTTTGCTATAAAAAACCCTAAAAAACAATTTCTCTCACTTTACATCTTCTTGCATATTCTACTATTTTTGCATTATGAATTATGTAATTGTCAAAGCCTTGTAATAGTAATTAGGGTTTAATTTTATTGCAATCCCCATTTGTACATTTGTATACCCCATCCCCATAATGATGTAATAGCGTAGTAATTTTACTTTTCGCAATTTATCGCTTTCATATCAATGCTAGTAAACTAGGGTTTGTATGGAAAGTTAAAACCAACAAGTAGATCACCCTAAACAAGACTACATGCATGTAAATAAAAAACATTTTCACACTTACACCCTTAGGGTAATTCCACTTGTTGCCTATCGGAAAATAGTCATGTCCCTCGAGCATGGGCGTTTTAGCAAAGGCCCTCGATAAAAGATCGTAGTCCCTCGATGACCCTTGATGTTTCCTTAGGTAAACGATCTAGTCCCTAAAATGACATTGATAAAACGTCCCATATGTTGCCTTCTATGACTATACAAACGTCCCAACGCCCGTCCCTTCACATCCAACGATGGGGCTTCTTACCAAATCAATGGTAAGATAGCCACATCTAAAGGAGGAGGAAAAGCACATTTAAAACCGTTCGAGTAGGTAGATTCGCTCCTAGTTACTCGCTTGCTCGCAACAAAAACATTTTTATACACCCACACTCCCATCTTTGAACTATTTTTGAAACAAACACTTTGTATGCGTTCTTATAGAAATGAGAATCGTTACAAAGTTACATTTTCAAAATACTTTCAAAAACACATCTCACAAACACACCTTTGAACTATTTTCGAAACAAACACTTTGTAGGCGTTCTTATAGAAACGAGAACCATTACGAAGTTTCATTTTCAAAAATACTTTCAAAACACACACCACAAGCACATTCAAACAAAAGCAAGTGATCTAGCAAGTAACTAAGAGCCCATGGAAAACCATGGATGAAAAGGGTGCTAATACCTTCCCTTTTCATAATCTACCCCCCGAACTCAAGAAACAATCTCAAAGGTCTTTCCTGTGCTTTTTCACCCTTCCTTTTGGATAAAAGAAAATTCGGTGGTGACTCTTGCTAACCTCGACATTTGCAAATCAATTGCAAAACCCTCAAGTCAGTTCTCCCATCGTATCACAGACCCCCAAAAGCAGAAAGTAAAGTGGTCCCCCCTTCTAGCAAAAGAAAGGCTAGACCTGTTAGTTCTACTGATGATGATGAGGATGCTGTAAAAAGATCCAAGAGTAAGAAGAAAGATGCCCTAGTTGAATAGACAGACTCTGAGTATGATATCGAGCAAGATGTCCAGGACATATCTCCTCTCAAAAAATGTTCAAGTAAGAAACTGTCTGTTAGGGTTCCTAATGCCCCACTTGACAACATCTCCTTTCACTCTGTTGGGAATGCTAAAAAGTGGAAGTATGTACAACAAAGAAGGATTTCCCTGGAGAGAGAACTAGGAGATGGTGCTTTGGAATGTAAGGAAACCATGGAGCTGATCTCCTATGCTGGACTGATGAAAATAGTTACCAGATTTGCAAATTTCTATGAAACTCTTGTTAAGTAGTTTATTGTTAATATTCCTGTTGATTGAGCCGACCATAAGAGTAAGGAATATAGAAAGGTTTTTGTTAGAGGAAAGTGTGTAGAATTTTCTCCTGCCATTATAAACAAATTTCTAGATAGGTCTGAAGATGTATGTTGTGAGCTGGAAGTAATATACAATCAAGTATGTAGAGCCATTACTACTAATCAAGTAAGTGAGTGGCCAATGAAAAACAAACTTCCTGTCAGCAAACTGAGTGTGAAATATTCAATTTTACATAGGATTTGAGTTACAAATTTGGTTCCCACTAATCACACTTCAACCATCTCCATTGGTTTAGGAAAGTTCATTTATGCTATTGGAAACCAAAAACTTTTTGATTATGGGACTTATATCTTTGATCATACCATCAAACATGCAGGAACTTGTGCCATTAAGATGCCAATTTCTTTTCCTTCCCTCATCTGTGGAATTATCCTAAATCAGCATCCTGGAATCCTAAGTGGAAATGATATTGTGTGCAAGAGGGACTCTGCCTCGACCCTCTATTTTAAGCTCTTTTCAGGAAAACATGTCCCAGACATTGTTTTAACATCTGCTCCTACTGAAAAGACCTCCACCAAGGATGAAATGATCAATGAATTAAGGGAAGACTGCGAGGAATTAGATGATGTGATCAGAGTAAGCTTAGCTAGGAATCAAATCTTTAAAAAGATGATCAAGGACCTACAAAAGGACAACAACCTTGATGATACAGTGAGCTCTGAAGGTGAAGACTCCAGTGTGGAAAGAAGGTCTAGTTCAACCAAGTCAACTGGTCCTGATGACAGTTAGACTACTTGATGTCTCTCTGAACTCTCTGTTTCTCTTTTTGGCACTTGCATGTGCTCGACATTTGAATTATATGGTATGTACCCTAATATTGATATTATCTTGATTGTATCCTTTCTTTGGCATATTATGACTAAAAAGGGGGAGAGAAAGTGAATGAGTGACTGAATAACCATTGACAACTGAGTAACCAATGGCCATTGATTGAGGGGGAGCTCAATACTTGAGGGGGGCCTCATGTGCTCAATACTTGAGGGGGATCCTCATGTCCCATAAGATGTTTTGACATCTTCCTGTGCTAACAACTAATCTTCCTGTGCTAACAGCTAACTGCTAACTAAATGTATGTTTTTATTGATATGTTGTTGCCCTGATAATGCTATGATAATTATGTTGATGCTCTGATAATATGCTCTAATAATGTTTTAGACAAACTTTGCCAAAGGGGGGAGTTTGTATGTGTTTGTTGGCAACAATTTTGGTAAAATAATGACTTGTTAATGTTTTGCTAAATGTCTTAACATTTGGAGCAAAACTGTTTTGAATGATGTCAAAGCAGATGTCTTGACATCAACCTACAGAACTGATCTCATCCTAAAATCAGTTAAGTCTTTTGTTTCTTGTTTTCATGTGTGGCATAATTCAGAATGTGTGATCTACAGGCTACAAAAAATATGGAAGAATATTTTTCAAATTGCATAATTTTATCTTGGCCTATTTTTATGGAAATATTCAAAATATTTGAATATTTGTTTTTAAGCCCAAGCCCAAAGCTACGCATATATAAAGACTTTCTTCCTTATTCAAAGACAATCAACTTTTGAAGAAGAATACTTTCTTTCTGATTAGAAGTTTAGGCTTTTTACTTGTAATACACTCTAAGTATTAGTTTAAATACTTGAGTTGTTATTTGGGTTGTTAATTGTGTATCATTCATAAGCTTTTAAGCATTGAATGATTGAAGTGTTTCAAACTTATTAATTCTGTAAATGATTGAAGGGATTTGAGGATGGCCTCATACCTAGGTGAGTCTTAGGTATAAGTTTAGCTTGGGTAGTGATTAACTGATTAGATCGTAAACTGGTTGTTTACTGAGGGTCTATGAATTGATACTATTTAGTGAACTTGTCCCTGGCTTGGTATCCCATAGAGTAGGTGTTGTTGTACACTGAACTGGGTGAACAATCTCTTGTGTTTTTACTGCTTTTGATTTTACTGCACCTTACTTGCAAACAGATATTTGTGTCGTGACATCTCATTCGACATTACATATCTGATACCAGAATTTAAAAAGGAGTTTCCCCAATCGAAGTATGCACCAAAGCACGATAACCATGCAATGCAAACGACAATATCTCATGCCAATATTTGTAGGTCACAACCATTTTCTTCACAATCATCTTAATGTTCTTATTTGTTGCCTCAACAACACCATTCATCTTTGAATGATATGGAGAAGAATTGTGATGCTTTATCTTGAAACTGTCACACTGTTCTTTCATCATCTTATTGTTGAGATTCGATCCATTATCAGTAATGATCTTCTCAAGAACCTCATAACGACAAATAATATTATGCTTGATGAAACGAGTAACCACTTTCTTGGTGATGTTGGCATACAATGCAACCTCAACCAATTTGGTGAAGTAACCAATGGCAACCAGAATAAAGCGATATCCATTGGAAGCAGTCAGCTTAAAGCGTCCAATCATATCACTGCCTCACATTGCAAAGGGTCGAGGAAAAGTCAAAACATTTAGTGGATTGGGCGGTACATTCATTTTGTCGGCATAAATCTGACACTTATAATATATTCTAGAGTGATTGTAACAATCATTTTCCATGGTAGACCAATAATAACCTGCTCCCAAGATTTTCTTGGCCATGATATGCCCACTGGAATGTGTTTTGAAGGAACTTTCATGTATCTATTCTATGATCTTATTTGCTTCGTATTTATCCACGCATCTGAGCAAAACAGAGTCATAGTTCATTTTATACAAAACCCCACTGTTGAGGAAAAACTTTGTTGAGTACTTTCGTAGAGTCTTCTTACCTGTAATAGATGCATCCTTCGGGTATTCTCGTGTTTCAAGATATCTTTTGATATCATAAAACTAAGGTTTCTCATCAGCTTCTTCTTATATCTCATAACAGAACGTTGACTCATCTAACCTCAAGATAATGATAAAGGGGGCTTCATTTTCCCATCTTACTTTAAACATGGATGACAGAGTAGCCAACAAAAAGAAATGGAGAAAATCGAGGGCCTACCAACAAAAAGAAATGGTGAAAATCGAGGAAACTCAGGATGCATTCAAAGAGGATCTCGACCAAGTAAAGGGGGTGTCACTTCAATGATAGGAGATCTAAGTCAAGTTCTCCTAGCTTTGAAGAACATCATTGACAGGAAAGACCAGATTCCCAGGTTAGCTTTCGAAGAAGTAGCCCAAACAATTGGTGCATCAAGCGGTCACCAACTAAGGAAAGAGCCATAAGAAGGACTCCAAAAGTCCATCATGGGCCAACAAGAAGTTGAAACTGAAGGGTTTGTCCCACCACCACCAAAAGCAGGGGCATCACATACCTTACAGATTCCAACCAATAATGCAGACAACTACTTAGACATGCAATACGGAGACCACGACCCAGAGGATGCCAACCAAGCACCATTAAAGACGACTGATACTCATGTTGTTGATAGTCCACTGGTAATGAATCAATACAAAGCTCTGTAGGAAAGATTGAAAGTTGTGAAGGGTTTTGATGCTTTCGAAGTAGACGCACTCGAAATGGGTCTAGTTCCCGATGTGGTGATTCCACCAAAGTTCAAAGTACATGACTTTGGAAAATACAAGGGTCTCACTTGTCCAAGAAATCATATGCGCATGTATTGCAGGAAGATGCATGCCCATGCCCACGATCAGAAGTTGATGATTCACTGTTTTCAAGATAGCTTGAGTGGGGCATCTTTAGACTGGTACATGCAATTGGAGCAAATACATATTCGAACCTGGGCAGATCTTGTTAATGCTTTCTTAAAGCATTATAAATATAACTTGGACATGGCACCTCCCCGCATGCAACTCCATAATCTGTCCCAGAAGAAAGAAGAATCCTTCAAAGAGTATGCTCAGAGATGGAGGGAAATGGCATCCCACGTGCAACCCCCACCGTTAGAAAAGGAATTAGTATACATGTTCATGGGAACTTTGCAGGGGCTGTATTATGAGAAAATGGTAGGAAGTATCTTGTCAGGATTCTCAGATCTAGTGAATA
Source organism: Vicia faba (assembly GCA_948472305.1). Lineage (NCBI taxonomy): Eukaryota > Viridiplantae > Streptophyta > Magnoliopsida > Fabales > Fabaceae > Vicia > Vicia faba. The sequence goes on from OX451740.1 coordinate 346,419,081, forward strand.
TAGGAGAAAGAATCGAGACAGGAATAAAAAATGGGAAGATATCAGGGGGACCATCAAATACTCCCTATAATTCAAAAAAGCCTGCTTCAAACTTCCCAAAGAGAAAAGAGGGAGAAATCAATGTTGTAGCCTCACAACCAAGGGCACCATAACCACTAATGATCCCACAAGGGCAGCAACAAGATAGATTTAAAAGGCCACCAAGAAACTTTGATCCACTTCCTATGCCACCCAGCCAATTATTACAACACTTGGTTAAGGCATCATTGGTGGAAATCAAACCTCTAGCTCCTCCAGTCGGGCCGCTCCCACGAAGATATAGTGCCGACGTCATATGCGAATACCATGCTAATTCTCTGGGGCACACCATAGAGCAATGTTGGGCATTCAAACACAAGGTGCGGGATTTGACAGAATCTCAGGACATCACTTTTGAGAAACCTAACATTAAATCAAACCCTATGCCTCCTCATGGTGGGCCAACAATAAATGCAATTGAAGCAGTCACTGACTTTGGAGAAATCAGACAGGCAAAAACCCCAATCAACTTGTTGAAGGAATATCTGTTCGAATGTGGATTCTTGTTAGAGCATAATGCAACCTTTGAAAGAACTATGCAAAAGCTAGTGGACCAGGGGATAGTCCAATTTGGGTCATACCCTGAAGAAAAATATGTAGCCGCTATTGAAGGGAAGAAGCCACTGGTAATCCCCTACCAAGGCCCAAATCTTAACAAAAAAACTCTAGTGATTCCGTGGGAAGAATCAACAAAGACCACATGAATGGCGCCCAAGAAGGCTCTCCTAATATCAGCAATTCCAAAGGCCACAATGGTAATTAAAGGACCATCACCTATCCCTTATGAAAATGACAAGGCAGTACCATAGAGTTATGACTTAGTCGTGTACATTAATGGAGTGAAGCAAGAAAATAAGCCCTCACTAAGTCAGGGACCTGCAATTTCAAATATAGCAGGGACAAGGGGTATGACCCGAAATGGTTGAATTTTTAGAGTAGAACCATCAAAGAAGAAAGATGAGACTCCAACAAAGGACAAGGGAAAAGCAGTAGTCGATACAAGTCAAGAAATAGAACCTCTAAGCAAAAACTTTACTGATTAAGAGGCAGAAGAGTTTCTCAAAATAATCAAAAGAAGTGATTACAGAGTGGTGGATCAGCTTCACCAACCTCCAGCGAAAATCTCCATACTCTCACTACTCATCAACTATGAAGCGCACCAAGACTCTTTGATGGAGGTACTAAGTTCAGCTCACGTCGCGGAGGAAATTTCGGTAAATCAATTTGACAATGTCGTAGCAAACCTAACATCCGGATCATGCATGGGTTTCAGCAACAATAGATTTCTGCCACAGGGCCGAGTTCATAACAAGGCACTCCATATTACTATGAAAATAGGTACTACCCATTTATCCAGGGTTCTCATTGATACCAATTCTACCCTCAATGTGTTTCCAAATTCCAGTATGATAAAGTTAACAATAGATGAAGTTGTGATGAGGCCAAGTTCTATAATAGTTAAAGAATTTGACGGTTCTTGAAGCTCGGTGTTAGGAGAGGTGGATCTTCCAGTTAAAATTGATCCGCATATATTCAATATCACTTTCCAGTTCATGGATATAGAACCAACATACACTTGCTTACTGGGGAGACCTTGGATCCATCCAGCAGGGGCGATCACCTCAACCCTGCATCAGAAATTGAAGTTCCTAGTGGAAGGGAAATTAATCATAATCGATGGCAAGGAAGATATCTTCGTAAGCCACATTGAATCTTATAGATATATCAGTGCCAACGAAGACTGTATAGCTACCCCGTTCCAAGCCTTGGAAATTGCTTCAATGGTGACTTTACTAGTCGAGAAGGGTAATAAGCCTAAGGTGACATCGTGGAGAGATCTGCAAGCAACTATGGGATGTGATGCCTCATAAGGCTAGGGAAAGCTCCCAGAAATACCTAAGAAGAAGAAACACTTTGGATTGGTATATGAATCATCGAAAGCTACTCTAAAAGGCAAAGCACATTTCCCTCTGATCCAAGAAACTTTTGTCAACAAAGGAACAGAACATGGCGGACATGTGGCGATGATATCCAACAAGGTCAACATTAGAAAGGCAATTAACTTCATCCGAGAATGCGCTGCAGGAGAGGAATTCAAAATCTGGACTGCTGTGGAGATTCCCGAGATCTCTTTCTCTCCTAAGTAATTTTTCTTGTTTTAAAAAAGGAACCTATGTTAAGCCCGAGGCATAGGGGTTGCTTGTAAGGGTTTCTCGTTTTGTTTTAATATTTATAATCAATAAAAGTTATATTTTGTTTCCAATTAAGATCCTTGTTTTTCTCTTTCATTTATTCTTTAAATTTAAAAAAAGATGGCAATACTTTCTGCATATGCATTTCCAGAATCTCATATATGAACCAAAACATGATAAATGTGCAGATCCATGCCCAAAACCACCGATAATGTTACTGCTGTGACCCGATACAATTTTGATACTCCTATCAACTAAGCCGAAGAGGAAGATGATGAAGATCTCGATCTCTTTGAGGAAATGGCGAGGGAAATGGAACGAAAGGCTGACAACATACAACCATACCAAGAGGCTATTGAGATCATTAATCTGGGCACGTAGGAAGGTCCGAAAGAAATCAAGCTAGGGGCAATGTTAGAGCAGAGCATCAAAGAAAGGCTGATCAAACTACTGCACGAGTACGTGGAAATATTCACTTGGTCTTACAGAGACATGCCAGGATTAGATACCGACATCGTGGTGCACAGACTACCTCTCAAAGAAGAGTGTTCTCTAGTTAGGCAAAAACTCAGGAGAACTCGTCCAAATATGTCCAACAAAATCAGAGAAGAAGTTCTTAAACAATTTGATGCAGGGTTCTTAGAAATGGTAGATTATTCACCCTGGATAGCAACATTGTATCAATACCCAAGAAAGATAGTAGGGTACGCATGTGTGTGGATTATCGAGATCTGAATAAAGCAAGCCCCAAGGACGATTTCCCGTTACCCCACATAGATGTTCTGGTGGATAACACGACTCAAGCCTCAGTATTCTCATTCATGGACGGCTTCTCAGGCTATAATCAAATCAAAATGGCACCCGAAGACATGGAAAAGACTAACTTCATGACACCTTGGGGAACTTTCTGCTACAAAGTAATGCCATTCAGTCTCAAGAATGCAGGGGCAACCTATCAGAGGGCAATGGTCACATTATTCCATGATATGATCCATAAAGAGGTTGGAGTGTATGTAGATGATATGATCGCCAAATCCCATAAGGAGGAGGAACACATCATACATTTAAAAAAGCTATTCGAACGGATGCGCAAGTTCAGACTGAGGTTAAATCTAGACAAGTGTACATTTTGCGTCAGATCAGGCAAATTATTGGGTTTCATTGTAAGCCAGCGGGGTATCAAAGTGGACCCCGACAAAGTAAGAGCTATACGAGGGATGCCAACACCAAGGATAGAAAAAGAAGTGTGTGGCTTCTTAGGGCGATTGAATTACATCTCAAGGTTCATATCGCATCTGACAGCTACATGTGAGCCAATATTTAAGTTATTATCCAAAGATCATACGATAGTATGGAATGACGATTGTCTAACAACCTTCAAGATGATAAAACAGTATCTGCAAGAGCTACCAATCTTAATGCCGACAGTTACCGAAAGACCACTAATCATGTATCTGACAGTGCTCGAAGGATCAATGGGTTGTGTTTTGGGATAGCAGGATGAAACAGGCAGAAAGGAGCATGCGATTTATTACCTCAGCGAGAAACTCACTGACTGCGAAACTAGGTACTCACTCCTCGAGAAAACTTGTTGTGCATTGGCTTGGGCTACCAAGATGTTGAGGCAATATATGTTAACCCACACTACATAGTTAATAGCAAGAATGGATCCATTAAAGTACGTGTTTGAAAAACCAGCTCTTACCGGGAGAATCGCCCGATGGCAGATGCTACTATCAGAATACAACATCCAATATGTCACTCAGAAGGCCAACAAGGGTAGTATACTTACTGATCATCTAGCTCACTAACCGCTGCCAGAATATCAACCTATGAAGTTTGACTTCCCAGACGAAGACGTCATGGTTATATTCGACTATGAAATACCAGGACCCGAGCCAGGGGCATGTTGGACACTCACGTTTGACGAGGCTTCAAATGCACTGAGGCACGGAACTAGGGAAGTTTTGACTTCTCCAAAGAACTATCACAAGCCATATACCGCAAGATTATGTTTCGACTGCACCAACAATATTTCCGAGTACAAAGCTTGCATACTAGGACTGGAAGCTGCCATTGATCTGAGAATAAAGAACCTCGAAGTATTTGGGGACTCTGCATTAGTCAAATATCAGGTTAATTGAGAATGGGATACAAAACACCCAAAACTGATTCCATATCAGGATCATGTTTTGAAGTTGGCCGCGGAGTTCACCGAGATCACTTTCAGCCACATCCCACGAGAAGAAAATCAAATGGCAGACGCTCTGGCAACTCTATCAGTTATGTTCAAGGTAACCTGGCCGAATCATGAACCACGCATCACAATTAGACATTTCGAAGAGCCTGCATACTGTCTTACTATTGAAGAAGTACCGGAAAACAAGCCTTGGTTCTATGACATCAAGAAGTACCTGGAAAAGAAGGAATATTCAGAAAATGCCTCTATCATTGACAAGCAAACTCTGTGAAGGTTAGCTTTAAATTTGTTTCTGAGTAATGGGGTGCTATAAAAAAGAAACTACGACATGGTACTACTCAGGTGTGTGGAGAAGAAAGAAGCAGGTACGCTTATGAGAGAAATCCATGAGGGTACTTTCGGGACTCATACAAATTGGCACGCCATGGCTAGAAAAATTCTGCGAGCAGGGTATTATTGGTTAACAATGGGAGCCGATTGTTATCACTACACAAAGACGTGTCATAAATGTCAGATCTACGCTGATAAGATAAATGTTCCACCAACTCCTATGAATGTCATGAGCTCCCCTTGGCCATTCTCAATGTGGGGAATTGATATGATTGGCATGATCGAGTCGAAAGCATCCAACGGACACCGTTTTATAGTGGTGGTCATCGACTACTTTACCAAATGGGTAGAAGCGGTGTCGTACGCCAACGTGATAAATCAAGTGGTTACGCGCTTCATCAAGCAGAATATCATATGCAGATACGGTGTCCCAAGCTGGATAATTACAGATAACAGGTCCAATTTAAACAACAAAATAATAAAGGAACTTTGCGACGACTTCAAAATCGAGCATCATAATTCCTCACCATACAGACCAAAGATGAATGGGGCCATCGAAGAAGCCAACAAAAATATCAAGAAAATCATCCAGAAGATGGTGAAGACATACAAAGATTGGCACAAAATGCTTCCCTTCGCTCTACACGACTATCGCACTTTGATACGCACATCAACAGGCGCGACTCCTTTCTCACTAGTATATGGCATGGAGGCAGTACTTCTAGTTGAAATCGAGATGCCATCACTTCGAGTTCTAATGGAAACAAAACTGGAAGAAGCAGAATGGGTGCAAACACGGCTTGATCAGCTCAACCTTATTGAAAAAAAAACGATTGATAGCTCTGTTCCATAGTCAACTACATCAGAAGCGAATGAAGAGAGCCTTCGACAAGAAAGTTCATCCTCGAATATTCAAAGAAGGGGATCTAGTGCTCAAGAAGATTCTGCTACCTCGCCTCGATTCACATGGTAAATGGACACCCAACTACGAAGGTCCATACATAGTCAAAACAACATTCTCTGGAGGTGGTCTTATCCCCACAACAATGGATGGGGAAGAACTACCGCATCCGGCAAACTCGGACACAATCAAAAAATACTATGTATAAAAAGCTCGCTAAGCTCGAATCCTAAAAGGATGACTTAGGAAAAAAAGGAGCGTCCCGGTGGATCGAAAACCCTAAAGGGAGATCCAGGAAAAAATTAGGGGCATATAACAAAAAACTATCCTGGTGGATTGAGAACCAGAAAGGGAAATCCAGGAAAAAATTAGGGATCGTACAAAAGGAAATAAAGAACAAAAAGATTGCGATCCAAGAAATGCGACTACGAACCACGAAGGGAGAGATAGATATGAATCATACAACTCAGAAGCAAAGTAGATAAGGGGTATTAAAAGGATATTAGGAAACAACAACATCAATTATCATTTTTCATTTCCATTTGCAGTTTTAAAACTTTTTGTAATTACCTCTTTCTAGGAATTGCATCTTGTATCCTCGCATATTCAGAGGCATATCAATAAAACATCTGCTTTCTTTGCATCTTTCAAATTGCATTTTTCTTTTCTCTTACTTGTTTACAAAGTACTATGATTATTGCTTGTGAATATTGTCTTGAAATCATTTCGGGGATTAACAAATAAAAGAATTTGACAAAACATCGAAAAAGCATTTTGGTTAGAAAAACATCAAAAGAAAATCGACGATCACGTCCACGCATATGTCTACTTCTACGTCTATGTCCGCGCCTATGCTTGCACCTATAACACAAAGTCTATGCATTTGTCCACGCCTATGTCTACACTCACAACTCAAAAATTTTGTGCCTAATACATACGTCTACCCTGGCGCTTACAATACAGAAAACCAATGTTCAAAATTTTGTTGACGTTGTTCACTGTGTTCAAATTCAACAATATTACGATAATGCAACATACAACGCCGGGGAATTGATAATTCAAAACCAATGGTTTGAAGGAGAGAACGCCAGAAATAGTCTCCATGACATTTCAAGGCATACACACATTTTGCACACATTCCACACATACATTTTTCATATCTAAAGCATACATACACTATACATTTTTAGATACAATGCGCATATATTTAGGATTCCATATCAATATCAAACATAACACATTTGGCATACATACAAACATTCAATACGCATCATACGCCTATATCACATAGCAAATAAACCATCTCACCCTCGATTCAATCATCTAAGGGTCAATCAACAAAACACTTCTCCTGCAATTCAGCCTGTCACCTAAGTCTCTGTGCCGTAACGCATTCAGCCTATCACCTAAGTCTCCATGTAGTGATGAGTTCCTAATAAGGTAGTCCATTACCTAAGTCTCCATGCAGTAATGAACGAAGCTCGATACATTGCCTCTAAGCCTCAATGTATTCTCCTAACTCGATACATTGCCCCTAAGCCTCAATGTATTCTTCTATCTCAGGACATTGCCCCTAAGCCTCAATGTATTCTCCTAACTCGATACATTTCCCCTAAGCCTCAATGTATTTCTCCTATCTCAGTACATTGCCCCTAAGCCTCAATGTATTCTCCTATCTCGGTACATTGCCTCTAATCCTCAATGTATTCTCTAAACTCGGTACATTGCCTCTAAGCCTCAATGTACTCTCTAAATTCGATACATTGCCTCTAAGCCTCAATGTATTCTCCAAACTCGATACATTGCCTCTAAGCCTCAGTGTATTCACAAAACTCGGTACATTGCCTCTAAGTCTCAATGTACTCTCCAAACTCGATACATTTCCTCTAAGCCTCAATGTATTCTCCAAACTCGGTACATTGCCTCTAAGCCTCAATGTACTCTCTAAACTCGATACATTTCCTCTAATCCTCAATGTATTCTCCAAACTCGGTACATTGCCTCTAAACCTCAATGTACTATCCTCATCAAGCCCGCTGCATAAGACATCATGCAATAGTGTGGTTCCTCGCGACATAATATAGACCATTGCCTAAGACCTCGGGAAGCAATGTGCTTCTTTATTCTACAACACAGACCATCGCCTCAGACTTCATGCAGCGATACTCGAAAACAAAAGATCTAGCCTATCGCCTCAGACGTCATGCAGCGATTCACGAACATAACCTATGGCCTCAGTCTTCAAGAAGCCATGCACCATCAAGTGTTGTTCATCCCCCCAAATGGATGAACAAGCTAAAGTAAAACCAAGACATACAAGATTGTGCTCTTAAGCTCAAAACCACATGCCTCGTTATCAAGCCCTGGTAAGCGATATATCATCAGCTTTGCCCACTTTCTCAAGACTCGTAAGGGTATGTTATATCAGCGTAACCTTATGGTCAGTCGGAAAAGTTTTGGGTATTCCAAGTATTCAATAAACTCCCAATCAGAATTCGTAATACTCGTGTATTCTCACGCTATTCAATTGGAAGATAATTGAATAGGGGCAGCTGTCGTACCCCAAATTTTTCCTACCTCGATGATTTTAGTTTTCAAGAAGAAATATTTAATTAAGGATGGTACAACAATATATGTTGGCCCTTTTTTTAATTAGAGGGTGTATATCAATCTAGGAGAGTGGGGCTTTCTAAATCGGAAAGACTTGCGTATCCGTTCGCGAAGCATGTAGGCCATTGGCCCATGTGTTTCGAAAATGAAAATGATTTCAAGAGAGAAATTAAGTTTTTAATTTTATTGTTGCCAGTAAGAGGGAAAATGAAATTACAGTATTCAAGACCCATTTCATCAAGCCCAATTAACGTTTTGTCATTTTTACTATTTATTAAGAGAGAACGTCATTGTTCAAAATCTTTTGTTAAGCAAAAGCGGGTCAGTACCGGGCCCAATCCGGCTAAAGGAATTTATTTGTTATTAAAAAGGAGACAAGTTGATTTGTTAAATAACGTTTGCAAAATTTATTTGTTTTGTTGGGAATTTGTTAGAAACTAGGCCCATTAAGGTTTATTTTAACCCATTCAGTATATTGTTGTTGTTTTGTTTGGAAAAGAAAAGAAATATTATTATTAAAAGAAAACTATTTACTGTTCTTATTTTAATAAGTAAATAGTATATTTTTTTCTCAAAAAAAAACTTGATGCATTTTATACTGATAAAATTGGGTTTAAGTTTGTTTCAAATGTTATGTTTTTTTTGGGAAAGGCCGATTGGGCCTAGTGGTTAAAACGTCCTTGCTATGATAAAAAAGAGATTTATTTGGCCAATAATAAAGCATTAACGCGCAAGGCCCAAATCCAACTAACAACTATTGTTTCTATCACACCTAAATTCACGCTTGGTTTTATCAAAAACAGCAACTGTAGAAACCAATTAATATTAAATCAAATCTTCATTGAAAGTTATACAAAGTCCAAGCCCATAATTTTCTGCTACAAATCTACATTCAATCAAATCTTACAGCATTGATTCAATTCTCAGAAGGTTATACAAATTCAAAGAAATTATCAAACTAAATCAAAATTACAATCAAATCTTTATTGACAGTAAAATCAAATATATTACAGAAATCATTCAATACTCAATCAATTACAACAACACTAAATCCATAATTTTTGCTAATCCAATTCTAACAGAAATTGACTAAAACCCTAAATTCTAAAAACCTACAAATGCAAGACTCGAAGAACACAAAGTGGTGGGATAGAAAATTAACAGAAGAGGATGGAATCATATAGAGAACTTGAAGAACACGAAGAAGGAGATACCAGTGTTGTCGTTGAAAACGAAGAGAGAAAGAGCAATTAGGGTTTCAACATCTGAAACCCTAATTGCTGAGATCATTGCTAATCACATAGTCACACCGGCGCTGTCATCACTCCATCGTCCGCCGTCTCACTCTGAAGCCACCACCAGAATCTGCGAATTAAGGAGAAAGATTAAAGTCAGAAGCTAAAAGATTTGGAAAAAACGAAATCGCGACAGGGCTAAGTAAGCTTAGCTTCATCTTTTGTTTTGTTGTTCTTGTCTTCGTTGGTTGGGAGGGAAATGGTGAGGATGGTTAAGCCGCCGCCGTCGCGAGTTTGTAGGGTTAGAAGATGAACAGGGTTGTGCGGATTTGAGAGAGAAAGTGAGGGTTATCGAAGCTGTAAAACAAAAAAAACAAAAAAAATAAATGTAATTGAAATGTAAAACAAAATTGTTATATGCAGAAACAATCCAATAGACGCGCACCTACAATAACCAGCATGTACCCTCGTTTCTGTCCATCATATCTTCATTAGACGACCGTAGGCTAAGTCTCACTGTATTCTCGTATACCTCCACGCACTCAATCCCTCGGGTTCCTTTCAAACGCATAATGGGCCTGAGCCCAGTCACTTTTCCCACACCCCCTTTTTTGCAATTACTAAAACATAAAATAAAACACACCCCCTGCCAGCCAACGCATTGAGCTTAGCCCAGAATTATTAACAACACCCCCTAGTTTTACTGGTTAACTAGAGTTACACCCCCTGGTCTTAACTATTTTTTTTTAATTCTTATTTTTTATGCTATTTTTCTTTCATACTATTTACTCCTTTTTCTTTGTAATAATAATTATTATTAATATTAATTTTTATAATCATATTAATTATTATTATTAATTTATATATTATTATTCATTATAGGTAAATATTATTATTATTCATATATTAACATGTAAACCATTTAATTCAAAAAAATTCATATTATTTTCTTGTATTATTTGCATTAAATATTTTTTAACCATGCATTAATCAAGATTTCTTTGCAATTAACACGATTGAAAAATATGCAACAAATCATCAAACTATTTTTAGCAACAAACTAAGCTAATCAACTGTTTTTGCAAAAGGGTTTCAAATAGATTTTGACTTACCGCGTATTTAGTCAAAATCTCCGCAATCACTACTCCCAGCCAAAATGCGAGGTGATTCAAAGTACTTTTGCAACCCATAAAAAACATCAACACCATACGTGCTATGAATTGAGACTCTGATTCCTCATAAGAGGATACGTAGGCATATAATCAAAAATTGTAGCGAGTTCCCTTATAAAAAATTAAACCTTTTCCCCTAATTAAAAATTAAAATCCTTGGTACATAATTGTTAAACCTAAACCCCCTAAACCTAGTATCCTTACGAATAAGGTAGATGAAAGGTGCCTAACACATTCCTTTCGTGTAAAGAAGTCTGAAACCTAGAATCTCTATCTGCGAATTAGGGTTTTATGTTAGATTCCCTTCCCTAGGATAAAAACTAATAGTGGCGACTCTTGATTTAAAAAAAGCAGTCGCAATAGCGCACAACAATATATGTATCCAACCCAGGCATGTCTTCATAGGACCAAGAAAAGATATCAACATACTCTCAGAGTCTCTTGGTGAGGCTGGATAACCTTTTCCTCTTACCTCAATAATCTAGCCAATTCTTCAGAGAGTTCACAATCTTCCTCAGCCTCTTCTTCGGCTTGATAGATTGGATTATCAAAATCATAGTGAGCCATAGCAGAATCATTATCAATGAAATCCTGGATTAATGGAGGACTGTTTCTGCATGATTGATGATTTTAATTTTTTAGTTTGAGATTTAAAAATAAAAACACATTGCCAGTTTTGAAAAATGAAAATAAGAAGAAAAATAAGGAGTGAAATATTTGAATGCAAAAAAGCCCTTTATGGATGATAAGTATTAAAAAGAAAAACATTGTGGCCCTAAAAATATGTTCACTACATCTTGGGCAGAACTTAGGAGTTATTGCATGATTTAAAAAAAAGAAAATTACTCTTGTTAACGGTTAACTGTGACGATGTTCTCAGAAAACCAGTTAGAAGGCTCTTGTCCTAGAATAGTTGGACGGATCTAGTTATCCATATCACAATCATGGTCGCCTTCATCACTCACAACATGATCTTCTTCATGAACGACACCACTGCTGATAAACTTGATCGGAGAAGGAATACCTTGAATCTCGGGAGGAATATTAATTGGTGCACTTCGTCCGACCACGGAACCCATACCACCTTTATCCTTCTTCATTGGAAGATCCAAAACTCTACCCCAACCCCCAGGGTGACCTAATTCCACAATTGCTTGAGCTTGCTTATTAGATGCCATGGAGACATGTGGCTTTCTGTCCTCCTGACAAGGATTTTTGACAACTTGTACAATTTCCAAAGCCTAAAATAGAGTCTCATGCACTTCGCCTTCGACTTCAACATATCGAAAGGTGCTAAAATGGCTAACCACATAGTCTTCTTCACCACAGATGATGATAACTTTATCTCTAATCATTAACTTTAGCTTTTGGTGCAACGTGGAAGTCATGGCACCGGCTCCATGGATCTAGGGGCGCCCCAACAAGCAACAATATGAGGGATTTATATCCATGATAACATTTCATTGAAGGTATAAGGACCCATCTTCACTGGCAAGTTAACTTCGTTTAATACTGATCTTTTCGATCCATCAAATGCTTTCACAAGTATATTATTAGACCTTAACACAACCCCTTTGTAGTCCAATTTCAGCAGGGCAGACTTTGGCAAAACATTCAATGATGATCTCGTGTCAACCAGCACACGAGACAAAGTTGCACCCGCAGTATCCATGGATATGTACAGAGCCTTGTTATGCTTTTTCCCCTTAGGAGGCAAATCAAAATCACTAAACCCCAAACCATTGCTTGCAGTAATATTGGCTACAATTCCTTCAAACTGATTCACAGAAATTTCTTGCGGCACTAAAGAGGTACCCAACAACTTAATCAATGCATTTCGATGAGACTCGGAGTCTTGAAGCAAAGATAGAATGAAGATCTTGGACGGTGTTTGGCTAAACTAATTAGTGATCTTATAATAACCCTTCTTGATGTATCGCATCAATTATATCACATCTTTGGCTATATTAAAACTCAAAGTCGGAACAGGAGGATTCTGCATGGATTCTTCACCATTTACTACAATTTTCTTGCCTTTGACCTTAGTCGAGGCATCAATACGGCTTTCTGGTGGATTATGAGGAGAAAAGATTCGACCATTTCTGGTGATTCTGCTTTCACCTACAATGTCATGAACCATAGACTTATCTTCTTCCGACGTCTCAGTCACGTACTTCTTTCCTTGACAATAATATTCACCTCCGTAATTCCAGGGAACTGCTTTGTCACTGGTATACGGAACTGGACCAGGCAAGGTGATCGTTAATAACGACTGATTGGAAGGAATTGGTATTGTTAAAGGAGAAGTATTACTCTTGGGTGTATACAGAATGGTGATCACATCCACTTCATTCTCTTTAGCCCGAGTTTCAACAACTAATTTGTTAAATTGTAGAGACCCCTCAGTAATCAACCTATGAATCTCGATTTTCAAGAAATCACAACCCTCTGGATGAATCAAACCTTCTTCACAATCGCTAGCACAACTAGGAAACACCTCTTTCTTCAATAGTTATTCCTTCATAAAAGATAAAGGAGTTGTTAAAAGGTTCACATCCATCACTAAATTCAGACCTTCGTCTTCGACAATGGCATTAACAACACCCTCATGGGTTGACAACAGTTGCTGAAGAATATTTGGTGTTGGAATTGGCCTAAAGTTGATAGCTTGGGAATCAAGTAGATCTTGTACTTGTGGTTAAAAGCAATGCAGTTTCAATGTTATGCCCCTGTCCTCCATAGTGAAATTCACACCGGGCATTAGCATCAAAGTTCAGTGGTAATCTTTTAGGGTTAAGATTCCAGTGCGTAATTCAACCAATTTCAGCTCGAGTAAACGAGGTAGCAATTTAGTATAAGACATGGGAAGTGCATCAAACTTCCTTGGAAGTTGTCTCAACTTCTATTGCTGATTACCCTGACGTAGTGCGTAGGCTTTCTGTTGAGGTGCTACAGTGGGATAGTTACATCGACAACCTGATGATTTGGCCCCTGATAAGCCATGCCTTTTCCTTTCGAAGAATACATCGCACTGGATTCACCTTACTTTTTATTTTGATAACCACCAAAAGATTTCCTAGCATTACTAATATTGTTACCAGACACAACATCATGAATCTTCCCTATCTTGATTCCAACTTCAATTCTTTCACCATATGTCACCATTTCAACAAAAGAGTCAGAAGTACTACAGGCAATATAAAAATGCCCCAGCATCGTACTGGTAAACATATCCACCATTTCTCTTTCCATCATAGGAGGCTACACCCGAGCCGCCATCTCGCACCACCTTTGCACATACTCTTTAAACGACTCTTTTTGCCTCTTTGACAGGTTCTTCAGTTGAGCCCGGGTAGGTTCCATGTGTCGACCCCAAAATTTACACTCTTCATTTCGATTTTTTTTGCTTGTATTGCATTATCATATACATACATGCATATCATTAGTTGTGTTGTTACGGGATCAGGGCATTTCTGTTCGACTGTTTATCGAAGGTGCTCAGAGTTTTATGCAAGACATTCAAGTGATGAATGAAAATTCTCTATCATTACTGATTCCAACGTATTCTATCATGTCTCGAGTGGTAGAGGTGAGCCAGAGTTTTTGTCTTATTTGAGAAGTTCAAGTTGAAAGTCCGTTTCAGTGTAGAAAGCTTCAGAATTTCTAACTCTAAGTTGAAGTGTTATTTTGAGCTGATATTTGGTCACCGGTTCTATGTGGATATTATCTTCACTTTTCGTGTTCGGTCCGGGAGCCAATTGTGCACCTGAGATGGTCAAATAATTTTGTTATTGAGTTTTCAGGTTACCGATCAACGGTATTTCTGGTATTCAGAAATTTATAACTCCAATTTGGTTTATTGTCTCGAGGTGGTTCTTTCGCCATTAAATCTTCCTCGATGTTATCCAACACTTCCATGTTCTGGCCGAAGGCTATTCTCCAGGGATGATTTCTGAATATGCAATTCTGTAAGAGTTTAAACAATTGCAAAATACTAGTAAAAGTTGGATGAACCGCTATTTCATGCACAATAAAAAATTCACAACTCTCAGTTGGAGTACCGTATAAGCGTGATTCCAGTGCCTAAAATTCCATTTTTATGTTATCTTA